>WBMV01016875.1:0-491606 GCA_013396655.1 Campylorhamphus procurvoides | reverse complement strand
CTCACCCCCCTCACCGCCACCTCCCATCTCATCCTCCCGTTGCCCACTCCCCAGTGACCTCCCACACACCGTAATCCCCCCATTCAGGACACCGAGCGCGGCTGAGCGGCAGAGAGGTGCGATGCGAACTCAGATTCACCTCTGCAAGGCGCCGGAATAAAATCCTGCTCCCGGAGCGTCCTCCCTACAGGATCACCACCCAAGAATGTCTGTGTTCCACTCAGCCCCCCCAGACTGCTGTGTCTGAAGCTGGGCTGCTGGGATCCCAAAGGTGGTCGCAGTAGGGGAAATGGAAAGAAATTCTGCACTTCTTGTAGGAGAAAATGCACGTTGCATCATTAATAAAATGTATCACAGAGTTGAGAACCATAGAATCATAGAATGGTCTGGGCTGGAAGGGTTCTTATAAAGATCATCTAGTTTCAAACCCCCTGCCATGGACAGGGACAATTTCCACTGGATCAGGTTGCTCAGAGCCCCATCCAACCTGGCCTTGAACACTTCCAGAAATGGGACATCCACAACTTCTCTGGGCAGCCTGTTCCACCATCACCCTCTCAGGAAAGAATGTCTTCTGAATATCTAATCTAAACCTACCCTCTTTCAGTTTAAAGTCATTCCCCCTTGTCCTAACACTACATTTCCTTGGAAAAAAAATCCCTCTCCAGATCTCTAGTAGCCCCTTTAGTACTAGAAGGTTATATAAGGTCTCCCCAGAGGCTTCTCTCCTCCAGGCTGGGCAACCCCAACCCTCTCACCCTGTCTTCACAGGAAAGGTGCTTCAGCCCTCTTCTTTCAGTCCAGCACCAATCATTTTTTAAGGTGACTGCAAAAAACTGTAGAATTAAAAAGAATACAGCATCATTAAAGAATCCTCCAGACAGATACATTCAAAAGATAAGGTATCTTCTAAAACTATTCAGCACCGTAATGTTGGTTTTTTTAGTGTCCATGTGTAAAGACTGGAGTCAAGACTAGAAGCAGGGGGGTTATAGCACCTCCAAAGAAGGAAATGATCTCTGGTATTCTCTCCTCTGCCCTTCCTTAGGCAGTGTTACATGCACAGTGAACATCAGCAGCACATATCAGAGGAGAGAATGTATTCCTGAGCTCTAAAAACATGTTTCTTAATGCTGGACAGCCAGCGCATAACTCCCTTTGTGAAGCAGACAAGTTTACAGGTTATTAATCTAGTTACCGAAGCTGCCCACACTGTTGGTTTATTGCATCCAGCACACCATACTTCCACTGGAAACTGTAACATCCTATGTAGGAGCTGTAAGTCATCAATCATCACTGAGCTTGTTTCCATAGAGTTATATTAGCAAAAGCTAAAGTGTGAATTTAGACCAGTGTCACATCATGTACCATGCAGACATTTGCATTCGGGTGACAGTACCTGTGACAGCCTAAACTTTCTGCTTAGAGAGCATGAGCCCATACAAACCCTTCGAGGTACTCATCCCATCACTAAATCCTGCCTTTGGATACTGAAGGGCTGCATAGTATTATACCTTGATAAGCAGGTCTTGGAAGGGGTTTAATATAAAGCAATGGGCATGAAAAAATACACAAAGCATTACTCTTCTTTTACAAGGGATGTATCAACACAAGGAATTACTGTGTGGTGAAAACAGTCTATTAAATAACTCTTCACTGCTTCTTCCCAGGACCTGCTTGACACTTTGCTGGAGGTGGCTGGGATAGGGCCCTCAAGGCACATCAATTGTGTGTGTGATCACCTGTGACAGCTTCTGTTACCCTCTTGACTTGATGCTCTCATACCTTCAGGCAAATTAGTGGAATTTGGTCCTCCATTTCCTTAACAGTAACAGTGGGTGAGTGGGTCTGTTTATGAAAAAAAATCTCTGGGGAGCAGCTCACCAGTGATAGGGTTGTTCATCAGGTTTGGACATTTCTCCCACTCATTTTTGAAGGGATGGAGGGAGTGAAAGGATGATGAGGGCTCCGAAGAATATCCTATGAAAGTGACATTCCCTGGTGAAGGAAGAGTCTGAGCACTCTGCTTTTGACTACCTGCTGTACCACACCTGGTATGTCCGTGAGTTCAACAAAGAAACAGAATGAAGGTAGAAAACAGGTAACTTACCATCATACAAAGTCTCGCTACGTTGTGGAAAGCTTAACCCTACAGTAAAGAATGTCCTAATTAATGATGGTTAATCCAGATGGTACTGGAACAGGTTGTCCAGAGAAGCTGTGGATGCCCCATTCCTGGAATGTTTTGTTGTGTTTTTTTCTTTCGCCCCCCTGTATTTTCAGTCGTATCTCTTCACCAGTTCCGTGGAGCACACAAGGGTGTGCCCCTCCAGCCACACCACTCGTGGTTACAAGTTGCAAGCAGGAGATACAGAAATGAGCTGTGCAGTGTCTGGGGTTGATCAGAGAGCCTCCTTCCTGTAGTGGAAGGCAGGAAAGGAATGTGCTTACCTCAGAAATGCCTCAGAGAGGCACGACACAGGTGGCATATGGGCATAGCGTAGAGAAATACAGGGCATAGAGAAGTTCCTTAGGTCTTTGCTAGCACCTGGCTCAGCCAAAAGCAGAGAACAAGATTGAATTCTCCAGAAACAGTAAGTGTGGAACCTATTTCTCTTCACTGTATCAGTGTTACACTAAGTTAATTACTCCAATCGTCTCAGCTTCATTGACGCTCCCTGAGGAGTGTGCAGGTAACAAGTGCTCTCCCATAATGCCATCATAATTATAGCAGGGTTCAACCCAATGTGCTGGATCTGCTCCCCCTTATGCTGTAGCATTTCCCTAGCAAGTGTCATTTAGATGCTTTTGGGAAAGAATCCAGGATCTGTTTCACAGACAGTATTTCCTCAACAGCTCAGTGAATATGGAATAGTTTGAACTAACCATGCAAATCTCACTTGTCTTCTTGTGTAGAGAAACTATATGTATTCTAAACTCTGGGCCAGGGCTTTCAGCTGCTGATGGGGGATAGCTATGCAGACTTCAAAGGAAGTATCAGCTTTCACCAAGTGGGGTTCCAGCCCTTTATTCATATTTTAAAATTCAGAAACTGTGCCTAGGTAAAGTAATTTTTCTCTACACTTTTAAGTAGCCAGTGTTTTATTTTATAGCTGTTCCCTCAGTGGCAGGATTGTTTCTCAGTAATCAGTGTTTAAAGGCCCTTCAAGGCTGAAGGAATTAAAAATGAATAATTTAAAGCCGGTCTATGATGCATAATTTTTAACATATGTTTTACAGGCCATGTGGAACAATTTTTTCTGACTTGTCAGTAGATATTTTACAAACATGCTGTGCTGGAACCAAAACGTTTTTTATTTAAGACTCAGATTTGAGCCCTCCTATGCATCAACACAGCAGAGTGCTGGAGCCTACAAGCCATAACAAGGAAATCATTATCACTAGCACTGATCAGAAAAGAGTAGAAATGTAGTAACTGCAGCATTTTCTACCTCTTACACCTACTGTTAAACTAGATGGGGGCAGAATTACGGCTCTCCCATCTCAGGAAGCCTCATACCAAGGTAGAGACAGAGGAGATGTGCTTTGTTTAACCTACAGCTGCAAAAGAGACGGACCCAGGTGGTGCTGGTGAAGGAAGCATGAGACGTGTTGGCTGTTGATTATTTTTTGAAGGTTGGCTGCAGTGGTTTTTTGCCAACTTCCTGTTAACTCCCTAAAAAGTGTGGTGCTAGGAATGCCATGTTAGTAATTCTTGGCAGTTTTACTAGGCAAAGCTAATTGCTGGTGAATAACAATGATTCACCTTTTATGGATTTCATTTTTTGTCCCTTCCTAACTCCTTGCAGTAAAAAAGGGAGGAGGCATCTACTCTGCTGATGCTCGAAATCAGCCTGGGTTTCAACCTTCTCGACTGCTTTCCACACTCTTCCTTGTTTTCCTGGATTGTCCAGCTTTTCATTTCTAATTTATAGTTACTTCATACTTGCAGCTAAAATTAAATTGGTTTGGTTATTTCAAAAGCTCTTTGGGCCCAAACCCAATTTCAAGTGTTTCAGCAAGTTGTAAAGTTAGGCACAGCAGATTCGGGCTTGTGTTTGCTCCTCCCTTCATTTGCTCTCCCTTCAGTTCAAAATCTGTCATCTTTCAAACAAGCCAATTGCCATTGTGTCCAGAAGTTAAAATAGAAAATCAGCATTTTGTATGTATGCTGTTGCCAAGAAGCTATTTCTCCTCGCTTATGTAAATAAATTGTCTTTTGAAAATGGTTGGCTTGCTTTAAAATATGTGCTAAGTGCTGCTGCTGCACCGTGCTCCCAGTGGGGGGAAAGAGAAGAGGATACAGGAGTGTGGCCAGTTAGTGCCCCATCCCAGCTTCTCCCACTAGTTCTGTTGAATTGGACTGTTCTTTGCACAGGCTGAATTGTATAGTTGGACAGTTCATGAACACAGCAGGTGTGGTTACTGACCTTGTCGATTATGTCCCTATAATGGGGACCAACCTTCACACAGGTGATTACTTTAACAGTGATTTACTGGTAAATCTATATGTTTTCATGTAGATAATAATTAATATTTTTTATGTATTACACAGATACACACCTATTGATTTGTACAACTAATGTGAAAGAGATTAAATACTTCCAAACTTTGTAAACATGAAACTAAGAGTATTGACCACGGATGGGCTGTGCACAATTTATTTATTATGACTGACAAAAGAGACAGATTGTTTATGTATATCTGTATATTTGACAGATGATATATGTATATCTTATCTCCACTGAAGAGGTAAAAGGCATCCAGTATTCAAATGTATGAGGCATTGTCCTTATTTTCCATAACTTGCTACAGTAGTATATTTTACACAGTGCTAATAAATTTGATAAGGCTGTTTAATGGCAGTTGACTTTGTCATAACTGATACACAGTTTTATTATGTCTGACTTGGTTTACTTGGTCTTCTGTTTGTTTGGGTTTTTTTGCAACCAACACCCAACATCCGACAGATGTTGCAGAACTGTGATACTCCTGATCCAAAGTCTACTACAAGCAACTACTAAGAGTGCAGGTTTAGAACAGTGTTTTAGATCATATCATCTGCCTCCACATGTCACAGGGCTGGGCTCTGGCAATGAGGTGCATTAAGAGCAAAAGGAAAAGTAACAAAAAAAAGCACACAACCTCCTCTCCTGCTTGTTCTTGGAGTTCAAATGATGAGGAGCTGCAAGAGCTCAGTGGTACTGACACACAGCTGGTGCTCTCAGCATTTGTTTCACAGCACCAATGTGCAGGACCACATCTGAGACAGCTTTGACAGGATTTCTTTTGAGGCCAAACTGTTATACAGAGACATGTTTTTACCTGCTAGGACTCATTAGTACTGTATATGGGAACACTGGCTGTGGGTGAAGATTGTGGTATGGTACAATCTGCTCTCAATAAATGTCTGAGAAAGTCAGTGAAACCTTTCAGTATTGCAGTACATAAATACACACAGTAAACATTACAAGCCTGATTTGCAGAAATATTCAGCAAACCTGGAGCTCCCACAAACTCACATAAAAAGTAATCTGAACTATGAAATAATTCTTTGCTTTTGTACTCTTATATAAATTCAGGTTTTGCTATAGGGACAGTATAAAGCCTGAGAGGACTAATAAGCACTAAATAAGAATAAAGCACCATAGGGATATTAAAATAAAGATAAAACCATAATACAGGAAGTGATGGAATCACCATCCTTGAAAGTGTCCAAAATATGAGTGGACATGGCATTTTGTGATATGGTTTAGTGAGCATAGTGGTATTCAGTTGAAGGTTGTACTTGATCATCTCGGAGATCTTTTCCAACCATAAGGATTTTATGATTTTACCTTTTCAGGATACAGGAAGATTAAATTAATGTAAAAAATAGTAGTTGTCCATAAATATTTTACTGCGGAAGAAACGAATGGCCTAAGCACCTAAACCGAGGACAAAGGTAAGTAACTGTGGCAAAGGAACAGGTATGGTACACCTTCTGTGTGTTTCGTACACATGCAGCATATTCAGTCTCTCCAACAAAAATGATCCTTCTTGGCAGTTCATGCATCACCTATGGAACATCATAACAGTAAAATTACCATGATTTAGTTTTGTGCAGCTCGATCTCACAGTGTCTTGAGTATCATCTATTCCTGAGCATAGAATTGAAAATACATGCATAAAAGTGATTGTAAAGTTATAAGCATCATTTAATTTTATTTCATTTCAGCTGTCCCTGAGAACAGGCAAAAATAAACCAGAAGGTGAAATTAGACTTAGACCCAGAAAATGAATGTTATTGATTAAGTTGAAGTGTCTATTAGGTTTTAAGTTTCCAGCCCACAAGAAGAATGGCAGGTAAAGCCTGGTAAAGAAACATTTTGACAAGAATACATTTTTCTGTAGCTCAAACAAAATAAATATAGTAACGCAGAAGAACCTTTTCAAAGTCAGGCTTCTGTGTTTGTCTGATCAGCACCAGCTAACCATCTCTCCTGAATGTCACAGAAGCACACAAGCTGTGCCACTGTGCAGCTTTCGAGATAAATGTTTTTCCTCAAAGGACATTGCACCCAAACCAAGGGCTGTATACGCTGTGTTAAGTTAAACACATTAACAAGACAAAATGCTAATTTCATCTGGAAGTCATCCCCCAGGAAAGTTGTAAATAAAGCAGTGAAGCACCCCTGGCAAATGTTAGTCAGGTAACTTATTTTAGTGCAGGAAGGCATTTATGTTGAATGGTAGGAAAGGAACATAATAAACTAGTTAGGGCAGAAAAGTTTGTGTAATTTTCCTTTCCTGACATATATAGGTTAGAATAATTTCTAGCAATCCCTTCCTCCTACTGGGATAGGCTGGGAAGGGATAAATGGTGTGGGCAGAATCCTTTCAGGTAGTGACAGTGACTGCTTGTGCTGGGATACTGCTGAAGAGCTGCTGTTAACCCACAGCTTGGAGCTCAGCATAAGACAGAGCAGCTGAGGTGCTACTAAAGGAAAAAAGTTAAAAAAAATGTTTAGAAACCAATTTCCCAGACATTGCCTAGAAAATACTTATCTTGCGTTCCTTCTCTGTGCTAAAGCTTAGCAGAATTCTTCACTAAAGCATCACTAAATCAGCTGTAATGCTGTTTTAGATCTGGCATTAATGAATAAACATTTAGAGAGAATTTCATCACCAAAGGTGGCTTTGGAGTAACTGGTCATGACTTTTTTCAAAGACCTGAAAATGGTCTTACTATAAAAGAGACGGGTGCTGCATTCAAAGCATAACCTACATCTAAGAAACTGGGGGGGGGGGAGGCAAGGGGAGGGGGGAAGAAAATAAACAAAAAGAAAAAAAAAGTGACTTAGAAACCAGAGAGCCATTAATCTAAGCTTAACACTGGATGATTTCTTAGAGTAAATTTAGATTAAAAAATATTTAAGATCTGGAAATAAATACAAAATGGGACAAAATACAAACCTGTGTTTACCAGAGAGAGAGTTTACTTGAGACAAGAAGTGATGTTCAGTAAAAGATTAATGTTTTATATTACATTTACCTAGACTTTGATTAAGCAGATAAGAGGTGTTACTCAGATAACTGGCTGTTTTCTTGGAGGCTAAGGGTGGAATCATACTGGTAATGCAGAGTCCATGTGTGCTGAGCATGGACTATCCTGCACCTGAGCTGAGACAATCCCAACCCAAATACAGACTGAAGGTTTAACAGATCAAGAGCAGCCCTGAGGAGAAGGACTTGGGGGTGTTGATGGATGAGAAGCTCAATGTGTCCCAGCAATGTGGTCTTAAAGCCCAGAAAGCCAACATTGTCCTGGGCTGCATCAAAAGCAGTGTGTGCAGTAGGTAGAGGGAGGTGATTCTGCCTCTCTACTCTACTGTTGTGAGCCCCCACCTGGAATCCTGCATCCGGTTCTGGGGTCCCCAACATAAGAAGGATGTAGACCTCTGGTAATTAGTCCAGAGGAGGCCATGAAGATGATCAGAGAGTTGGAGTGCCTCTTCTGTGAAGATAGGCTGAGAAGGTTGGAGCTGTTCAGCCCAAAGAAGAAAAGTCACTGGGGAGACCATATAGCACCTTCTGGTACCTAAAGAAGCTACAAGAGAGTTGGAGAGGGACATTTTACAAGGACATGTAGCTATAGGGCAAGGGGGAAATGGCTTTAAAATGAAAGAGAGTAGATTTAGATTGCACGTTAGGAAGAAATTCTTCCTGTGAGGGTATTGAGGCACTGAAACAAGTCATCCAGAGAAACTGTGGAAGCATCATTCCTGAAAGCGTTCAAGACCAGGTTGGATGAGGCTCTGAGTAACCTGATCAATTGGGAGGTATTGCTCCCCATGACAGGGGATTGGACTTAGATTATCACTATGGTTTCTTCTAGGCCAGATGAAACTCTGCTTCTCTGAGGATACAAACAGAGCCTTTGGTGCTTTATGTGAACATGGATTCAAAATATCTTCTTAATAATAATTGGGAACCTTTGAACATTTCCCAGTCTCCTACAGTCTCACTGGATGTCCTATTTTTCCTGGTGCTGAAGTGCTCACCATCACCACTGCAGCAGCCCAGTTGACCTGCAAGGCTCTCCCTGCAAGGCTCTGCTGGCAGCCAGGGTGCAGAAACAGGTCTCTGCCCCAGCCCTGGAGGAGCATGGTGTGCATCCACTGTAGTGTAAAATGCTGCATAGCACATCTCCATGAGTCTGGGTGTCATGCCATCCAAGAGAAGATACAAGATAAGCCTACCACTCAGGAAGAGGAGGCACGAAGCACAGAATCATAAAATCACTAAAATTGAAAAAGACCTTCAAGATGTGTGTAAGAAGAGTTACCTGGGCTGAGAGGTTAAATGCTGGAAAGCAGCCAGCAAATTTGAGGGAGTTGTCAAGCTGTACTTTAGAGCAAGGCAAGTGAGGTGAACCTCACCCTTAGAAATTTATAAAACAGTCTGCCTTGGGATAAGATCTCTTCACTTGCTTCCACTGTAGGAAAGATTGTGGTGTACAAGATGACTTTAAACTGCTAGAAGGATGAAGCCATGAAATGGGCAAATGAGATTTGCTCAGCCTTGTAAAATGAATGAAAGCTGAGGGGGAGTCCAATTGCTGTTGATTGATTGGGAAGTAAATGTCAGGGAAGGGGGAGAGAGGGAATAATATATGGTAGGAGGAATGAGCATCATGTGCAGGTGGATGTATTCAGGTTGTAAATTAAAATTATGTCGGTCGCTATCATATCAAAAGTCAAGAAGATGCAAGAAAGCCTCCAGGAAGAATAAGGTCTCTCAAGTTTATATATGGGACCTGATGCACTCCTGGTAAATATATTATATTGTTTCCTGTATGAGAAAACAACTTACCACAATACATTAGACCTATACCTCCTTATATAAGGAGATGTAACTTGATGTTACCACAAACCTATTTCTTGTTTTACAACAACGGAAAATGTGCAAAGAAAAAATATGTGTAAAGACACAAGGACAGAGCACAGTGTATTCATCACCACCCAGCTGAACACATGATGTATTAACTCTGCTCTGCTTCACAGTGGGGTCAGAGGAGTGGCTGGTAGCAGCTCACTTGAGTTCACATGTTCTACTGAATTCTCTTAAGATCTAAATTGAGGCAACAATGCAGAACTTGGGGAAAATATTTCTCATTATCTCAGGACCTAGGTTATTATGGACACCAGTACCACCTGAAAGGGACTGAACAAAGTCCCTCTAACCTCCATGGAAGGTTCTGGGAGTGTACTTGAAGGAAGTACAAGATTGAAAAATCATTGATTCCAAGGACAGCAGCTCAGATGACTTGTTCTATTTTGCTTGCAAAATTGTTCCTGTTGGAGCAGACCAAATCATTGTCTTCACTGCCATGATTACGCAGAATGCGGATATTTTCAAAGAGGATTATCTCTTTCTTAGCAAACAAAAGAACTTGTGGTATTTCTACCTATTTATTTATTTATTTTCCCAGCAGACCAGAGGACAATGTAGACTTTTAGGTATAGAAAAGTAGGAAAAGTATGCAGGTTTTAAAAGGAATTTAAGACAGGGACAAGCCAGAAGTTCTGGGTAAGTAATCTGGTCTGATTTATGGAGCAGCACAGTTTTATTCAGGTTAATAGGTTTATGCATTTAATCCATATTAAGAGGAACTGAAGCACTGGTGTTTCAGAGAGACATTGGAGCCTCCCAGATATCAGGAAACTACTTCTCCTCTTGCTTCTGTTCAGCAATGTCTTCTCTCACTCACTGTACAAAACCTTTATCTTTGTATTTTCTTTGCATGTATGTGGCTTCAGCCAATGGCTGTTGATTCCTGTTTCTCTCTGCTGGTAACAATGTCCATTGAAAACAAATTGTCTTCACTTGAAGGTACCTCCATGCTATGTTAGCATTGTGATCTACTTGTGACGAATTAAGTAAATTGAACTTTTTCAATCTCTCATGTAGGATATATCTGGCCAGATGTGCATTTCTACCCAACAGATGGCTGTTCAGCACTAGTCACCATCCATTTGGAGTCAACTCAGAGAAATGAGCCCTTCCAGGATGAAGTTCATCTCATCCCAAAGTGAAACTTTAAACCACACCTGATAAATGTCCCTCACAACATTCCTTTTTCTCTCTAGCAAAACTCAAGGAAGATTGTGCTGGCTACCTCTCATGTCACTGCCTGCATTATAGACTTCTATATTTAGGCAAGATGAGTCTGACTCTTGGACTAAGTAATTTTCCCAGCTTTGAATCATTTCCTTGGCTTCCTCCTCTGCACATCACACTGATGAGGCTTTCCAGATCTCCAGCAGATTCATGGCATTAATGTCTATGTATGAGGAGGCCTCACTCTCAAGTTCTGGGAGTGTACAGAGGGGCAGTTCACTGAAAATCTGGTTAGGGAGACAGAGCTGGATTTCAACACGTATGCTGTCCACAGCCTGTACTTGCTATTGATTGTACCTCTTGAATGAATTGCATGTGCCACTGATGAGAAAATGCCTTAATAACTATGGTCCCCCTAGATAAAGAGCAGATTGTATAACTATTGATCTTGATATTTTTATTCCATATCTGTTTTCCATTTTTCTGATACTAAAGACCACTGCAACATCACAGGCTTCATTTCCCACATTAGCCATTCAGCTGTATCTACTCATAGCAGGCTCAGCCACTAGCCCAGCCAGACAGCCACCAGGTGTTTTATTTCTAAATAGATACATCTGTCAAGTTAAAAACCAGAGAGCAACGAATCCATTCTTGTCTTTTTTTCCCCCTCTCTGTCACTTGAAGAGAACATCCTAAGAATTACATGCTCTGTGCAACAAAAGCCAAAATATTTCTCTATCTGGACAGGTTCCCTTTAATTCATACAAAACAGGTTTAACTGCTGGGGTGTTAACCATCGCTCCATATGGTTTATTAGGTCTAAAGGATATAAATGTAATGATAATCCTTTCTCTTGCCTAACACTTTACATGCCTTGTGTTAAGAATGATTCGTTGGAATTCTCTCATGTGATAAATATGACTAATATGTTTATATATTGCCTACTTGCACGGGCATCAAGCATGACTGAAGATGAACTTGCAGGTCTTTCTGTCTGGGAGAAATAAGAAGGAATTTTCCCAACAGAGTCCTACTGTTCCATTTAAGGGTCTTCTACCACAAGCTGCAGGAACAGCTCAAGTGAGCCCTGTTCCACTTCATTTGTCCTCTCACCCCTCTGTCTTGCACACTCTTTCTACATTCCTGTCTTCTTCCCTCCATCACATTCACTCGCTCTGATTCCAGACACTTTCAAAGAAAGGAACAGTTTTAGACACGTGTTGCCGGTTTTTTAACCTGTGTCTGTGTCCCCATGGATGTAAAGGCCATGTTAGAAAGCCAAGTTTCAGCCTACACTTGCCGCATTTCTGACATCATCTACGTCTTCACCTATAAACTGGTCCAACACAGATAATGAAAGCAAATTCATTATGGCATTTATTATGTTGCCTTCTCATGTGCTCTTACCATGGCTTTATTTTGGGACAGTAAGAATGAATTACAGAGAAGAGTCCTCAAAAAAAATTCAATTTTTCACATTGAATTCTGCTGTACACTATTGTGGTCAGTGAGCTGAGATGTTCAGGTGTGACTGCACCACTCCCTTGCAGCTCCACATTGCTCTAAAAATGTTTTGTATCCATTCAGTTTTAGTTGGTAAGAATCAACATCAGTTAAACCAATCTAATTGCATTGAATTGAGAAAGTTCACACAATGCGTTGTGCTGGTTTAAATAATCATTTTCAAAATCTTTGGAACCTTTAGTTAAAAAGTGGCACATAAGCCAGTGTGAGAGCTACAGATAAACCAAGTATTTTTAGTGATGGATCATTGCAGGGGTAGTAAAGACTAGGCAAAACTGAAAATGTTGTGGGATAAATGTGAAAGTGTTAAAGACATGAAACAATTCAGTAAGAATCCAAACCATGTCTGGTATTTTGCAGCTAATCTTTACTTAGCTAATATAATACTGTTTTAATAAGAAATAAATGTAGGGGTTTCATTTCTTCTTTTATTTTTCTGCTTTTTATATCAGAAAATTTTTATAATGATCTGTTCACAACATCACACAAACAACCCTGGGACAATTGGAATAACGTTTCCTAGAGGATTAGGGGAATTTGTAGAAAGCATTATTGCTTCATGTGGGAACAATTAAGCACTCATTGCAGGCATTTTTGTTGCTTAATTTCTTTGCACTGGTACCTTGATTTGTTTCTCAAATTTAACAAAGAAGAGTATGAAGCAACTAAAAATTTAAAATTACAGTGTAACCATATGGAAATATTAAGTTAAGGAAGTCTAAGCATTTAAACCAACTGTTCAGGGTATTTTCCCCTTAATGTGCTTACATAAATCACATTAGTTTTTATGAGAGTTATTTTTCAAATTTATAGACTTTTTCAGATGGATCTTTATCTCCCAAGGTAGCATATGCAGAAGCAGTGTGTGTCTGCAAATTAAAGACTATGGAATTTAAATTTTGACTCTGACACTGGATTCATGGATGTCATTGCATAAACAAGTTATTCATGGACTTTTGGAAATAGCTTTTACTTTTTAATGCTCAGCTTTAGAAAGCTGAATTGTTATTTCCGAATACTCAGCACTCAAACTACTGATTTAACAAGCAATATTTGTGTGGCAGTTCTAGAACTGGTCTTTGCTATGCCTTCATCCCTAACAAAATCTGAAGGGGCGAAAAATCACTGCCACTGTTTGAGCAAACACAGTGCATAGAAGTGTTGTCTGTTTCACTGAAATCCCTCATTTCTGGAAATAGCTTATTTGGGGGTGTTGTGGTTTAACCTTGGTAGTCAGCTCATCCCCTCACAGTGGGATAGGGGAGAGAAGTGGAAGGGTAGAAGTGAGAAGATTTGTGGGTTGAGTTAAAAACAGTTTAACAGGTAAAGCAAAAGCCACATGCCCAAGCAAAGCAAAACAAGGTATTCATTCACCATTTTCCTTGGGCAGAAAAGTGTTCAGCCATCCCCAGGAAAGCAGGGGATCTGCTTTCCAGAGATCTCTCTACCTGGGAAGACAAAAGTCATCTCTTCGAACTGAGTGTGATGCCATAAGGTGTGAAATATCCCTTGGGTCAGTTGGGGTCACTTGTTCCAGCTATGTCCCCTCCCAGCTCCTTGTGCACCCCCAGCCTTCTCGCTGGTAGGGTGGGATGAGNGCTCTCCTAGTACAACTTAAAGACCATTTCTTCTTCCTCATCAGACTTTTTAGCACAAATCCAAAACACAACCTCCTAGCAGTTACTATGAAGAAAATTAACACTATCCCAGAAAAAAAAAAAAAAAAGGTACAGGGGAATATCTCATAATTTAGAAAAATGACATTTCTAAAAAATATTTCTAGTTTGAATGAATTTTATTAATATTTATGCACTTAAATGTTTACATTTGTATAATAATACTTATATATAATGTAAATGTATATTAATTGTATTTGTATTTATAGATACTCTTTCTAATTTTTCTAGCAACGTACTGAATGTGCCCTGGAGGTTCACAAAGGAAAAGGCAACCCAAAAGTTTCCAACATTTATTACAATATCGAATGCAGAGTCATTTTAACATTGATTGGAGATTTGGGGATGACCTAGTTCACCCGTTTTGAATTTTGCATTATTGTGAAAATCAATGAGAATCTCTTGAGTGCATTTTGGAGCCGTGTGGGCTGACTGGTAGCTCTGCACAGTGCTGCAGGGAGCTCACATGGAGATGGCAGTGCTCTGTGCCTGCAAAACACAGCATGCTGAGGGTCTAAGGAGAGGCTTTGGATGCTCAACTACAAGTCTAGAAGCAGAAACCAGACAAAGTACAGGTTCTGAGTACCTCACACATCCTGACAGATTTTTCCTTGGAGCTCTTGAATTCACCTTTAACCAACCTTTTTGCACAACTCCTGATGAAGGTATGGATGTACATTCAGGAGTCACAACTTGTCTTATACTTCCTAGGTACAACCCCAACTTCGTGTACCCAACGAGGGACCATGTCTGGAAAGTGAACTTAAATATATTTATAAGGTGAAAGTTCATCACAACAAGGTTAATGGATAAACAGTACAAACCAGGGAGGTGACCTGCCAGCTAGACCTACCTTTGGGACAGAGGATGGATCCTGACTCATATGTCACTCACTGCTTAAGCATCTTTGAACATAGGTTTTAGCACTCCATCTCACCCTGGTGAGCCTTGGAAATTCTTAAAAAGGAGAACCAAAGGCTCACCAGAATGTCAGAGTAGTCCCCAAGCAGGTTTTGTGCCACCTTTGATTCCAACAGCGACCCACACAAACACTCACCTTTAGCTGCTGCCCCCCAGCAAGACTGGTGGATGGAGATCACCTCTGGAACACGCTCCTCAAAGAAGTTTAGCTCCTTAGGGCTGGGGTTTGTTACACACTTGTAGCTTTTTCTCTTGAGTAAGAGCCATCAGCTAACAGCTTAACTTCTGAACAAGCTCAAGGCCTACCATCTTCCTTCTGAGGCAGGAACCAGGCCAATTTTTGTACCAAGAGGTGGCTATTCCTAGCTAAGACATGGGGGCAGAGGGCTGAGAGGTTTTCCAATACAAATCCAAGCCCACTCTCTAACATCTTCTTGAGGGCAGTGGAGTGTTATCCATCACTGGATGTCTTTACCCAAGACTTAGAGTTTAGGCTGGGTCTGTGCCCTTCTAAAGGGACTTTTGCTCAGCCATGAGCCATGGGCTCAATGTGGGAAGGACCGGTGAAATGTTGCTGTACATTATGCAGCAGAGGTGACCACGATGGCTCCTGCTGGACTTACTGCCACTACTATTCTCTTTTTGCCCTACATAATGCTTTCTACCATCTAAGCCTTCACTGACTCAGGGGTCTCCTGACCTTAGTTTCTCAAGTCCTATCATCCTTGAGAAAGCTTTATGACTGCTTGGATCTGGGTTTTAAATACTTTGCCTTCTAGCTGTAGCCTAGTTCCTACACTCTAAAAAAAGAGAGCATTTCCATTTATTTTCAGGCTTTCATGGCTATGAAGTGTTTTGAATAATGAAACCATCTCTTTGTTTCTTCTCTGGAGAGGGTGAGTTGGATTGGTCGGTGCACATAAAGTGCCACAGCTGCCCAATTCACTGTGTTAGTGATGTGGATGGGTGATTGTGCAACTGAGAGACAATGTGGACATGCAGAATTAAGAGGAGAAGCACTGTGTGGTTACACAGGATGTTTTTTAGCCTATCTGCTTCTTATTTATTTTGGAGAATATTTTATTCTCTTTCTTTACCTAAGCAGTCAAGCAGAGTTCTAACTCCCAATCTACAGCATTGGAAGCGTATGTCCCTAATGGGACAGTTACCTGGATTACATTTCTGTGAGACAAAATCTACTGCTGTGTTCTAGAGAAAAGAGTAAATTCCTTTCCTGTTTTAATGGCAGGTGACACCTGTACTGCCAAATAGATTGCTCAATGGGCTTTTTAAAATAAACTCCTCAATGTAGCCCAGAACTCATTCCCATCTTTTCTCTTCAGCTGCCATCGAGAGGAAGGGCTGTGCTGTGTCAGAAGGGCAGCAGAATTACAGTGCACAGTAATAGCAGACAGATTCCTTCAGTTTAAATGGCATTAAAATAAATTTTTTCATTGAAAGGAAAACAAAACAATGAAGGATAAGAGGAAAGCCTGTGTGAGGGAACACAGCAGGTTAACCAGCTGGGTCTGTGCCATCCTGTGCAAAGGAAGGTTTCATGGGAGACAGTTCACTTCGAAATGCAGAAGTCTGATTGAGCTGAAAGCCCAGGCACATTAATGCCTATCCTGGCAGGCTTGCTTGTGCACAATTGCTCTGCTACTTTAGACTGATTAAAACAATCCGTGAATTTATCCTAAGGTTGTTGCCTTGATGTTGCTAGAGAAATGGATGTGTTGAAACCTTCTCTCTTTGCAGTCTTTCCACTTTCTTGCCCCTGTCCTATCTCCAGGAAACACCTTTGAAACAGCTCAAGACATTCACTCTTCTTCCTCACAATAACTGTGGATGAACATTTTGTCAGCCTCACAGGTCTCCACTGAAAACTCCCTGTGGATCACAGCTGTCTCTGCTCTCTGCATTGAGCATTGGAGAGCACCTGTAGAGCTTCAGACTCAGCGAAAATTGGAAGAAAATCCAAAGATATAACCCTTCATAGATAAAGAACTCAAATACAACTATAAATTTCAGCAGTGGTTTTTAAAGCTTCTTAAGAAAGTGGGAGTTTTAAGATCCCAAATTTCTTAGGCAATTCAACTATCCCTCAGTCTTCCTTTATCTTTTTTTTTTCTGTTTTGCTTTTGGGTTTTGTTTTTGGATTTTGGGTTTGGTTTTGTTTGCTGGGTTTTGAGGTGTTTTTTTGTTTGTTTTGGTTTTTTTTTCTCCTAATTTTGCCACAATTTCTGCATCTACAGACACTTTTCAAATTCTACCCATAAGTGTGTTTACAGCCTGGTAGTCTGTATTGTTCTGATGCTGATTTGTGCTCCAAGCAGCAGGTAAGTCCTCTGCTAGGAAAACTCAACATCTTCCCAACATTACCACTATTACCTAGAGGTATGTTTATGCTTTTTTTGCAGCAGCAACCATGCAATGGACCCCACTTCTCTTCTTTTCTCTGGGCACCCCACAGCTGCAGATAGGGTAGTTTGGGTAATGACAGGGCACTTCTGCAAACAACCGGCTGTGAAGCGACACATTCCTGTCAGCAGAAAGCTCTGCAGATGTTCTCTAATCTCTCAACAAAGTAAATATTTCTGTTCCATCCTAGCAGGGAAATCATTCTTGTTATGGTACATCTGAGCAACTTTGTTTTTTTTCTGAAATATGCTACAGCACAACTTTGTGTGCCACAGTGAGCTGCACCAGGCAGACAAACCTGCTGACTGAGTCACCAGTGGACACAAAGATTTATTCCTGAAGAACAGGTTGAGCAAGATAAAATCTTGATGGCAACGTTCAGGTATCTGAGGCTCCAGAGAATACAAACAAGCAGCAGGGTAAAGCCAGACACCATCAGCAGCTGAGTGGGTAACTCACAACAAACCACATCTTTAAGTTCACCCTTTTCTGAGCCACAGACAAATTGCTAAAGCTCATGGAAGTTCCCTACTTGCTTCTGGTAATTACAAATTGAGCCCTTTATGCAGAGGACCAATGTACATACTGTGCATTTGTGAAATGCCCTGAAACCCTGGAGACAGAGGATGTTACAGCATTCAGGGTATTTCAGGGACTTTAAGAACCTTGTCACTGGATGAATTCCACCTACTTTGAAGGCTTGCTTTTTGCAGTTGAGAATAACACAGAAGTATCCTTATCTCCTATCTTTAAAACAGGAACCTGGCAAAATGAAAGCAGAATACAAAGTGCACGAGCAGCAAGTCTGGGAGACACACATTGTGTCACTGCTTTCTTCACAAAGATCATAGATAATTTGTGCTTGTCCTCTATCCATGCATGGAGCATATAGGTGCATAGAGACACCAAACAAATCCATTGCTACCAAGGAGCCAATGTCTCCGTTTAAGTGATATCCATATTCCCTGATCATCTAGCCATTCCCTACATGTTTCTTGCAGTCTGGTTGTACTCAGGAGCCAGCAAACTTCAAGAACAGCAAGAACCAGCTCACACAAGGGTATGGGTTTAGCTTAAGATGGTCAGGGAGCCCACATCACCATAGTAACTGCATGCTGTTGCATTAATTTCAGCAAAATAAATGCAGCTTGTAAGTCAAGGGGTATTTACGCAAAGCAGTGCAATGACACATAAAGAAACTGCAGCTGTTCTGAATGAGGCAGCCAGGCTTTGCTGGCTGGTTTATCCCACTTTTCAGGGACTAATAACCTGGTTGGAAGACTCCAGTAACATGGTTAGCCCCCCTTCCATATCTGAGCTGGTGTGTTCAGACGTGGCTTGGGTATCTCTGCATAGCATTACACTAAGCCATGTAAGACCAACAGAAGTGCAAAAAAGCCTTTACAGTAATGTATAGATTTTCAAAAACTGAGGTTGTTATAGAAGAATTTAGGAGTTTTGAGTATTCCTCTTCTCACTGGTAAAGTTTGTTTAAGATATATTGATTACATATTAATAAAGATGAGATGAATTGTTCTTTATGAGGAAAACAAGAACCTATCTAAGATGGTCTGTAATCCTCATTTTGCTGCCAAAAACCCGCTCTCTATTATTTAAAAAATGAAACAAACATACTCACCAGGGGAAAACACAGGTATAAAATTCTAGCTCATCCAAACTGACTTAAAGACAGCCTTGCTGGGAGGGGAGCACTCAAGCACACAGCTCTTTGGCTACTCTAACTGACTAAACTCATCCATGTCTGGCAGTGTTGACTTCCCCCTTAGTCAGGAGTTTGCAGAAATGTTATAAAAAGGAGAATCTGACTAATCCAGGAACTTTGGTATCAGAGGAAGAAAAGCATCTGTATTGGGTCTGTCTGAGATGAAGTTCATTTTCCTATAGAAGCCCTCACGGTGCTGTGCTGTGCCTTGATAGCTAGAAAGGTGTTGAAAACATACCAGCATTGTGGCTACTGCTGAGCAGAGGTGGCACAGCATCAGCACTGTCTCCCCAGCATTCCCCTGACATCAACGAGCTGAGTGTGGGCAAAATCCTGGGAGGGGACACAAACAGGCCAGCTGACCTAGATGAACCAAAGGGATATTCCATACCATATGGCATCAGTTCAGAAGGAGGAGAAAGGGAGTGCATTCGTTATTTAAAATGCTTGCCTTCTGAAGCAACCACTGTATGTGTTGAGGCCCTGCTTTCTGGGAAGTGGCTGGACATCACTTGCTGGTGGGAAGTGAGAATAGAATTATTTTTGTACTCTTTTCTTGTCCATGCAATCTTTCCTTTTTGCTCTAGTAAACTGCTTTACCTTGGCCTATGAGTCATTTTCGGTCTTAATTTCTGTCCCCTGTCCATCTGAGAAAGGGGAGCCATAAAGAGGCTTGGTGGGCACCTGACATCCAGCCACCACAGCATTAAAAAGAATAAAGATGATGATGAACAGAAGTATTGGCACTGGTGATAAATATGCTGCTGATTGCAAAGGTTCCAGGGATGGGGTATCCACAATTTTTCTGGGCAACCTGTTCCAGTGCCTTACAGGGAATAATTTCTTCTTAATAGCTAATCTAAGACTCGTTCAGTTTAAAGGCATTGCCAGCTGTCCTGTCTCTACCCATGTAAAAAGTCCCTCTCCAACTTTGTTGTAGGCCAGTTTTAATTACTGGTGGGTGTTTTAAGGTCCCCTGAGAGTCTTTTCTTATCCAGGCTGAACAGTCCCAACTCTCTCAGCCTGTCTCCATAGAAGAAATGTTGCAGCATCTCAGAGCTGGATGCGCTACTGCAGGTGGGGTCTCATGAGGGCAGAGTAGAGGGGGAGAATCACCTCTCTCTACTTGCTGTCCACACTGCTTTTGATGCAGCCCAGGGCACAGTTGGATCTCTGGGCTGTGAACACACATTGCTGGGTCATGTTGGGCTTTTCATCAGCCAACACACCCTTCTCCTAAGGGCTGCTTTCAATCTATTCTTTCCCCAGACTGTGTTTGTGCTTTGGATTGTCCTGACTCATGTGCAGGACCTTGCACTTTGCCTTGTTGGCCACTCTAGTGGTCTTAATTTTTGTGTTTGAGTTTGTACAGGAGCTCACCCAAGTCTATCTTCCAGAGTACCAAAGAGTTTTTTTGTTTGAGCCTTTTAGCTGTCTCCCTGGCAATACACCCATCCAGAAGTGGGGCAGGATACAGGCTGTCATGCTCACAGCTGCCCAAGAAGCTCCTCCACCCATGGTATTTTATCAGTGACTTGGGAATATCAGCTGAGTGAGGGCTCTAAGCTACCAGCAGCCTTAAACCTCTGCAGAAATCCAATGGGATGATGTTCATCGAAAATGGGAGACGGTATGAGGACAACTCTTACCCATAACACTTCGATTTTTTTGTTTTTTTGAGGGTTTTTAGCCTACTGGAAACTAGAGATCCATCCAAATAACTACAGGTTGGAGAATGCATTTTGGGGGCCTTTAGCTGAAGGGAGCATGAAGGTAGTTTGCAATATCCCTGATCTGTGATTCACGTGGACCAGTTGAACTCTGCAGCCTGATTAATTGTCAAGAATGTCCTGATCATGTCCTCTTTGTTTATGTGCAATATAAGTAAACAAGTTTTTTTCCTTTTATTTAAAAAAAAAATGTTTTGTTGTCCAGCCTGATTTCTTTTCCCTGCAAAGCTATCCATTTTCCAATAAACCCTCAGGCAGCACAGGCGGTGATAATTCAGGTCACAGGTTTTGACAGAGAAACCACATCGTCAGCAAGTCACTGCTAATGAAAGTGGTTTTTTTCTTGCCCCTTGTGGATTTCTTGCGTCCAGGCCTCCACTGCTTGGAGTGAAAGATCTGTTGCAGCAGAATCAGAGTAACTTAAAACTTTGCATGGAACTGCCCCTTTACTGAACTTTTAATTCCACAAAGCCAGGACATAAACAAGGTGAGCAGCAAAGTCACACTCCGCACTGGGAAGTCTGGAGGAGGAATCATACAACAGAGGGAAAATCTGGGGGCATCACCAGTGTCTCCCCAGGGACCAAATGAGGATGGGGGAGGTGGGAGCAGCACAGCACAGCCATGCCACAGTCTGGACTTTCACACAGAAATACAGTGGTGTTTTGGCTGACCCTCAGTTGGGATTGCAAAGGGAAGGTGGATACTTCCTTCCTGTTGTCCCCACTTGTACAGGGATAGGCAAACATGGTAATGGTTTTAGGGCAATCACATCATGATGTTTCACCCCAGAATCAGTGTTTCTAATGTCTTTTTTATCAGAAAATTAAAACAAAAGTAGTCAAAAGAGAGTCAGAAGATAGCTAGACAGCAGATGCTGTAGTGCACTGACTTCAGCACCTGTGTGAGTATCCCAGGAGCTCCGGGCTGAGTTGAGGCCAGGAAAGGTTCTTGGAGGCAGTCAATTACTGCTGCCAATGTCATCGTTATAAATCAGCTATATCTCAATTGCTTTCAGTGACATTCTGCTGGATTAATACCTGAGAGCAGACACTGACCTTAAGAACATGGTCTAAACAGGGCCATTCCTACTCATCTGAAACCATTTGGAGCTTTTCCAACACCATTTGATTGGCATCAAGACTTGATCCATAATGGAAGAATATATAATAGCCTGAGAATTGAATCCAATACATCTAATCTGGGTCAGATCTTCAGACAGGGATGTGGATGGATCATAAACCAGCTCAGTGCAGGTTTTAAATAAAAGTAAGGACATGGCTCTTTAAATGTCATTGTGAAAGGCCCATGTTTGATTATGTATTAATAATTATATTTTAATTTGAGCTTGTTCCTCAACAGCACACATCTTTCTTGCTCATTAAAATTAATAAGCTCCTTTCTCTGGGAAAGACAATACCCATACCTGTGTTTCAAGAAGAAAGGTGATAAGAAAACAAGGATGACATGACAGTTCAGGAATGCCCAAAGCCCTTCCTTGCTTTAATGTTATGCAGAGAACAATTTTGCACAGCTTCTTAGCTAGAGCAGTTCTCTCCCTTGGGCTTTCCAGTCTCTAATTTCTATGTCCCTGTGAATTTAGTGTATACACAATGCATGACTGATGCTTCTACACGGAACAAGCCACATTAATTTTTTATTCTCACCAAGTACAGAACTAGAAAACTGCTTCCCAGATTGTGTGAAAGTTCATCCCTGGAAAGACATCTGAGTTTGGTGGGTGGATTTGATCACAGATTAGGTTTGGGAAGGCAGGAAGGAGGGAGGCAGCAAAGAGTTATTTAGATTTGAGGATTAATTACACATTTTCCTTTAAGAAGACAGGAGATTGGTGGGATGTAAATGGAGGAGAAAGGAAGAGAAGAAAGGCTATGGAACCCACAGATGAGACAGACTCATGACTGATGGATGCAGCTGCTACTGCAACCTGGGTTTTAAAGCTGTGCTTTCGCTTTCCTTCTTTCCTCAGTCCTTCCTGCTGGCGCAGTGATGTTGGGCTGTAACCATCTGTGGGATGTCCTGAGGTATTGTCATATCAGTGGTGTTAGTTGCTGTTAAAGGAGGCTGGATCCAGGAGTCAGAGGGAGGTGAGTCTGGGGCAGTTCCATGCTCCAGCCTTCACCGGTAGCCAGGCTGAACAACTATTCCCTGCAGGCACACGCACACACAAAGGGCACACCTACACACCACATATATACATACATACACACACACCTGGCTGGCTACATGGATTACAGACACACAGAGAACACATATGAACACAGTAAGCACCGAAGCTCTCATCCGATTCCCCTCTCTGTCTGGGCAGATAGTTGGAACGTATAGACACACACACACATCTGTGTAATTTGAATTATTCCAGAAGCTGAGTTCAGACACCCTTTTTGCCCTGGATCCCAGTCTCCCCAGTTGGTGGCACTTGGAGATACAAGCCCCCGAGACCACAGCCCCACTTCAATGGTTATTACAGACCAACGCACTCAGAGAGAAAGCTGTCTCTTTAGTCTTCTTTGGTCTTGACCTCAGAGACTCATTGATCCCTTTGCTCATAGGCCATGTCACCTACTCACTGGCTGGTGCAGCTCCATCTTCACTAGTGATCACAGACTCACTCCCACAGCCACACTGAGTTGCTGCACCACATACATGAGGACCCCCTGGCTCCTGGTCCCATTCCAGTTACTTCACTCAGAGCTGTCTTCATGTGCAAGCAGAGAGTCTCTTACACAGGGAAAGAAGATTTGAATTAGGTTTTAAATGGTGTTTAATGAGAAGACAGGACAAACAGCACTCATGAGGCACAAGGCATGACCAGGCAAGCACACTATCCAGCAAACTGTTTACACTTGACCAGCCACATTATCCACTTATCATTCTATATTCTCATTCTTGTTTCTCCCTAATCCTTGCTAATGTTTTCTTATTCCTGACTTTGGTTACATCCATAGCCATCCCTTAACAAGCCTTGCATGATCCAAAGATACTCTTCCCCTGCATCCCCACACAGACACCCTTCTCAGTCAGAGAAGACCCAGCAAGATGTTTGCATTCCCTCACAGAGTAGGTGCCACCCTCAGTCCATGGAGCCAAAACTCCTCTTGGACTGTCCTGGCAGGGAGTTGTGCCTCTGACTGGGGTCTGGGGGCTCCCCCACTTCTCAAGTGTGTCTGGCCTCCTGTATGTGTGGAGATGTCATGTAATGGATAAAAGGAGGGGGTGGAAAAGGGAGTGAATTGGGTGATCTGGCATGGTAGTTCTACATTGCTTATGGGTCACCATAATGGCAAATCCAAGATTAAGTACAAAAAAACAAAGGAGCAAAAAACCTCCGAAAAACCTAATCAACAACAACAACAAATCATGCTTGCATACTTAACTTTTAACATGAAATATAAGAGCTTTAGGGAAGGGTCCAACTGTTCAAATCCATTCAGCCTCCACACTTCCATTTGGTCTTAAATGATGATAGCTTACAAGTCCATTGTCCTTGTTCAGTGTTGTGCTGCCTCTGTGCAAATACAATTCCTCCAACACTTGCAAGTGTTGCTGCTGTGAGGTGAGTAGAGAAAATAATGCATGAAAACAGGCAGAATGGGATACCCAGGAGTAAGGAAGATGCTACGAGCAGAACTGAGGTTTCAGGACTCTTGTATTGTTTCTTTTAAAATTATTTAGAGCCTACACCATCCCCTTGTATGCTGTAGAAAGCCAAAGTTAACACTTGGGTTCACTAAGACTCATTTTTCACACTAGCTTAGGGCAAATTTTTCAGGATGTTTAGATTCTAAACTTGCACTGAAAAAAATTGTCTTTAAAAAGCTGTCTCTGAGTCCTCCTTGCTGCATAACAAGAGATTTGGCCAACAGTAAAATTCTGCTTCATCCCCTTCATTTGGGACTTCTTTGATGAACTGTGAGACATGGGCAAGATAACCAGGAGCAGAAAAAGTGACCAGCAGCCTGCTGGGTCACATCTATTTGTTTTCACTCCACAACCAAACATCTACTATCCTGCCAGCATCTTCTGTCTTAAAGTGGTACAAGAAAAATTGTAAAGATATGGTTACTAAATTTTAATAAAAATTAACTGTTTCAGATAACTCCAATCTGTGCATAGGATGGATTTAGCAAGCCAGTGTAAGGGTTCAACAATATTATGGCACATAATAAATATAATTATCAGGGTAATGCTCAAGTTAATCAACTCCATCCTAATTGGATTTTGATTCCCCAATCACAACACCAGGAATGATTAAAGTAAAATGGGTGTAAAGGAATATTGCCAACTTCTGATTTCAAAAGCTCTGGGAGGTGGTGTACTGGAAAGAGAGGCCCTTCAATGGTCAGCCAGTCAGATCTGACCACATAAAAGTTTTGGTCAGATTCATTTGTGACCCTTGAACAGTTCATCCTCCCAGGCTGCCTGGGGTCATTGGGCTTCTCTGCTTCTGGAGGACTTGGCATAAAGTTAGGTACCATGGGAAGAATTAATGTCTCTTATACAAAGGCGCCTATGGGCTTGGTTGTTTTTTTCCAGAACTCCTAGCTTTGGAATACTGTCTCAGTCTCCAGAGTCCTCCATCTACCTCAGATAACACAGAAGATCAGAAAATCCCCTATAAACCTGTGATGCTCATTGGGGAAAGAAAAACAATTATTAATAGATGGAGATCTGAAGGAATTGTCCAGCAAGCCCTGGGCAGAAGATATGGTTCCTCCCTTTGATAAGGAAGGAGCCTGCCATGAGAGGTTACTTTGAAGACCAGGACTGTTTTCAGCTATCTATGTATATAAGCCCTGTCTTCCCTTGAAAGATATGGAAGGACTTTACGAGATATTGCAAGACATGCAGAAACCCTTTGTTCTCCCCAGGTGGTCCTGGTACGGAGAAATGCTTACTGTCGGATGAAATATAGGGACTTGATTTCCTAAGTCCTAGTTAACATAGCTTGTCCCCCTCATTAACATGTCCTACCTCCTCATTAACATACCCTGTCCTTGGTTCTATATATTGTAATGCAAGTGATCAATAAATGTCTCAGTGTCTACCCCCAAACTGGGAATGTCTAGAGGTGCTCATGTTTTCCATCCAAACTTTCATGATAAAATTGGGAGTGGTATCAAAATTTAAGATGAAGTTTTTAAGGATTTGGGACTCCTTGGGACTTGATGCTTGATTAGAGACCTTAGTAACTATCAGTATAGTAGAGAGCTGTGGAACCTCCTGTGATTTCCAAACTTAGAGGTATTATGCAAAATTAGAGTTTAATGAAAGACTGCTGCAATGGGTACATTCCCATGATATTTCAAATAGGCATTTTCTAACAAAATTCAGTTCTATAGCCTGCATCATCTTTATTGTCTCTTGGTTGTACTCAATTTAAAACACTAAGCCATATCCTTGTAAGGTCTACATTATGGTATGAAAAGACCAAAGTGACCACCAACTAGGGAAATTGGGTAATCTTCTAGGATACTATGAATCTCCTAGGAACAGAAGTCTCTTCAGTGCCTAATATGAGATCCATCATTCCTGTTTTCAATTTGGAGCTATCAGGCAGTCTTAGATTTCAATTCTATTTTGTTTCCATTCCCATACAATTGCTCTGTTAGACTGCCTTCACAGTGGTGTTTTGCCATCATTTCATGGCTGCAAGGCACAGATAGACCAAGATTCTCCCTCCCTCATGATACTACCTGGTTTTGGGCTTTGTCTTTCTCCTGCATTCCTTTAACTTGCGTTGTTTGTACACATTTAGAGAAAACGTGAAATATAGAGGGATACCAGGATGACTGCTAAAAGTTAAAGACTAACTGCCAAGGGGAAAAAAATGCAATCACTTATTAGAATACAGCTTTTTTTTTTTTTCATCTTTGAGGGGAAAAGGTCCTTCTTTCCTAGAGAAAAGGAAACTTCTAATCAGGTGTCTGGCTTCATGTAGGACAAAGGATTCGTGCTGAACCAGGAAAAAGAGGCAACTACTGTGCCCTTTGGCAAGGACCTGATGGACTGCCTTTTTTTGATAGCTGAACAACAGAGTAAATGAACACAGGAAAGTTGTATAGATTTGTTGTCATATAAATAAAATTTGCACAAAGTGATGAATTCAGCAAGTGTAGTAGTGCTTTACCTTGGCCTCAAGGGAGAAGATGAAGCAAGCATCAACACCTGGATTTAATGCCCAAAAATGAGGAAGATGGACAGACTGCAACCCTCATGGGCAGCAGGGCTGATATTGGAAGTTGTACATTATGGGATAAAGGCTGTGTAGTAACACAGTGTCTAAAAGGTCCAGGATTCTGGTCTTCCCATGTCCACATGGAAGTTTATTCCATGATGCAGAGACTGCAGATCATTTCCACACAACCAAGATTTTCAAGTGCTTTTTAAATGAATCCAGGTGTCCAAAGTGCACAGTAAGTATCCTTCTCTCAGAGCAGTCCTGACTCTCTCTTCCCTATCATTTTCTAACATCCTCTGGAAGAAGCATAGCCCCCTGTGTTCCCTTCTTTAAACCTTTCCTCAACCAATTCTTTGTCACTATCTAACAACCATTAAAAAATTGCCCATCATCATCACCTTCCTCCACTCGCTGAGTCTATTATGCCCCATGGTCTGCACTGAGAGTCTAATTCAAAAGCTGTGCAGAAAAGCTGCAACATACAGATGCAGAGCCCAGCAATCAATAAGACAGCTCCAGAGGGTTGTTCTTGGGATCTTCCTTCATCTGATGTGAAATATTTTAGAAGAACTGTGTTAGGTTGTGTGATTAAAGGTTCATCTACACACACACTGGGAAACCAGAGACACAAGGGCAAGTTGGGGAGCCACAGGACCCGAATCAGAGATACAAGCCTCAATTGGGCTGGGACTATTCCAGGAGAGCCTCAGCTTCATGGGCTGGACATAGCACCCTCTCCAGGAGAAACAAGAGCAGCTCCCCAGCTCACCTCACAGGTGGAAGAGGGATCACTGGCTGGGTATGGAACACATTATGGGATGCAGAGGAAGAGCATCCCATGGGGATTACACAAGACCTAGTATGGCAAGGATTAGGGGAGAAACCAAAGTCAGGGAAAAGGAAGGATATAACTGGTTTAAAGGGGAACAAGCGTGGGAAAATAGAGAGGAAAAGGGATTGACTATCGAATCCCAAGTACACAGGTTGCCAGTTGGTGTGTTTGTATGCAGGTCATGCCCCTGAGCAGTGAGCCCGGGAGGGGGACATTTGTAGAGACCTGTTAGCAAGGAGGTGGGGTGGCACCATTTTGCAAGTTCTTTCTTTTGGTAATTAATTGCTTCAGCTCACACCTTGCTCTTAAGCAGTGCAAGTGAGGTGTTATTCCCGCCCCAGAGCAACATTAATGAGTGATAAAGATAAGAGTGCATCTTACTTCTCCAGTCTACATTTCTTTTGTGTGTTTGTAAGGGCACTGTTAACGGACCAAAAGACTGAGTGGCTCACCTTCTGAATTGCTTAGAGACAAATGTGCTTCTGAGGCTGAAACTCTCATTGAGAGCAAGCCAAAAAGGGAGTATTTTGTATAAAACTAGAGAGATACAGACCCTAAACCAATTTGATCCTAAAAAGAACTTTCAGACTTGAATACACTTAAATTCACTTCTGAATTTGCTATTTTGGAATCCTAAGAGCTCACAAAAGGACCTAATGCTTATCATTAAATATAAGTCCCCATAAACCAGTAAAAAACATAATTCCTGTGTGCTGATTATTTGTAAGATGACAACTAGAGCTGTTAGATTACATGCAACAGTCTGGGTTATGAACCTGAGGAACTGCAAAATACAGCCAATTGATGATAAGAATTTCCTGTAGGCTATAATTTCTTTGGGTTAAAACTGTGATTTCGGAACCTGAAAGCCTTCCAATCTTTTGCTTTCCACCAGACTGGTGTTCTTATCAGGTTCACAGTAAAGATGAACTACAGCAAAATGGAGCTTTGTGTCTTCAGGGTCACAGGTACATAGAGAAGACCCACTGAGCTACACAGAAAGACTTTCAATAAGTTTGCCGTTTTAAAGCAAACCTGAGGGGACTGTTTGACTTACTCATGTAAAATTTCTTTTTCGGATAACTTGTGAGTATTTACAGTTGCTTTAAGAAGTCATCCTTTCTGTTGCCCAGATCTCAAGCATAGTTACACATCAGACCTGCCCCTGAAGTAGCCTCATTCATACCACTCTATTTTCATGCATGATGAAGTGACTCCTTGAATTCTACAGCTCAAGACACATTATAATGCAATGAAAGAGAAGTATATTTGAGGTCTATAGGTAGTTTTATACCACTGAAAATATCACCTTTTTTCTACAGTGATATGTGCGAGACCCACTGAAAGACAGTATTTCCCAGTTTGTCTCACTGGCATTTGCTTTCTGAGTGTCAAATCATGATCAGGGTAAATCCTGTTTTTGTAGGAAAAGGTCTTTTGCTTGTGTGAAAAAACACTCACTCATGAGCACGTGCCCATTCTCACACTGGTGGCTTTCCTCCATATGCATGCTAAGCTCCTCAGGGAAATTGAGATCCTCAGCTCCCACTGGAGTCCACAGAGAATGAAAATAGTTTGGCATTTATTTGCAGTATCGTAGGATGAAGCCTCTTTTCATGCTTGTATATTAAAAGGCCTTAGAGTATTTGTTTTTACATTACTATATTCTTTCCTCACACAACTGGGAACAATATGCCTCCCTTAGGGTGGAAGACTGTTCTGATGATATATCTAATGTTTTTCTGTAACAGCTGGTCTTCTCAAAATATCACATTAAATTGATCACCTTCAAGGAAGCTTTGTACGGCACGTGATGATTGCTTGGTATTTAATAAAGGCAGTAAGAATTGTTTTAAGCTCTCCTACTTTTCCATCTCCTACAGGACCTGCAAGGAGCTATGTGGCACTCATGTGCCACCTGCACTTGTGGCTCAGCCAACTCTCCCACCAAATGCTGTCGCATCGGTGCCTTTGGCAATAATCCTGAGGCTCAGAAGGAGGCAAGAAAGATTAGTAGGCATGAGAAATGGAGATATCTATGCCATCCCTCAAGCACATGCATGGCTTAAAAGCTGAAGAAACTTTGTAAATGTATCTTCCAGAAAAAGGACTGCTTTAATTTTGTGAGCTCTGAGTTCTTTCATGGTCATTACCAATCAGTGCTACTGACTCAGTTTTACAGAAGGGCTTGCCTTGCCTGTTAAGACTAATTGAAACTGATGTACATACAGGGATGTATATTTTCCTTTGCGGGTGGAAGACTGAGTTCTTTCATTACCCCAAATCTTAGCTATCATGGAATTTAATTAGGGAAAAAAATCATACACAAGCAGAAGAGGGTTTTGTTAACCCCTCTGAAGTCAATTGATGAGGTCCCATAATCCTTATCAGTTTCAATGATTTGATAATATATACCCACTGCTCAAAGGTTACAGATGCTGCTACTGCTGCTCTGGTGCTGGGACATCTCAAATCAGGGGCAGTGAAATCATTGTCCTAGCTTACAGATGGACTTGGAAAGCAATGTGGTTTCCATCTTGCAGACTTACAGTGTTCATGCTCATGATTTTAATCACTATGCAAATTCCGTTTCCTTCATTAGGTACATGTGTCCCACATGGCTCATACAGAAGCATTTCAAAATATTCAAAATGCTTTTACTCCTAAGTCCAGTTTTATAACATACTTAACAATTGATTTTTAGATTTAGCAGGATGGACAAATTTCTGCCTAGGCAGAAGTGACCTTTAACTTTCCTTAATAACAGGCCTCTCCATCTGTGTGATTTTTGAGAAGCAAAATGTCGTTCAATCAAATCTAATCTTTCACTTACAATTCTTGCCAGGGTTTCTTTCACCACTGCTTTGGGACCAGCTGACTCTGTGTGAAAAAAGAAAAAAAAAATGGCATGTGGACTGCAGGGGAAGTTCCTCATTTGTTATTTAGGTTGGCGTGCCACACTGCTCATACCAACACTGGATCGGGACAAGGTGAAGTTACTCCAACTATGGTGTACTTTCACTAATATAAAATGCAAACTGTAGTAGATTCACAGTGAACATGATCCTCCTGTTGGCATGACGTAAGAAGTAGATGATTGTTGCTGACTCCCTCCATGTCCCCCAGCATAAATCTCCAATCCTCTTCCCCATTTCCTTCAAAAACCTCCATATCTTTGAATTAGTGCTAATCAAATGCATGCTTTAATACTGAAGTAATGAGCTTTGTGGGGGAAAAATATCTGTATGTATACATCTGTGCAGCTGGTATCTCTGTATATCTCTTCATGATTCAGTGTATCTCCAGCCATCCTGTCTAGAACTTATGGTTTGTTTCAATATTACTAGATTTCATACAATATATCAACAGAGCCAAACCAAGTTTGTGAGTCTTTCTCTTCTTTGAAAGGACATACATTCACGGTTTGCAAACAACTTCTGATCCCAGGGAAACATGAGCCCTGATGAAGGAAACTGAACAATTGCGTGACAGACTTTCATACCAAAGCTCTCCAAACCAAGTTTAATGTATATTATGCTCTCTTTTAACCAAAGTTTGGTGACCTGTTTCTTGCACTTGTGTTGTTTGATAAAAAGGGGAAGGAATGCGATGGGTTTAAAAACCATTGTGTACATCCAGATCACTAGAAACTATACCTGAACTACTCTAGGGGTAGTTCTTCCTGGATACCTTGAAGTACACCCCAAAAATGTGTTCATGTTTGCTGCCAAGAAAAAAATTGCAGTACAGTCCCTTGTCTTAACTACTATGAAACTTGTAGCAAAGCCTCTTGGACACAGTTCTTTGCAGTTACAAAACACCGTCATTCTTTGAAAAGGAAGATCCTGGATCACTCCTCACATCCTAGTGACATATCCTGTTCTGCAAAATGAGGGTATGTGAGTGCCTCTGTGTTATTATAAGCAATCTATTGATGCTCAGTACAAATTAAATGACTTGACAGTAATAAACTCCAGGATACACAGAAATCTGGTGTTCTTGCTGTTTGCACTGTGGGAACAGCAGGTGGATAAAATAACCTTGTAAGTTGAGAGCAGTGGCTCACTCCATCTTTAACCTCAGATGTCTGTGGGTTCTCTGAACTTCTTAGTCAATACATAAACAAAGTTCTGATAATTGTCCTGAGCAAAACTAGATAAAGTAACATCCTAAATTCTGTTGAGTGAGGAGACAGAATCTATTTCTGGGGTTTGTGATCAAGCTTCTTCCTGACAATAAGATTAAAAGGGTGTCTAGGAAATAGATGACAGTGGCATCACAGTGGAGTGGGCATATAGACACACATTAAAGGACAGCAACAGTGACAAAGAGTCATTCCCTCTTAGCAGCTGGAATAACTTGTAGATGAGGGCTTACTTAGTGAGCAATAGGTTGTTTCTTTCAATAAGGTGATAATCTGCTTCCTTTGCTCACCCTTAATGGATAAAGTTCCTGTCTGAAAGCAGAGTGGATTATTCTGTATGTGGAAATTGGATTATGGCTGAAGGAAATGGAGCACTCTGCTGTTGCGGCTCATTAGACAGAGGCTTAAGCTTCACCTTGCTGCAGATCTGCTTGGTACAGGTGCGGAAGCACTGATGTGGTTCAGGGTGCAGATCATGGCACTTGGAAATTCCCTTGCTGCTGTGGATGTGAAAGAGGACCAGGATTTGACAACTGTCTGGAGAATATTCCTCTAGTTTGGGTTTGAATAAACCCTCAGGGTTTATTTTTTTAGCATTCAACTTCTTTACCAAAGCAAGACCACAGTGCACCCCAAGATACCATTGTCCCTCCTGGCCCCCAGGGCACTCTGCTAGCTCGTGGTCAGTTGGTCACCCACCAAGAATTCCAGGTCCTTCTCAGCAGAGCTGGTCTCCAGCAGGTCAGCCCCCAGCCTGTACTGGCACTTGGGGTTATTCCTTCCCAGGTGCGATACCTTACACTTGCCCTTGTTGGACCTCATAAGGTTTCTCTCTGCCCACTTTTCCAGCCTATCAAGGTGCCACTGAATTGCAGCACAGCCTTGAGGTGTAGGTCTGCAATTCTGGTAGGTCGTTCTTTCCTTTCCACCATTCCTCAACAGCTAATGCTATCACACATATGACACACAATCCCCTTTGGGATTGTCGTGGTTTGACCCACGATGTTGTTGACAGGTCCAGCAAAACTCCTTCAAGGCCTCCCCCCANTCGAGGGGACAACTCGTAATCACCATGGTCATCACCAACGTATTCAGGGAATAATAGTTTTAAGTCCACTCCCTGATCCGTGGGGTCCCTCCCCCTCCTCCTCTTCTCCTCCTGCACTGACCTTGATGTCTGCGTTGTGATGTTGTTAACCCATGGCTGCCGAATTCTAACTGCGCCACAACTTCTTAAATATGTTTTCACGCAGGGGCGTAACTTAATGGTTCAAAAGCAGGAAGTTTTCCTTGGAGCTGGCCCTCATTGGCCCTGCTCTATAGGATGGAGGGAAACTTGTCGTTCTTTCCAACAAAAGCCAATCTTCCTCTTAAAAAAAAAACCCTAACCAGATAAACCCACGACAGGGATACATTCAAGGGAATGCAATTTGTTGTTGACAGTCCATGGGTTTTCACTCTCTATTCAGATGAGGATGATGTGATCCAATAATGCTGTGATGAGGTGAAACTATTACATTTTTGGATCAATGGATGGTAATGGCACAGACACAGATGAAGACATCAAATGTGAGATATGCTGAATCCAGGTGCTCTTATTAATGTTCTGAAAATGTGTACAAGAACAATGATTTTCCCACTAAAACAGATAAGCTCATCTGAGCTGCAGTGCCCAACACCATCATCAGCTGCCCAAGTTAAATGGCCAAATATCTCTGCAACTGGAGTGCAAAGCTGATCAGAAAGACTTTGTGTACAATAAATGATGAGGCACTGATTTCATTCCCAACTCTTGTATCCATGGGCAAGCCCGCTGTTCAAAACCTATACCATTGAAAATCCCATGACTGAGACCTTCCACAGTCTACAGCAATGCATGGAGATGCTCTGTGTGGAAATGGTCAAAAATGAATAGTGGAAGAGAAACAGGGGGGCAAAAACGTGACTTGCTTCACAGATCTACTTTGCTAGTCAGTAGAAATACTGGCAAATCAGAACATCTAGCCATTCCTCTTAAACCTGGATGTTTCTAACACTGCCTACTCACAGGCCTTCCAAAAATAAGAAACACCTTTGCCTTGGCATCTGTACAGTCCCCAGCACAGAAGCAAGGTGCAGAGGTGAAGGACTATTTCTGACCTCCCCTGACCTCTGGCCTCAGCATGAGATATTATTCTTTTTGTACCTAAATTTGCAGGGTTACTGATGACCCAACAGTCCAGCACAAAACTCGGACTTCCATTGTGACAATGCACAGAAAAGGCACTGAAGACACTGCAAAGTATTATCAACAGAACTTATTAACAAATAACCAAGCGGAAGGATTTATTGCACATAAATTCTGAAACCAATTATACCTCCTTTGGGGCCTGGGTAATGAAAAGTCTTCTGTGTGTGGTTTCAAAGCACTGTAAATCTTATGTATTCTTCAGGGTCCTCACCTAGAAAATGGGTGTAATGCTGTTGGCTGCAGCAAGTTGGATGCACTGGTTACTGCTACACAACTAGTCTGAACTGGCAGCAAAAAGTAAGAATTCTATTTACGATTTACTTTTTAGTAAGGTTTTTTTTATAAATTTTATTTTAATTCTTGGTGTGGCTGTTGTTGGTTTGCCTTTAGTGGGGAGATGGAGTGGGGCAGGGGTGGTTGATTGGTTGTTTGTTCTAAATAAAATAATGGTCAGTTCCTTAGTTACCTATTTTGAGATTTAATTTAACAATTTCTATTGTCTTTGTATGTCCAGGATGCATAGATGTTCCTGTCCATGCATAAACACTCCTCATAACTGTAGTTGTAGAGAGATGGTAGGACAGAGCCTGCAATGTACTTGACTTTTCAACTTGAAACACCTGAACCTAATGTGATTGTAAATTTAAATCTCAAAATGTTCTACAATCCCTTCAAAGTAAAAAAAAAGATAGGAATAGTGAAGAGAATATGTTTAATTATTATAATAATTGCAACACTAGATAATATTTATGCACATGATACCTGGTATTTACGCACCTGGTAGCCTGAACAATTATACAGATGGTGAGGAAAAAAAAATGCCTGAGAAATTGTCAGTGTCTACAACCAGATTCAGCAAACCAGAGAGGAGAGTCAAAGAACTAAAACTTAATGGCCAAGGTGTTTATGCAGGTAGGCAGTTCTGCTTGGCTGTTTAAACTGATATTGGGCAGTGAATTGGAAAGCAGCAGCTCCCTGTTGTCCCATTTTTCTTTCTGTAATTACCTCTTTTGTAACTGCGTTATGCTATCTTTCTAGATAGTAGTATTTGGGACCAAAGAATATATTGTTCTGCAATATGTTTATGCATCCTACATTTACTGTACCTTTGCCTTCTAGGGAACTTTCTGCAGGTGGAGTTTGGAGCAGTGGCCTTTGCTACTCACAGCTGTCATCCAACTTTTAATTGATTCCTCAGCTAGACTGAAATGACAGCTTGACATTTTTTCTATAGGATATACCCCATTGGGTGATATCTGTGGACAGCAGCCAGGTGGATTTCTGGACTACAGCAATGCAGTGTGAAAGAGGATAATAAGGCTGAGGAATTACTGTTGCTGGGAAATGTGTGTCTCAAGTTGCTACTGCAGCCTTGGGGTGAAGGGAATAAACTCAGGATGAAAAAGACTAGGTTTTTAGACCACCTGAAAAAGAATGGTTATGGGAGACTCTGAACTAAGCAGTGAGTATATGTCCTTGCTCTACTTTTTGGTACTGGACAGTACTAACCAGATAATTAACAATGGAGGATGTTTCTTGGCTTCTGCTGCAGTGATATGCTTTGCCTCAAGTCACAATGCTGGGCAGCACAGGAAAGAGGATAGATCTGCCAAGCTTTTGTGTCCAAATTGTAGGGTACCAGTCATGACTTGGTTCCTGTACCTGACTGCAAAGTTCAAAGAGAGGAGGAGTAAAAAGGCATAAAGCCAACGGGAAATAGAGGGAGGAGCTTGGCATACTTGGCTGACATGTGAGATTTGTTATATATAGAGAAAGAAGTTTTGGGATGTCATATCTTTTACAGGAGCATGGCAGAATGGGAGAAGTGCCACCAGAGGCAGAAAGGGAGGTCTCTACTTCAATGTTCTTACCATGACTACAAAGAAAGAGGAGTTGCAAGATGTCAAGTGTGTGCTCACAAGAAGGAACAGAAATAGCATCAATCATGGGGAGACAGGTTCCTACTAAAATTCTAACTACTGAAGCTAGAAAGGAAGCACACCCTGAAGTAATTCACCTCCTAACTTCTCAGAGTAAAATGACTGCAAGACCTTAAACCATCTCTGACACAGAACAGCAGTGGGTTCAATCAACTTTATTCATTCTGTTGCCACTATGATGCCATCTGTGTGGAAAAGCTAGAAGGAAACTAAGCCCGTAGAGAGGAAACACTGTCTGTAAGTTCCTGCTGAGGGCAAAGGGGCTCTTTAATTTCTTTCTCTCCTTTCCTGTCAGATCCTTACAAATATGAGGTTGAAACATGTGCTCTCAAGCAGAAATTGCTTTGCTCACAAGAAAGTCAATGCCTCTTCTGTAGCACAAGAGAAGCACACGTGATGATTTGTCCCAGATATCTACTTGCTGGTGATGAACTTCTCCTGGGGAGGACATATCTTTATATTAATTTAGCTTGGGGAGATGTAAGGGTCTATACCCCTTTCCACTTACACCTTATTTCTATGGATACACTTGCTGTTCTGAAAGTCCTGTTTGTCTTCCTCACTGGTCTACTGTGTCCTGCTCCTTTCTCCATCTCCTTTTTATGCAGCACTCTTTCATAATCTTTTTCCAATTCATTTCCCTACCTGTATCTTCTGACCCAGTTTCTCTCTTGTCTCAGTCTCCTCTCATTTTCTCTCAGTCTGCCTTTTGTCTCTTGCCCTGGTTTGCTGTCCTCCTTCCTCTGTCTTCTCACTTAGTCTTTGATTTTCCATCACCCTTGATGAATTTTGTGTTCTACACAATCCCCATCACCGCTCTTCCCTTGTTCAATGTTCCCAGCCTCCCCCAATGCAGATGACTTTCTACTGATGTGGCTTCTCTACTGGCTTAAAAAAACAGCTGACCTCTCCATGCAGGAATCAGAGACTGGGATTTGATCAGAGACATCTTAAGACTTAGATGTTCTCACTTGTGATAGCAGACACTTCACTTGCTTCTAGAGACTTAATTCTGGGTCATTTAAACTGTCACCAGAGGTATCCATCTAACTACTGCAGTTCTTGTCTGATCTATGGCTTCAGATTGTTTTAACCTATTCTCTCCTGGACCTGTGAGTTGTGGGTGGGAGCAATCTACTTCCACACCTGCATCATCAGGAGGATAGTGAGACGTCTGAAGGGGGTTTTAATCCACCTAGCTCTCAGGAAAGACACTCAGCTGACAGGAACATACTGCAAAAGATGATCTGGACATGGCAAAAAGCCTTTCTGAGCAGCAAGTGATCTAGAAAATAGGTATTTTTGTAGTATGGCCTTTTCTGAAGGGCATCCAGAGACAGGGAGCTCTGAAGAAAAGTCTCCAAAGGAAGACCAAGGGGTGAAACATTTATGGAAAATCATTGAGGTGATGCATTTATTAGATTGGCGAAAAAATTATAAAATTACAACTGCTCCATGTCTCTCAGACATCCCTGGGCCCTCTGCCTTTCCAGGTAAGACTCATCTGCCTACTCAGCAGAAATCATAGATTGGTTTGAGTTGGAGGGAACCTTAAAGACCATCTGCTGCCAATCCCACTGCCACAGGCAGGGGAATTCTCCACTACACCACGTTGCTCAGAGTCCCCTCCAGCCTGGCTTTAAACACTTCCAGGAATGCCCACTTCTCTGAACAGCCTGGTCCAGTGTCTCACCACCCTCACAGTAAACAATTTATTCCTACCATCTAATCTATATCTCCTGTCTTTTCATTTAAAAACTACTTCCCCTTGTCCTATCACTATCTGCTAATGTAAAGAGTTTCCCTCCATCTTTTTCATAAGCTTTCTTTAGGTACTGAAAGGCTGCCATAAGGTCTCCCTGGAGCCTTCTCTTCTCCAGGCTAAATAACTCCAACTCTCTCATCCTGTCTTCAGAGGAGAGATGCTCCAACCCTCCTCTGGACCTGCTCTAGCAGGTATATGTCTTTCTTGTGCTGAGGAACTGTTGAAGCAGGTCCAGAGGAGTGTCTCATCAAAGCAGAGTAGAGGGACAGAAGCACCTACCTTGACCTGCTGCCCACACTGCAAACTTGCTGAGGGTGTACTCTTATCTCCCTGTTTGCACCATTGAGGAAGTTATTAAAGAGCACTGCTTCCAGAACAGAGCCCTGAGGGGCACCACTCATCACTGACCTTCATCTGGGCAGAGAACCATTGACCACAACTCTGGCTGCATCCATCTAGCCAATTCCTTACCCACATCAAATCCATGTCTCTCCAGTTTGGAGATAGGGATGTCTTATGGGACTGTGTCAAAGGCCTTACAGAAATCTAGGTAGATATCAGTCAGTCTTCCCTTGTCAACTGTTTCAGTCACTTCATCATAGCAGATCGATAGATTGGTCAGGCACAATTTGCCCTTCATGAAGAGATTCAGATCTTTTTAACCCTTCAGATCTATGGACCAAGACACAGTACATTCTCCCAAGGCCTCATTAGTCTTCAGCTTTCAACTTCTTCATAGCATAACCTGACACTGAAAAATTCAACCTAATTTTTCAGTGCACATCTACAGAAGAAGGGACACGTGGTAGTAGGGTCTCTGGGGTTGCTTTGCTTTTGGAAAGCAAGAGGAACCCTCACTCTTCTCTAAAGGTTATGTCAAGATAGCAGGCAATTAAACATAGTTCTAAATTAATTCCTTTTAGTCTTAATAAAAGCAGAGGAATTCCCTGTGGAAAGTGCCTGAGTTCCTCTTACTGACAATATAAGTGCCAAATATTAACCACACCAGACTCAGAAGACATCATTTATTGTAAAAGTTTGCAGTTGAAGAAAACTGAATGTCCTATATTTATAACTGGCACTGTGTTCTTCCTCTCTCTCCCTTGGCTCCATTTAAGAGATTCCCAGAGAATGTACTGAGACTAATGGGAAATGTTCTGGACTGGACTAAAATGACATTTCTACTCCCAGAAGATGCAGAACCCTAAGCAAGATAAAGCAAAGGGCTGGTAGCTCAGGTTACTGCAGTATTGCTCTAACACAAGCACAGCTCAATAAAATATGATATAAATACATCTAATCTTTCAACACAGAATGAGTAAGTACTGGAAAGTTGAAAATTGTTTTAATTTTCCTCACATTAAAAATGCTTTCAAAATTGGTAGTCTGCTAAACTGATGACCACTTGTAAAATATTTTAATTGGAAAAGCAATGTCTTTTCTGTCAGGAAAGTTGTACTATCACAATTCTTCCAGGATCAGCTCCAAGGGGGACTCTCCTGAGCAGAAATAGCCACGACAAAAATCATGGCTCTCCCTGGATTTTTCCATCTGCTTATGTCTCCCACACACAGAGGCACACATGCCCTGCACTTTCTGGAGTTTGGCATGCTGGCTGCAAATCCCAGCAAGTAGTGAAAGGGTGCTCAACAACTTTTGTTATGTTCAAGTCTTTTGGCATGGAACAAACGTTGTGTCATTTATTATGAGTATGTGGTCTGGCTGCAGCCATAATCCAGCATATTGGACAGGACCCAGGCAGGGCAGGGAAACAGAAACAAACCCTCCTTCCTCTGTGCTCCTCACTCTCTCCTTACACAATTCTTTTGTCCTCAGGGATGCTCCATTTATTCTGATATTTTGTCATTTCACTGTGCCTCTTCTTGAGTTCCTTCTCTATTTGAAAATCAATTAGTGGACTTACTTCTAAAAGATGGGACAAGTTGTTTTACAAAAGGAAGCACAGATTATTGTATTTGTGGAGGAACAAACTCATGCACAAATGAATGGTGGGAAACACCATGGAAATCACAGATGGAAATCACTTGTGCAGTACAGGGAGGTCCTGGTGGGCACCTAGTTGAACATGAGCCAGCAACATGCATTTGAAGCAAAGGCCAGGGTTGTCCCAGGCTACATCAGGCAGAGTACTGTCAGCAGGATGAGGAAGATGATCCTTCTCTTCTACTCAGCTCTGGTGAGACACATCTAAAATGTTGCATCCTGCACTGGGCTGTCAAAAGCAAGGGAGACGTGGACATACTGGAGAGAGTCCAACAAAAGGCCTTGAAGATGTTTAAGGCAATGAAGTATTTCTGATATAGGGGATGGCTGAGAGAGCTGAGACTGCTCAGCCTGCAGAAGAGAAGGTTCAATGGGATCTTATCAAAGCATATAAATACCTGAAGGGAAGGTACAAAGTAGATGGAACCAGACTCTTCTCCATAATGCCCAGTGCTGAGACCAGAGGAGGTTCCCTCTGAACATTCGGAAACACTGTGTTACTGCAAGGCTGACTGAATGCTGGCACAGATTGCCTAGGCAGGTTGTGGACTTTCTCTCCTTGGAGATATTAAAAAACCATCTGGACACAGTCCTGAGCAAGTGGCTCAAGGTGGCCCTGCTTGAGTAGGGGTTTTGGACTGCATGACCTACTGAAGTCCCCTGCAACCTCAGCCCTTCTGTGGTTCTGTGATTCAGACTGTAGAGACGCATATGCTACTCTATACTTTTACTAAAGAAAAAAAAGAAAAAAAAAAGTCTTTCTGAATAATTAACAGCCTGAGATTCCCAGAGGCAGAGACCTTCTTCCCCATACTATGCCTTGAAGGGACACCTCCATGCTTCAGGGATGATGGAGCAATTCAATTTTCATGACCAGTCAGGCCTTGGCTTCTCTGCTGAGTCACAGAGTTCACAGGGGTCGTTCTACAGTGTGGCCAGCTCTGTATGCTCAGCAGTGCTGTGCTGACAGCAGGGAGCTGCCTGCTGGAAATAGAAGCACAAAAATTGATTGCACGTGTAGTGAAGGGAATTACACGTTTCTTCAACAGGAATCACAAATTTCTGAGGCAAAGCACCCTCTCAGCTCTTCCAGAGATGTTACTATAAAGTCAAATCAAGCCTCACTCTACATTATCTGACTTGGCCCTTTTTGTGTGCTGTAGACAACAGATTTTGGCAGAGGCAGATGCAACCCAGCTGTGGTGGCATCAGGCACCAATTTGGGACCTTCACATCTGCCCAGATCATGTGTTGGTCTGTCTCAAAAGGGTCTCCCTGCAGTGATAAATCAGGGCAGCTGGTTACAACAAAAGAGGCTTTTACAGCTCAGTTTTCCAGGAAGGAATAACACAAAGTAAAAATGTTGTTAAGACCACATGATGTGACAAGAAAAGCTTTTGGATTGGTAATGCTGTGAGAGAGCATTATGAACATCTGCTCCGAACAAGTCAGCATCCCTGGGCAGCTTTGTTTCCTTCAGAGACAGGCTCCTCAGACCCCAGTCCCTGCTTGGTGCAGGAAGCTGCCATAAATCGCTGGAATTTCTAGACTAACGCCTAAGCTGAAGGATTTCCCAGGATTTACAGTTCAGAACAAATCATCTGTGGTGAGTCCTCCTGCTTTTCTTGGGAGGTGCATTTTCCTGCTCCCTAAAGCAGCTGGGGCAAAGGCAAAGCCATGTGGGCTTCAGCACAGGCTCTGAGGCAAAACCTTCGTGGAAGTGTCCTCTGCCACCACCACACTTCCCTCAGTACCTGGACCACTGCTAACTGTCCTCTCACATGTGCAGCCCCTGCTCAGCAGGGCCAGGCTGTACCAGCATCCCTTATTGCACAACCCACCCCATGCCACGTGGAGATTTTTGCTTTTTCATCCTAGAAATGACATTTCTTTATCAGCAAAGCAACAAGAATTCATTCATTGTCTTGATCAGGTTGCATAAACAATATATTTAACTAGTATCTAGGAGGTGACCTTTTGAGCTAATTAAATTTTGTCTAAGTATCAATTTGCACTGAATTTTGCACAGTTATTAATCTGTTGTCACTTGGTAGGCTGATGGAACCTTTAAGAAATATGCTAAACGAGCTCATCCAATTTTTTTCCCCAAGTGATTAATGAACAATATCAAAAACTCCCAGCAGCTGTTTTCAGGTGCCAGGGTTTAAAACAAATTCCTTTCTTTTAACTAGTGTCTGAGATGTTTGTGGAAAGTATTAGCAAGCCTGAGTGACCACAAGCATTTGTGATTTTGTGAAAATTGACTTTTGTTTCAGTAAAAAACACTAACCATTAAAAGAAATATTTTAAATCCATGGCATGTTTTCAAAACCCACAGAGGTCTCCGGATAAAGGAAATGGTTTTTAAAATGCCATATATCTAATGGGGGAGGGCGATTTCAAGAAGTTATAAACTTGAATATTTCTGGATCAGGAAGCTTCTTTATGAGCAGCGGAGAAATGACCTCCAACTGGCATAAACACACAGCAGAGCCAGCTGAGATCTTTGGAATTTATGTACCCCCTGCTTGCCATGGGGGAAAGCTCAGCTCTGCCTGGGATTTATTGTGAGGTTAAAGGGAAGGTTGCCCAGTCCTTAGTGGGAGCAGGAACAGATACACAGGCCAGGTAGGGTGGGCTTTGCTTGTGCTCTGGAGCTGGCAGCCCTGCCAATGCCCAGAGGTTGCTTCACACTCTGTGGGAGGCCAAAACCAAACAGCTCTGCCTGCTTGGAGATGGTTCTCTAATCACCTTGCAGAAAAAGCTGAGTCTTGCTCTTTTGCCCCATTTCGGAAGATTTAGGGTGGTTTTCTTCTTTATGTCATTATTTGAAAGAAATTTTAAAAATTGTTGCCTAAAGAGGGGAGGGAATTGTGTCTCTGTGTTCCCTTCCCTTCTTTTACCTCTCCCTTATGCCTTGATTTCCATGGCACAAACTTCATGGCACATTCTGCTCTTAATGCATGCGCTGCACAATCACACTATCTTCAGTGAGGCTGAATCTGCTACAGGAAAAGGTGGAATTTTACCTAACAGTTTCCTCTCTCCTACTTCTGGGAAGGGAAGTGCTTGATGTTTTCTTCCTATTTTTTTTCTTTCATAATTCTTCATTATTTTCCCTTTCTTTTTAATTTTTTTCCTCTTCTCTTTCATTTTTATCTTAGCCATTTCATGGGTTAAATTCCATGGCCTCACCTACAGTATAGAATGTTCCACCAGCCTGACTGCAACCCACAGTCACATGCTACAAGCCAGTGTGTATATGTATCTATTTCCCTCTGTCTCACTCCCAAGACTCATAATGGTTCATAACCTTGATTTTAGATTAATTGCCAGATAGGTCACCTTTAACACAGGAGAACCTAAAATTCCTACAAAACCTGGACTTCCATGACAATACCAATGACAAGTATGAAGCTGTCTCTAAGATATGGCTTCAGTTGGATACTATTAACATTTTAAAGGGAAGAATATACACAAAAGGAAAAGGAAACACCACATATGCAGACAAGTATTCCCAAGCATTCTGGATTCTTCACCTTGAATTGTCAGTTTTTAGCTATGGTATAAGACTGACAGATAAAACTCCATGGGCAGCAAAAATAGGGCAGCTGGTTGCAATACAGCTGTTTAAAGAAACAATACGTTCAAACTCCTCTTATTCCCCTGCTTTGCCCAGGAATGTGTAGGGGCAACCCTAACAGATGCTGCAAAACTCTGTTTAAGAAGCCACACCATTACTATATTGGGTGTGATGCCAGTAAGTTATCCACAGCCAGCATGTAACTCTCAAATCATGGCATCTTGGCCATGTTTTAAAAATATTTGTCTTCCCCTGTGGTAAAGTCTCCTTTGTGTATCCTTTCCATGTGCTGAGCAGCAGGGTTTCATGGAAGTTCAATGGGTCTATTCATTCCTGTAGATATTCGTTGCTTTCATGGTTGCACAGATAAAACAAGGATCCAAATTTTAAAAAGATGCCTCAAAAATACCTCTATCCCACCATTGAAATTGTGATCTAAGTTCTTAATTTACTTTTTCAAAGAACATGAATTATGAAAAAAAACATGACATGATTTTCAGGATGAGAAATGGATGTTTTTCTAGAAGGAGGCAGCAATGGCAGACTTGAAAATGGATCCCTTTTAAGGATTAATATGCACATTTCTATTCCAAATCTTCAAAGCTTCATTAGTAATTCTAAGTACACAACTTCTTGTATCAGACACACTTGAGAGAGTGGTGAGCATAGTGAATGCTTAAAATCCAGGTACCTCCAATGTCTCTCAAGACACCTATCAAAAATACAGTCGATTTGGATCACAAGTCGCTCTACAGATGTTTTATTGCATCAAAATAGCTGCTGTCATCCTGTACCAAATCGATACAGAAACTCCATCACTGGTATCCCAAATAACTGCCTTTTGGGTGGAACTGTTTGGTAGCAAGCACCACTGTACGTCCTACAAAACCCTTAAAGTGTAATAATGGAAACATTGAATTATTTGTGAACTGTCATTTCTGATTTATATCAAATGACATATTCCTTTTCAGTCTTTCTAATTACCAGTAATTTTCATTCCCCCTTTTTTTGAACAATATCTGTGAGTATTTACTGCATGTGAAATGCCTTATTTATGTTTTTCCCCATAATTTTCAATTTGGGAGATTAGAACATGGGTAGTTCTGGAGATGTTGCTTTGAATTATTTGGAAGGTATAAATCTATAACATTTAATGAACTTCAGGAGCCTTTTATCATTAAAAATGTATCACAGGGGTTCAGTGTGTGATTTCTAGAGTTGCACTAGGCATTTTTAATTAATTTTTGAACCTGGCAAAGTGCTTTTTCTCCAGTATGAATAAGTTGTCTGCCAAGGGGAGTTTTGTGATGCTCTGAAATGTAAAGTTATGCTGTCTAGCTTGTGCTTTGACTTATAAAAAGAAAAAAAAGGCTGAGGGACACACAGCATGTGCTGTCATTTCTCTGTGCACAGTATTGCCCATTATGAAAATACACTTCTTTTTAACGCTGCCCATTTCATGATTCCTAAAGTACTAAAATAAATCTTAAATGAGCTACGACATGGTCCTCAGTTCCTACTTAATAGGACATTACACATTTTGTAAGTTAAGGTGGTGGAAATCTCATTTTAAAAAATAGTAATGTAAACAAAGTTGCTGACTCCAGGTTGGGGTTTTGTTTTTTTGGGGTTTTATATTGTTTGTTTTTTGTGGTGGCAGTGTTTCAGTGGTGTTTCAGAAACTTCTAATGGAGATGGTCAGATTATTTTTTTCCTTTGAAAAACATCAGTTTTTCAAAGACATTCTGATGTTTCACCAGGAAATCTACCAGCAGTCACAAGAGGACAGCAAAACTGTCATGAACATTTCAGCTAAGGGCACTGCACACAGACTAGGATTAAAGAAGGGAAAGTGAACCTCCTTTCTTTGCTCTCCTTCCCTTCCAGCAGCAAGAGAAGGTGTGAAGAAGGAGGATTCTCACTCTCTGGCCAGCTTAGAAGATTTGGTGAGGTTAATTTCAACAGTAAGGTCTGAGACACACAGAACTGCAATTTCACATCTCCCAGAATTTAATTCTGGAGAAACACTATCCCTTAAAGAGTGCTGAGAGTTTGTTGTTGTTGTTGGCCTTTTTTTTCCTTTTTTTTTATTTCCTTCTCCTGTCCAGAACTGTTTCTACTGCACAGAAATGCCGTTTTCAGACTTCACCTATTGCTTCATACTGTATGGGTTACAGAGTAAGACATTAGATGAGGATGGACAGGAGCAGAGCAGGACTCTTTGCCTGTGTCACTGTCTTGAAACAATCTACAGGCACTGGACATTACCAATCTGGTGTCCTACCACACTTGGATCCTTCGGTCATCAAGCCAAATGGGGAGGGTATCAAGTTTCCAACTCCCAAATCTCTGTTCTTGATAAAGGGGAAAAGGATCCAGCCTCCATGTTTAACCTTGCACAAGCTGCTAGCAAACATCCAGATCCATCAGAAGACAGTTCACACAAGTTCTCAGGTAAAAGAGGTGACATATATATATATATATATATGTATGCATCTTTGTGCTGTTACCTGCAGCCCCTGGGAGATGTCATAATCTTGTGGGGGAAGTATTTGCTGATCTCTATCAGCAGTGTAATGAGATGGGTGACTCAGTGTTGCTCTAATTAATGCATGGAAAGACTTTTTCCTAAAATACATTTGGTATGTTTCCCCCTGGAGACAGGAGATATCTGCAGCAAGAACATCCTCCCACACCTTTCTGGGTGCTTGAACTTATTAATGAATCCCCTACTGATGTTTTTTGACTAGGGCAGGTACTGCTCCAACAACCATCATGGGACATTTAGGGTAGGCAAAGCTCAGGAATTTTAGCAGTGACTTTTAAATTCATCATTTATCATCTAACCATGAATCCTAATGGCATATGCTGCCATTGCACCTAGTCTGTAAATAAAAGGCTCCTTTGTGAAGGAGAGTGGGTAGCCAGAAATGATAATATATATTATACTTTATACTTTTTTTATACTATAAATTATAATTTATTTATATTATATATAAAATAATATAAATTCCATCAAGAAATGATAATATAAACCTCTACCTCTCTGGCATCAGCTGTGAAGTGTACGAGGTATCTCTGGGGTATCCTTCCTCCAGGAAGTTGCCATTATGAAAGTTTCCTAATGTTTTCACAGGGTTACTTGCACAAGCAAGTTCTTAGAAACAAAAGCCTGCAAACAAAGACAGAGATGACTTGAGTGAAATGAAAACCCAGGAGTGCCCTAGCCAAGTTTCTTTTGAAGCATTTATACATTAAGGTTAACCTCATGTCAGTTTTTCTCACTGAAAGTATTGACAGGGTTAATTTGTTTTCATGAAGTGGTAGAACTCCACAGCACTGACATCTGTCAATACCTTTGGCCAGCAGGTTCAGAGGTTATTAGTATGAATCACATGGACAGACAGAGAGCTTAATCAGAAAAACTGAATTGCATTGGTGACCGTAGGCTTTAAATAAAGGTAGAGACAGGCAAAAAAGTGTTTAGCTGGAAACTGCAACAGAAAGAGGGGATTCGTATTACTCAGGGAATGTGGAATGTGAGGTAATTTCTCTGGTCTTCCCATCACTCCCCAAAGTTTGTACAGCTGTTGCTGGGATCCTTTGGCAAGGGCTATTATGGAGCAGAACAGAGAAATCTGATCTGGGACTATGCCCTGGAGTCAGGCAGTGGGACTATCAAGCAGGCAGAGAAGGGTTCTGATACTGGCAAGGGGAAGACAAAAGTGTGATGTCTTTATTAGCCTACTGTTTGCAACATCCCAATCAGGAATGACCCAGGAGACCACAAAGTGGCTTTACTAGTGATGAGTTAGGGGTGATTCTGCCTTCCCTGATCTTTTCTTCTTTCTGTGTAGTGATATTTTGATTCTTTACTGGGTTCACTTACCCCTGACCATCTCACTTTGGGTTTTACAGCCTATTTTCATGTGTAGAATTTCAGAGATGGCATCATTGCTTGACACCATCTTCTGTGTCAGCCACTGGGGGTGTTCATCTTGGCTGACTCTCAGGTGTCCACCCAACTACTCTCCCACCTCCTCTTCAACAGGACAGAGTGAGAAAATAAGCTGAAAAACTCCTGGGTCAAAATAAAGGCAGTTTCATGAAAGGAAGCAACGGTTATGTATGGAAGCAAAGGACAAATACCTTAATAACATATCCCCAGTCTGCCCCTTTCTGTCGGCTCTTATTATTGAGTATGACATCCTATGGTATGGGACATCCTTCTGGTCAGCTTGGTCTGCTGTCCTGGCTGTGTCCCTGCCCAGGCTTTTGCTCACACCCAGCCTATTGGTCTTTGAGGGAGGAATTGAAAGAAAGCCTTGATGCTGTGGGAGCACTGTGCAGCAACAGCTAAAACACTGGTGTGTTATCAACTCCATGCCAGGTACAAACACTCAGCACAGCACCAGCGGCGCTGCCACGGGGAAAATTAACTCCAGCCCAGACAGACCCAGTGCAACCCTGCAGAGAAGACAGGCTGAGTGAGGATTGTGGGTGCCACGACACTGAGCTGGCCTGGGGAAATCAGTCTGTTCCTCAGATTTAACTCAGCTGCCCTCTCTACCAAGGCTGTGAGAAGCATTGGTTCCTAATTGCGACGTTCAAGGCAGGACTTGGTGAGAACTGTGCCTTCAATTTTACAAGAGTGTGGCCTCAAGGCAGCCTCGGACAACCTTTTGTGGCTGTGTGGAAAACATTAGTATCCTAGAGAGAGTCCTCAAGAGCGCTCTTCAACTTCAGTGCATGACGTATCACAAAATACTTTTATATCCATGGACTTAAAGATAACAGCCACTGCACCTGGAGTGGGAACCTGTTTGTCTTGTCTCTCTGGGAGCAGATTCCTGTGTTACTCTCCTGTGCATTTCTCCATTCCTCTGTGAAAACTCAGGCTGTGAACCTACCCAGGCTGGCCTCTCTTTAGGGAACGTGACTGTCAGGTCTCAGATCTTTGTAGAAATACCAAAACTATTGGAGTTTGTTGGTTTCCACTTTCTTTATGGCTAATAAGAAGGAAGTAGGCACTGGGGGAGATAAGGTTCTCAGTGGTTTTTGGGTATTGCAGGATTAAATGAATTGCATCCTGCTCCCCCTTATCACTAGCATCCATTGAATAAAGGGTGATGAGGGAACTTTTTAAGATGTAGCTTTGTATATGGTACAGATCCATACTTGTCTTGGGACAGGCCTAGCAGCGTATGAAGGTATCTTAATGGCTTCCTGGCCATGCTGGACCAAATGAAGTGCAATTACTTGCAGTTGGTAAATTCTGCCAGACTGTCAGGTTCTGCCTATGCCATTCAGTAGTTTATCCACAAAACCTCCTACTCCCTAACCAGATGCTTGTGCTCCCTGAGTTATCTCACACTGTAATACTCACAAAGAAGAGTTGAGCAAATAACTGAGGAAACCTTTTTTAAGTCATCAAACAAATCCAAGTTTTCTTGCTGATTTAGCAATATCTTCTGTTGTGTCAACAGAGGGCCAGCAGGCCATTTCTGTGAGATATTTTTGGTTATTGACAAACAGCAAATTTATAGTGGTCTGGCAAAAGTCCTAAGCTAGTATTTATCACTCTGATTTACGCTGGCTGAATCCATGCCTTTCTGTGTCTCCCAAATCAAGAGAGGGTTTTTTTGTGTACAGTTGCTTTCTTGCTTTAGGAGAGAAAAACCAAAAATACACCCCACATCATACCCTATCAAATAAAAATGAGCACAAGATGCACAAAATAAGCTCACAAAAGGGCAACATTGTCTCTTGGAAGAAAACTGAAACTCTTCTGAGTGAGAACATTGTAGCCTATGGCACTGTCGTGTAGCTGCACTTCTATAATGGACACAATATAATGAGTGCTGTTCATGAAAGCTGGTTATTATATCCTCGCTGGAGGTCATTCTCTGGCATATATAGAGCTGGTAATTTGTACACAGTGGGAGTTCTGCTGCTCTTCTGGTTTTCTTAGGTTAAGTCTATATCATAAGGTATCTGCATACTCAAGATAACATTGCTTCCTAAACTACCCTATTGCTCTGAATTCAGAGATGAGCATTAGAAGCTCAGTTTCAGCTCAAGCCCTTAAGCTCTACTGATGTCAAAGCTCTTTCCTTAATCAGTTTTTAGAGTGGTTTTAGCGTGCCTCTGAGAGGATTGCTGCTGAGCTTGAATGTCAGCAGTCCATCTTCTAGTCCCCCATCGGTCCCAGCCTCTTTGAACTCTTCTGCTGCTGCTCTGTGTGATCTGCACATCAGGTTTTCCTTACACACCTTTGTTTCCATGTATTGAATCTTAAGAAAAAGCTGTCATTGAGCTATTCAGTCCTTTCAGGGTGACAGGGTTTAGTCTATGGTCACAAGGGTATTGGCAGGATGGAAGTTGCAGGATGGCCACAGGAAGGAAGCGTTTTTGGCTGGTTGTGCTTTGTGTGGTCCTATCCAGGTAATCAGCAGTATCCCTTCAGGGGCAAAGTAGAAATCATTTCTTGTTCCACCTCTCCTAGGGTGCTTCTTGGAGGAGACAGAGCAAGTCTTTGGGAAATGCTGCTTTTGACTTTGTTATGTAGCAAGAATTCTATCTGGTAGAGTGATGATTGAAACAAAACAGCTTCTGCTGCCAGGTCTGACTGCGCTCATTGCTTTTGTATGTCTTTGGGAGCTCAGTAAAACCTTTAGGGTTTTTGTTTGAGAACTTTACATTGCTGTCTGTTCAACTATGTGAGAAGGGAAAACAGCAACTATTCCAGAATTTTTATTGAATTATAAAAAAAATAAAATAATCAATCTAAAATGGCTAATAAAATGGTGCCCTGTGCCCCAAACTGCAAGCAAGAAATGTTACATTGGAACTGATACTTAATCTAGTGGATAAAGCAGCTCGTGTCTGTACATAAAATTAATTAGGCACAAAATACTTTGTACGGGCAAGCAGTCTCCACTATCCCTTTGGTTTTATTCTTTTTAAGTAAACTGAAACAGAACCAAGATATTAAGAGTGTGATCTTTTATGGTAAAGCATATTCTACAGTATTTTGCACTTCATCACGTAGCAGGCACCTTAGGTTGCTCATTAAAATTTCTGATGTGTTATGAATGAGAGGACATCATGCACCTGTGTTCTGTTTAGTGTCTCCTGATTTGGAGTTTGGAATGGGAATAGAGACATTTTCTGGCTGTGCCCATTAGTGCACTGGTTCTGCTCCAGGAAAACCTGCTGACTGCTACCCTCACCAGTTGCCTCAGAGAACAAGAAGCTGCATATCTCCACACAGCAGTAGAAATAATAGCACCCAGAACTGCGGCATCTGTATTCCTTCATACTATAGGCATATGGCAAACTAAGAGTTGAGTCTCAAGTATAAATCACTGAATGGACCACTATGGCTTCAATTCATCAAAATTGTGCTACAATTTCCTTTCCTTCCTTTTTCTTCAAGCTCAGTCCCTCTCTCTTTTACACAGAAATAGTATATGTTTGATCTGTGTTTCTCCTTCTCCCTTCTCCCCAACAGTGCTACTTCCTTTGGTTTCTAAGCCACTAGGTTGGGCAAACAATATTTGCTGCATGTCTCCATGGCTGATGGGCTCATCATGTCACTTCCCATGCCATGAACCATGCAGACCTCAAAATGAGAGCAAACACATTTGCAGCCGCCCATGCCCTGACTGAGGTTTTATACCCTGGGTGGAGGCAGGGCATTAATGGATTCCCCTGAAACAGAGAGGGCAGCCAGAAGTAATTTGCAGTGGAGTTTTTACATGGAAATAACATTACAGACTGCATAAAAATGTAACAGAATCTCTACCCGACAGGGTACTCCATATAGTCGTATGTACAGGTATCTCCACCAGCAGTGTGACTTAGCTATCAAAGTCTAATTCTCAGTAATTTTGCCTGCTAATAAGGAGACCCACCAGACCTATGGGAGCAGGATCCTGGCTGGGCTTTCATGGTGCATTTTGCACTCAATATTTTGCCATCTGCTTCTGGGGGAAAGCTATGGGCTACAGCTTGAACATTGCATTGCTCATATCCAAAATATACATCACTTTAAAGATACTAGTTATTTTTGACATATTCTGGCATATCCTGGGAAAAATTTCAAAGCACATGGAAAGAAACACAGTAAGTAGGAGATGGACCACCCAAAGGAGCCAAGATGTCATGGAGCAAAGATGTTTTCAAATTGCCTTCAATCCAAAGGGTTTCATGTCAGGGCATGTTTGTCCTTTCAGGTTTTTTTTGTTTGTTTCTCATGACATCAGAAGAGCAAGGGACAAGTACCTAGAAGAGCAGGAAGATCTGCACTCTAGAGAGAGATCATGCAGAGCAGAATGGTCAGCAAGTCACTTTGCAAGTATCTCTGAGTGCTGTTCTAGAGCCCCAGCTATTCCCAGGGTGTCCTAAAAGAGCCTGGATTAGAGAGGAAAGAAGAATGCTTTCAATGAATGCTGCTTTGAAGTAGCCAAATAGTGGTCTAGGTGTGTTCAGAAAATCTCCAATGCACAGAGAAATAAAGGCCCAAGCTTTTTTGCCTTTTTTCTTTAAGGAAGTTGTATTTTAGAGATAGTGCAAATGAGCAATCATTTTCTCCCTGGAATTTTTACATTCTAAAAAATCCCCAAACCAACCCATGCACAATACAGACAATTATAAAAGAAAATACTTCATCACTTTGTGCAAAAAACCCTCCACATCCCACTTCACTTCAAGGCCAGGCACAGTGACAAATTAGGCACAAAGGACTTTGTATTTCTGTGTGGTATGGGTACGATCTCCTAAAACAGCTTGAAGCCCTTGCCAGACAGGCTGTTCCCAGCAGAGAGGAGCAGGAGCAGCAGGTCTCAGCTGTGCTGCATGGAGCACACTCAGTAGCCTGGGGCAGAGGCAGGCACAAGTACTCAGAGACTCTTTTTTATTTGCTTGTATACTTTCCTGACTGTGTAGATACATCTTTGGGGGTTGTGTTCAAAGGACAGTGTAACCACTGCAAAGCAACTGTGGAAAGCCCTGCCCCAGAGCAAGATGAAGGAGGCAGTGACATGACCAACCTGTTAAGGTGTCAGAGTGTGAGCTGAGACAAGGCACATACATCACACTGTCCATCGACCTCCAGGAACGCACACCTGCTGTGGTAATAGTACTCTTGGGCTGCGCTTTTCTGCTGGATCATTTGACCACAATTGCCAACATCTTAATGAATGGATTGAAGCACAAGGAGGCTGCTCTGCTGACAGACAGAGACAGGTCAACGGTCAGGCAAAGGGTTTCATTTTGATCCAAATCTGGTGTCAGGAATTTTTTGTCCCTAATTTGTTGGAATGGCTGAATTGAAAACATATGTTCCGGGTAAAACTTATTTCCATTCCAAAGCAGCAATCAAGGTAATGGGGTTAAAAAGTTAGAAGTCAGATAATTTTGAATGTCTTGTTTCCAAAAAATGGAAACAATTTGTTCGGATTTTGTTATAATGTAATTCTTTCACTTTATGTTAGAATTTTTAAAAGAAAAGGAAAGGTTGCATGCATATGAGACTCTATTTTTTCCGCCTGCATAATTCCATCTAATAAAAGGCATTACTTATCCCTACAAATCATGCTTCTCAATAAAATGAAGTAGGCTTGAAAACATAAAAAGCCATTTCAACCCAGGTATGATTTGTGCTGCCACGATCAAACTACTAAATCTTCTTATTTTTATTTGAAATATTTTTATTTTCTATATTCTTGTGTAAAAAAAATTATCAAATTATTTCCTCTAATTTTCTAGCTCCTCAATGAGGCATGTTCCAGCAGAAAAGTATTTTTGACTCAGCTCTTTTTAAAACCCTATCAATTAATATAATTGTCCCAGTGCATCCTAAGGACATTCAATCAGGGTAAACTGGAGAAAGGCTGAGCAATATAAGTTAGTAGTTATCCACATTTCTAGAGTCCTTTCCTAAATGTTCCAAAGGATCTGTTTCTAGAAAATTAGAAAAATCCAGCTGACCCTAAGGCACAGCAGTAAGCAAGCCTTTAATTGCTCATGGGACAAGCGTAACAGGTGTTTGCAGAACAGCTCACATACCAAAGCAGTACAGGCAGTAGACCCAGGAACTCCACGTTAGCAGCTGGTAGTCTTATCAACTCCCTGGAGCAGGAAAGGAAAGATCTAAGAAGCTATCTCTATGGTCTCTATCTCATTAATGGTTTGGGTCAGGTTTTCAATTACTGCTTCTGCAGCTTACCCAGGTCAGCCACTTCCAGTGACTGGAAGGTGGCAACGGGCCCATATTCCTTGTTTCCAGGAGAGCTTTGACATGCATTTCATGGTGTTTCCATGTTTTGATTCTTTCTGTCATTGACAGTGGTGTTAAAACAAAATGTTCTCTATTTGTTACTGGTGAAAACGGATTCAGGGCTGAACAAATGCAAGAAAAAATAAATTCTATGTCTATCAAGAGCTCATTACTGCAACAATAGGGTATTAATAATTTTGTTTCCGCTGGAAAAAGCAGAAAGAAAATGCCAATAACATTTACCAGTATGAATACTCTCAGAATTGCTGCACATTTAATTACTGCTTTAGATTTGAAAGCCTTTCTTTTTCTCTCTCTCTAAGCAAACATAGTTTATTCAACTAGAAGCAGAGCTCCTCTCTCATCAGAAACAGCACAAAGTATCTCAGATCTGTCCTCATGGGAAGCAATTTCAAATATTTGTGAGGTAAGGAATCATTCCAGGCTGATGTTTTAACCGGATTTTGAGCTGCTAGACTGTTTTGTGCTTGGCTATTTCAGCTTTCCCTAACTTGCTCCCAAGCCCTGTTTCCATGCCACCTACTTTACCTTGGCCATTTGCCACTTCTTCCACCCTCTGCATCCTGGGGAGGACATCCCTGCCCTAAGGAGAAACCACAGCATTTGTGGGAGCTGCCAGGACCGACATGAAAAGGACCAGAAGTGCAGCTTCAACTCCGGAATGTCCCCCAAAACACCATATCTAATTGACTATGACTCTCTCTATATATACACCTTGGGCTTAAACACTGAGATGAATCTGTGAGAAAATCCAGGGGAACACTGCAGAGATACATTTTTGTACTTTAATATGGGTCTGTAAAGGATGAGGTAGCAATTTGCTAATTAAATGTTGTCAACATCAACTCCGAAATCACACCACAAGCATCTTATAGCATGGCTGAGAATGATCCAGTTATTAGTGAAGATAATTAGGCCAACAACAGCTTGTCATTGTTTTTATTGAAGCTACAAAGGCTACATTTTCCAACCCGTAGTCTCTAGGAGACTGTCTAGTTCTGGATGACTTCGTCAGGCTTTTAAGTCATTAAGCGAGCCATTTTTTCTTTTAGTTTCATTAAACAATACAACACAAACTGTGCAGAAAACTGTTTCATTTGCTAACCATTAATTTTTTCAAGCATTAAAATAGCACCTGATCAGCTTTTTTTTGCAACACATGGTTACCTTGGCTTGTTAATCTTTCAACAGAAAAGTTATTTTGCAATGTAGAAAAATATACACGTATATAGTTCTTTCTGGTGCCCATCCTATGGTAGACCATGAGTGAGATATAGGCAATATCTATAAATCATGAAATGCCTACCGGAAGGGAACTGGAACCAGTTTGTTCAGGTGGTTGTTGTTCTAGCAAAAACTGAATTACATCAAACAACACATAAAAAGGTAACGACTATTCACACAGCACATATCTATGCTGAGGGACTCCATTCTGTAGATTATTGCTTCTGATGTTATATTTGCACTGAATACAAGCTTCATCTGCTTTGTTTCTTCTTCTGTCCAAATAAGACAAATTCCTCACCTCGCGGAAACTTTCACATTATCTCTTGATTCAAATACTATCTGCTCTTTCTTTTGTTACTGGATTTCGTTCCCTGGGATACAAGTATTCCAAGATTCCCAGAAAGCAAATAATGCATCTGGTAAACTTTTGCCCAGTTAGAAAGTAGAACTGGGATTCTTTTCACCTCCTGCCTCAGGTATTTTCATTTAGTATCTTTAACTTCAAAAGATCTAAGTCCACTCAAAACATTTTTTAGACCTTTCATATTTGCATTTACTCAAGACAAAAAGTCCACTTGTGGGGTTATGCAGCATATGGGGAGGCTCAGACTGCAGCATTACTAGCTGAATGATGTTTTTGCATAGAACAGAGAGGCACTCCAACTTTATCAGTTTCCTCTTTGAACAAAGAAGAACCCAAAACCCGTGGAAAATGGGGGCAAATTTCAAGCAGTGTTTTGAGTTGCACTTAAGTGCATTTTAAGGTAACACAAGGCAATATCCTGGCCCCTGCAAATTTATGGCTTATGTAGCATGATTAGGACTAAGTAGTTTCTTTATCATTGTAAACAATCAGGAGCAATATAGCACCATTGATACTATATATGTCTTGCAAAAGAAAAAAGGATTCTGATGTGAAGGAACCTTATTTGGATTGTCCACTCATTGTTGGCCATGTTACATCTCCACTAACAAAGTCTGCAAGCACAGAGGGAAAAGGCTCCGAGCATCAGGATACACATAGCAAAACTCAGTGTTTTGAAGAACAAGGTGTTCTGGAGTACAGCAGGTGCGTTTGCCAAACTTTCTCTGAGAGCTTTCTAGATGTTAAACATAGTTGAGCAACAAGCATGGTCCTGACTCCACCCTAATATTGCCTCCTAAAATATTTTTTTAGACACAGTATGGCTGCCATACATCATGAGTTGGTAACTTTTAAGATACTTCAGGAAAGCTATATAGAAGCCTTATAGAAGCTTTCCAGTACCTCAAGCGGTACTGAGACAAGAGCTGGAGAAGGACTTTTGCCAAGGGCATTTAGTGATAGGACAAGGGGTAATGGCTTTTAACATGAAGAGGGTAGGTTTGGATCAGAAATTCTTTACCTTGAGGGTGGTGAGGCACTGGACCAGGTTGCCCAGAGAAGGTGTGAAAGCCTCATCCTGGGAAGTATTCAAGGCCAGGTTGGATGATCCAGAGCACTCTGGTCTAGTGGAAGGTGTCTCTGCCTGTGGCAAGGGGATTGGAACTAGATGGTTTTAAGAGCTTTTCCAACCCCAAACATTCTGTGATTTTAAGTTTATAATTCTAATGTTAACTCCTGTGTTTGTGTGTGTATGTGTGTGTGTGTACAGATCAACATTTGGGGGCTTTGGAAGTTCTTTTGTTTCTGTGATCCCTCTCTGTCTTGAGCTGTCAGGATTCTCTAAGGACCCAGTAAACAAAGTATGTGGCTGCCACAATTTGTAGCACCTTGGCAGAAATGAATGTGTCCCTGTCATTATCTTAGTCACAGCTGAGTGTCTCTGGAGAGAGAGAGAGGGAGAGTAAATCCTCATTGCAGGAGACAGTGGTCTGCCAGGCTCCATAAATCCTAGGACATCTCTGTGCAACCTGTAGGTGGTTGAAAACACCTGTTGGTTCACTAAATGGAGAAAATGGTGCTGGAACACTTTATGCAACGGAAGTGCCTAATTGAAGGTGGTTCAATTCTAATAGAAAGAGTCATACAAAGCAACTGACTCTGCACAAGCCAGGTTAAAAATATCCATGTGCCGATGTCAGCTCCCTTTTATTTTTTTTCTTAGAATAGCAGTAATGACCTTGGCACAAAGTGCTGCCTAGAGACAAATGACCAGCTGGGATTAATGGGCCTTGACTTAATTTCTGACCATCAGCGCCTCCCAGACAGTCATTAATCCTGCTGAAATGCTCTGTGCATTGATTATTATTGATTCATTCATTGATTGTGTCCAGGGTCTGAAGTTAGAGGCAGAAGTACTGATGGCACCCTGGTGACTCTTCTAATAAGATGAGTTTGCTTAATTCATAGACTATTTGAGGTGCTTGACAAAGAAGCATCATAAAAAGAGGTAGAAAAGGAGAAGAGCACTTATGGGACAATGAAATCTAGATTCCTCAGACTATTAGAGTTGATGGCATGTATCAAATTACTTTGAATAGACCTGGTATTTAAAGCAGGAGCATAGAGGAATTTGACATGTATCATTTCCCAACAGACAGTAAGATTCCAAGCAAGAAAGTGCATCAGATAACCTGGGTCCAGGACAGAGAAGGCGTTTGCAGGGTTAGTGTCTCACCTCTCTCACTGGAGACATGATTGTTTTGTTTGCCTTCAGAAACACGGAGATCCTCATTTTCATGCACATGGACATTGCTTGGACATGTTTACTTCCTTCTCCCCTTGCACTTGTTTCTGTCTGACCTCATCTGTTCTTCAAGGAATTGCATCTGCATAATTAACATAGTACTCTTCAGGAAATCAGACTGACTGCTTTTAATACGTGCTTTATGACAGAATTTTCAAATTGAAAAAAGGAGGGAAGACAGTTTAAAAGACAATATGGTTTAATAACCTGACAGATCCACATCTTATTTTCAAGTTGCTCTTCAAGGGCTCAATATAAAGGATAAATTAAAGGTAACAATATCATCTTTGGATGAGTTGTTTGTCTTTTGATGTCTAATATGCATCAAATGTTAAGAATGTGCATTAAAGAGAAAACTTGTGGTTGAAAGTGTTCGCAAATATACATTGCTGAGGTGCTTCCAAAGTGCTGATGGCTGCCAAGCATTCCACAGTGATGCAAACACTATTGGACAAGTTGTCCTGCTTCTGAGGAATGTGGGTAGATTTTTCATAGCAAAAAAGAAATAATGTTGGTTGAGGAATTGTTTCTGTGTTCCCGATTTAAAAGAACACAGTTACTATAATAAAAGCCCCCAACCTACTTGATCAACAGGTGGAAGAAGTTTTGAGTTCATAAAGGCCAGAGAGTTCTAGTGCCTGCCTATCTCTGTCCACTCATTTATTGCTGACACGGTGCTTTGGGTTTGCACGGCGAGGTTTTGGTAGAGGGAGGAGGTGGCTACAGGGATGGCTTCTGTGAGAAGCTGCCAAAAGTTTTCACCATGTCTGACAGAGCCAATGCCAGGTGACTCCAAGACAGACCCATCGCAAGCCAAGGGCGTGCCAGTGAGAAATGATGGCAACACCTCTGTGATAAAGTGTTTAAGAAGAAAAAAAAGAGAAAAGTTATTGCACAGATGTAGTTGTGGCCAGAGAAGAGTGGAGTGAGAACAGCTGTGCAGAGACCAAGGTCAGTGCAGAAGGAGGGGCAGGAGGTGCTCTGGGAGCTGGGATTCCCCTGCAGCCATGGAGGGGACCGTGGTCGTGCAGACCATGGTGAGGCAGCTGTGCCCCTGCAGCCCATGGAGGACCATGGGGAGCAGAGATCCACCTGCAGCCCATGGAGGAGAGTCATTGGAGCAGGTGGATGCCTGAGAGAGGGCTGTGAACCCCATGCTGAAGCAGGATCCTGGTAGGGACCTGTGGACCTGTGGAAATAGGAGCCCACGCTGGAGCAGGTTTTCTTGGTAGAACTTGTGACCCTGCAGGGGACCCACACTGGAGCAGACTGTGCCTGAAGGACTGTACCCTGTGGTAAACTGACCCATTGCAGCAGCTCGTGGAGAATTTTTGCCTGTGGGCTGGACTCATGTTGGAGAAGTTTGTGGAGAACTGTCTCCTGTGGTAGGGACCCCACGCTGGAGCAGAGGAAAGGCTCTTCTCCCTGAGCAGCAGCAGGAACAAGCTGTGATGAACTGACCATAACTCCAAATTCCCATCTTCCTGCATTGCTTAGGGGGAAGAGGTAGAGCTTGTGATGGAGGGAAGGGTGAGGGGAAGGTGTTTTTTGAGATATATTTTACTTCTCATTGTCATGCTCTGATTTTGTTGTAAACTCAATAAACTCAAGTAACATCCTCTAGTTGAGTCTGTTTTGCCCATGATTGTTGGGGAAGATAAACAGTTGTTAACAGATGGAGATCTGGAGGGATTATCCAGCAAGCCCTGGGCAGCAGATACTGAAAGAATTTCCTCCCTTCAATAAGACAGGAGCCTGACTTGAAGACCAGGACTGACTGTTTACAGCTATCTATAATCCCTTTCTTCCTTTGCAAGATCTGGAAGGACTTTTATGACATGTTCCCCCCAGGTGGTCTTGGTTTGGAGAAATGTTTACCCGTATGATGAAAAACAGTGACTGGATTACCTAAGCCCTACTTAACATAGTTAATCCCCCTCATTAACATGTCCTACCTCCTCATTAACATACCCTGTTCCTCGGTTCTATATATTGTAGCGAGAGTGATCAATAAAATGTCTCAGTTTCTACCCCCAAACTGGGAACGTCTAGATTATTGACCGACCAACACATGATGTTATTTGGTGAGTGACTACTCCCAGTGCTTACCTAAACTTTTGTTATATTTTCTCTTCCCTGTCCACCTGCAGAGGGAAGTGATAGAATGGCTTTGATGGGTGCCTGGCATCCAGCCAGGCTCAACACACCAGACACTGTGACCCTGTTTAAGTCTTATAATTGTTTTCAGTTTCACACAGTTTACCATTAAAACATGATTACTATTCTCTTCTTCCACAGGATACATATGTTTTCAGTGGTGTGGAGTGCACTGAGTCTTTGCATGGAAAAGGTCTCCCACTACATTACTGTGAATGAGCAATGAAAAAGACTGGTGAGATTAACTGTCTCCAAAACATAGAACTGTGAACTATTTATTCAGAAAATATAAAATCCACATAACCAGTCCTTACAAAAATACTGTCTTGTGTAGAAGAACAAAAAATGAACTTGAGAAAGTTGTGATCTCTACAAATCTGAGGTCAGTTCGCTAGAATATTTTTCTTTTGAAACTATGGATCTACAATAAAAACTGTGGTGCCTTAGAGGTATTGTGTGTACCCATACAAATGCATCCATCAGAGCTCATCAGGGTCATCCTCAGTCAAATAAAAGAAAGAGGTATTTTCAGGACTTGGTTTAGTACATCTGTTTTATGCATCCACCTTAAGATGAGGTGGCAGCTCCACACTGCTGTTTTCCTTTAGCACTAATGCAAGCTTGGACTGTCTATGCCCCTTCAGTTCTTTAAACACTCACACTGAGGTAGATGAATCTGATACCTAATGTGTGCCAAATATCACCAAAGTCTAGCGATGACATCCACAGTCTAGCAAGTAGGAGATGAATCAACATAACAGGAGTACAAAGGGAGAAACTGAGTTCAGATTGTCTTCTAGAGTGGAAACCTATCAATTCAGTTTCTTATCACTCCATTTTTTTTGTAGAACAGTGAGTGTACAACTAGCCTGCTGGTTTTGAACATAGGTTTTCAATCTCATGGATGATCTATCAGATAAAGGAAGATGAACTCCTTGTTCTCCTGTATTTTAGGAAAAAGGTGCAGAGGATTCTTGACAATATTCATCTTTGAGAGTCACTTTCTGAGGCCCCTGATTAAACACCTTGATTTGGAAAGCTGTGACACATATGATCATATCCTTCTTCATAACTTAAGCAGAATTCCAGATAGATTTTGTGGATCCCACTCTAAGACGTTTGCTTTTTCCTGACCTATAATGACAACTTATAATGGAGTCATGTGAATTCTGTGAGGTGGAAGACACTTAAAAATGAAGTGCCATGACAGCAAGCTTGTGTGTTTTTAGCCTTGCTTGTTTATCTCTTGATACAGCAACAAAGCCTTGCTATCTCCTTGCTGTGAAGGCTTTATCTCAGTGTGTTTGATAAGCCTTGTTTCCAAAGTGGCATGGGATTGAATCCATCTGGAGAAATACCAAAAAGGCAGTAGCTGCAAGTAATGCTGCAGTCCTTTTAACATATGGAAACATCTGTGCACGAATACTGATGGATGTAAACCATGCTTTGTGACCACCTACTTTCTTCCCTTTGACTAAATCTACTGAGCTTTATCTGGTTGGTTTTGCTGCTTCTGGGGTCCTGCCTCTGATTAATAGCAAAGTAATTTAGCCATGTTCTGGAATCTCCACTGCCTACTCCCTCTGCTCAGCTATTCAGATAGTTTGCTTTTCTCAGCCCAGCTTTCCTCCCATTTTCGTTTCTTAGAACCGCTGAAAGGCTTTTAAAATCTTCACAGTCTGGTTCAAAGATAAGTGACAAAGGCAAGTGTTATTTCTAATGCCATCCTGAGCAGTGAGCTGCCATGTCTTACCCCCACTTCCAGCGTCTGTAAATCCATAAAGCTGTGAGATTCCCAAAGTAAACAAATGTAATGTTTTTTTTGAAGGCTGAATATATCGGCAGGTAAATCTTAGTGATTATTGCCTCTAATTAGCAGTCCCATCAGATGACAAATCTTTTAGTCACAGCAGAGTGTCACTTGAAAATGTGCATATTCTTGTTTTGCCTTTGAAACCATCAAAGGAAAATCATATGTATTGGTTTGACTCTATTGCCATAATTTTTCTTTAGAAACAGGGGGAATAAATGAGCAGTGAAAGGTAGGAATGGGTATGAAAAAGTGAAAAATGACTTTGACAAAATGAGGTCCACTTTGAAAGGAGGATTGTACTCTATTCTGCAGACAGTTTGCTACTTCTAGCAGGTACTATCTCACCCTCTTCCACTTGCATCTAAATTTCATAAGCATTATGGTGAGGTTTAATTGTGAATTGCAATGAAAAGCAACACATCCACATGTCTATTCAGATCTCATATCTCCATATGGAAATGTTAATTGGAATTCCAACATCAATGGGAATTTCAACATTAATTGGAATTTCCTGGAATATGTCCAGACTGAGTTGGTTTTGTCAGGGAGAACATGTTCCTTTTTGAGGGCCTAGGGAGCAAAGTGGATTCACCACATTCTCTTATGCCAAAACATAAGACAAACAAAAGAAGAAGAAACAGTGAAAGAGATGATCAAGGGGAACATAGAACATGTCGACTTTCCCTCCTGCCCTCTGGCCCAGATTTCCAAATTCCTGAGTGTGTATCTCCAGTTTGCTTACATGGGCACTGAGTAATTCAGGTCTGAGAACGTATACAGCTCTGTCTGAATCTTTTTACCCTGACCACAATCCAACCTTTGTTTTGGCACTGTAGAATGAAACAACTGACTGTAGTGGATTATGCATTCCAGTTTATACCACGGCCAAATTATGACATAGTAAACCCCTCAACAGTAAGGGCTATTGTTTAACTGCAGAACATAAGAGTGTGAGGGCCTCTGAGAAGAAAAAGAGAGTCCTTGTTTCAAAACAAAAAGGAATAGGTTCATCCCAATTAAAAGTTGTCATTAGGTCAATTTGGAGGTCCCCAGGGCAGTGCACCTACCAACATGTCATTATTTATCTTGAGCACTCCTTCATGTCTAGTAAAAAGTTGCACACAAAAAGGTTGATTGCCAACTCATTCTGGATACATCAGGCTTCCCATTTGATGTGATCCAACATTCAGGGACCACAAAAACTTTGCAGTGATCACAGAGAAGGAGCTTGCCTCCTCTTGCCCAAAGCTCAGATTTATCCATCCATCTTTTTAGTACTATTGTCATCCTAAGCTACACCTCTGGTGAATGAAAAGGGACAGGAATCTTCAGAGGGCAACTGAGATCTTCTGGCTGCTGAATTGCCTTGAGGAAAGGTTGCCTTCTTTCCTTTGTCTGGGGAAGGAACACAGGATAGCTCCATGACTGACTTATATTCCTTTGTGAAACACATTTTCTTAGTCCAGTTGAATATGATGTTATCCATAAGGGCTCTTCTATGATGGTCAACAAACCTAAAAGCAGCCAGAAACCTTACATGATGTGTCCTGTATATCCTAAAGTGGGGCCAAGCCATTCCATTCAGCTAAATATAATTTCATATCAATTTCTATTCTTTCTATCTCTCAATACAGATGGTGGTAGAGGAAAAGACCATTAGATTACTTTACATTTTAAATATTTAAAATCTATTGCTCACTGGATTGATACATTTTTGTTGTGTTGAGGAAGCCAGTAAAATAATTATATGATTTAACAATACTGAGGTTTGATAAATTTTAAGTGTATTTGTGAAACTATCTTCACTGCTAGAGACTCCTGATCACATATTAAAGGCTTATCAGAGGTTGCTCTAGGAAAGAAAATTAAGAAAATTTGATACTCTTACTTTTTTTTTTTTTTTTTTTTTTGTTATTTGCCTTTCACTCATTGTAATTATCCAAACCAGGACTAGACCATATATGAAAGAAAGCATATAGCCTCCTACCCAATCTAATCATGAGAATTCCATCAGCTCCAGCTATTAAACCCAGGGGGCTGCACAGGTGCTACACCAGCTGGGCACACCACTACACCCATCCTCACTCCACAGAGCTGTGTTTCACTGGGACTGCAATAAAAGCCACATTACCATACTGTCTATACATCACTATTGCAAATATCTGGAAGGTAAAGTTAACCATGTGGTTCTGCTTTCTTTTCCATCCCAGTTTCATTTTCTCCTTAATTTTGCTAGCACAAGCTTTTATCTTTCTAACTCTCCATATGTGAACAGTTGCTTTCCTGTGAAATAGATCTTTTTAGTGTAAATATTTGAAATAAGAATTTTCCCTTCCATATTTTTATATCAAGTTTTTAATTTGAAAATCAATTGACAGATCTCTTTATATTCATACTTTCCTAGTGCTTTTCCTAATTACAGAAAACCACTATCTTAAAGTACCTGTTCTTTTTTGCTTAATGACAGACCATGTTTTTTGCTTCTTGCTTAACTGCATTTTGTTAATTGCTTTTCTGGTTCTTTTAATCTTGAAAATATGTTTTATGTTTTTTTCCCCCTCTCTCTGTTTCCTGTTTTGCCCCTCTCTTTTCTTTTTTAATTTCTTTGCCTATTTTATTTCTTCAATATCTGTGCCTTATATTTCTTTTCAGTTACTATGGTTTTGTTCTATTTTTCTCATTGTCTGTTTTTTGCTCTCATTACTGGAGTTAAATCAAAGATTATTTTGTCATAGCTTTGAAATCTTTCATTTTCTTCAAGAAAACACATGAGTTAAAGTGAGTGGAACTTCCTAAGAAAGGAAAAAAATGTAAGGTCTTATGACTATATGAAGCAAAGAGATTTCAGCAGTTACAGAGAGCTCAGTGCAGACTTGCTAGCTTCAGACAGTTTATTCCAAAGTTTAATTTGATTTTATGAGTTCTTCCTGGCATAGTTACTACTGTCTGAAAGTAGGCAGGGCTTAGGTGTTTTGCTTTTGTTTGTTTGATTTTGTTGTTGTTTGTTTGTTTCTTGAGAACATGCAATACCAGAAGTTGCCAGTATTTCAAAATATCTTGAAGGGTGACAGGATTATGAGAGCACTAATCCTCTTGGTCTGGAGTGAGCCTTTATTGCTTCTTATGTGCTATACACAAGTTTTGCTTTTCCTAGTGCTTTGCTCAGAATAGATAACTTCAGGCTCCTGATAAATATTGCTGCTTCCTAAAACCTCAGGGTATTTTCTCATTCTCACTTGCATTTTATATGGCTGTGCCTTAGATTACCTCTGAAATCCCGACACAACTGCATTGTCTGATCCAGCTGCAGCTCAGCTGAGTTTTCCTGTGGGCTGACAGAGAGTCAGATTGCTGTTCATGAACAGATGTGTCAAGCTGTTCAAAGACAGCATCTCTGGCAATGTCAATTCTTCTTCAGGCACTGACTGTAGTGCTTGTTACCATAGTACCTTCGCCTCCAAAACATTAATAAAGTAGGCACTGCTCTGAGACAGAGAAATATCACCATTTCAGCCTTCATGATGCAGGAAAACAGAGCTATGTTAAGCTGGAAACAGTGGGAGCCTGAAAATAGTTGCCTGAGGTTTTTCCCAGATTAAAGACTGAGAGAAGTCACCAGTTAAGTCCCTGCTCCGAAATTTGTCCTGGAGGAAGTTTCCGCTGTTTACTGGTTAAGCATAGAGCCTAAGGAGGCAACCTAAAAATAGTAGCATCATGCTGGTACCCTGCACAGAGCAGGAGTCAACAGAGAGTTTTCTTGTTGCAACAGCTGAAGCCAACCTTCCCACTGAACTTACTGCCCAGGAGCAGCTCAACCTCTCTGCTCACTCCCTCGCTCCAGGAGAGCTTTGCTGCTCGTGTTACACTATCTCCTGGTTTTGTGATCATTCTTCCGTCCCATGTGCTCAGCCAAAGCCAGGTCAATGTCCTGGAGTACCTCTGGCACCCTCACCTTGGATTTTGCTGCTCAGAGCAGCCTGTCAATGCTGTGGACTGGCACCTCGGTGCTCTCATTCAGAACAGGAGTACAGTGATGACATTTGCTCTTCTGATTCAGCCCACATAAAAAGTGTCATTTACACCACTTGACTTTAACCAGGCCTGCAGCTGAGCTGTGCTGAAGGTGTTTGATGGCAGTCTTAAAATCTTCCTGCATAACCCTATAGACAAGATGCTACTTGTGTGAATGCTAATGGAATTTAAATGTCATGAATACACAATGCCACTTAAAATTGCTAAATGTTTTGAACAGTCCAGATTCTCAAAGGCATTTGAGTATGTAATTCCCTGAAACCAACAGCGCCCACGAAGCTAAATCCCTTCAGGACAGATACAATCTGTGTCATTGTGGGATGCTGGAATGAATGCAGACCAGGCAACTTGCTGTCATGCCTAAGAGGAAGCTTATGCTGCTGTTGACCCACATCTTCAAGTTTTCACAAGTATTATCTTTCTGTTGATCGCTCATGATGTCAAGTCTAAGCAGTCCCAGTGAGCTTCCAGCACTCACACAAACCAAAAATCAATCCTGAAAACAATACCAGACCACTTGGAATAGAGGATACAGCTCCACAGGAAAGGACAAACCACTTTCCCATCTCATTAGTATTTCTGCTTTTAGTGAAATAATGCTTACTGACAAGCATTTGTTCTTGCAGTTCTTCCTTTTAGGGTCTTTGCCATCTGGGATGCCTAACTATTCCTTTTCTAGAAGAAGACATTAACATCTGCTGACATTGACCTTGACCTTCTTTACACTGTAATATTTTTTAAGTATTGCATTCTGTAATCGCTTCACACACCAAATCTGAACAGTTGTACATTTGGGTTTCTTCTCTAGGAAAGTCATATTTTATGACTATTCATGTTCTTAGGCTTCACTGTCTAGCAGAATAAAACTAAATTATGGCTCTGTCACCAGACTACAATCCTGATGTTTTGTAGGCAGTTCTGTGACTCCCTCATGGATTGTATTTCAGAGCTGGGTGTAACACAACTTGAAGAATAAGTATATGAGAGCTTTCTTATTTAAAATGCATACTAGGGGTTACTGCTCTTGCTGTGCTTCTTCATAGCTTTTCCAGGATCCAGCATCAAGATGAGCAGCCACAATAGGCAAAATCTGTTTATTTTTAATTTACTTTTTAATGTACCAGCCTGAAACACTTGATACTTCACAAAGTTTAAGACAACAACATCAAACACATCACTGCTAAGCAAACATAGACATTAAACAAGCTTATAATTCTACAAGTCATATTCCAACATCAGTGCATTGGCAGATGAGCCCTCAAACTGTTGTCTAACTGCTTCATCTCTCCACATCTTTGTTTATTCTTCTGGGGTTCTTTTTCTGCCTTAGATAAGTCATATTTAGGCCTTGACGCAAGTAATTCCTCTTCTTGTCAGTTGTACATTGTCCAGGAAACTCTTCCTTGCAACTTTCACCTCCAAAGACAACAGAAAAATCAGGAATGGAGCTTCACTAATCCATAATGCCACAGCTGGCATTTCTCACCTCCAGACATATCCACTGTAGATACCTTCATCTGAGATGGTAAATTTTGTCTTTCTTTACAGTCATTATGGGAATATTGATTCCTCTGCCTTGTTTAGGCTACCAGCTTTAGGAGAAAAGGAATTGTACCTTAGACTGTCTTTACAATAGTAGTTGGATCTTCACTTTGCAGTCACTACTTTTAGTTAAGACAAATAGTGCCACTTAGAGCTTGGCCATCACCTTCTGTTTAGAGGTTCTCCTTCCACGTGGGAAAGCCAGATTTCTGCCTGCTTTGCAACCCAGGAGCAACACAGAGGAAGTTCACAGAAGTCACAGAAGGATGGCAGTGAGGTACCTCAGTCTGTTACTCACTTTGGCTCCAGTTTTCTGGGACCTGACCAGACACAGACATATTTCTCCTTTTTGTGAGACTTATTTTTGGTTTAAATGTGGAGATGTGTAAGCTTTCATCAAACAGAGCCTATCCAAGAATGGGTCTTCCGTTGGTGTCACTCTTTTGAAAATATTATGTATCACATTCTACCCCAGTGCCTCTTTTCACAAGCATATAGAGGAAATAGCAGACAATATCAGCTGAATAAAAAAAATATTCCAAATACCAGCATTTTTCATGGTATCATCTCTATATTCCACAAAGGCAAACAACAGTAAGATAGGGTGCAACATTTGGATTAAAAGCAGGTTTTGACAACTCCTTAATGAATGTCATTGCTTTAAGGATAATTTTACTATTTTAAGCATGTGACTCAGTTTTGTTTACAGCTGAAAAAAACAATATTGTACAATGAAATGATCAACAATATACAAATAAGGTTCAGTGTTATTTTTCAACTACTCATTTGTGCAAAGCTACCAAAGTAGAAACCATTTGCTGATGATCAATGTTATGTGTTCACTACACCACAGGAGGTGACTTCTAATTTCATTTTAGCCAGAGTTTAATTTCCACTTCAATGTTTATTTGTAAACATCAAGATGATACAGACCAGATCTTTTAGATGATACTGTTCCTGAAACAACAGCTATCTGCAATTACAAGATTGGATTAACTTCAATTTCATCATCATCTAACTCTGCTGAAATGTATGAATATATCTCCCTTAATAACAGCTTGCATCAGTCATTTCCAGGCATTGCATCTTTATATCTGAGCTAAGACAAAAAGTTCTCTAAAATATTTTTTCCCCCAGTGAACAAATCAAGAGGAGAAAGAAATATTTCTCTGAACAGCAGTTCTCTTCACCTGCATGCTGAGTTTGGCTGGGAGAGAATTAACTTTCTTAATAGTAGCTGGTATGGGGGTATGTTTTAGATGTATGACCAAAACAGTGTTGATAATATAGAGATGGTTTTGTTGCTGCTGAGCTTAACACAGAGTCAAGGCCTTTTCTGCTCCTCACCCCACCCCAAAAGTGAGGAAGCTGGGGGTGCACAAGGAGTTGGGAGGGGACACAGCTAGAACAGCTAACACCACCTGACCCAAGGTACATCCCATACCATATGGTGTCATACTTAATATAGAAACTGGGGAAGAAGAAGGAAGTGGGGGTGACATTTGATGGTATTTGTCTTCCCAAGTCACCATTACATGTGATAGAGCCCTGGTCTGCTGGGGATGGCTCAACACCTGCCTGCCCATGGGAAGTATTGAGTGAAATCCTTGCTTTGCTTTGCCTGTGTATGTGGCTTTTGCTTTATCTAATTAACTGTCTTTATTTCAACCCATGAGTTTTCTCCTGTTTACCCTTCTGATTCTCTCCACATCCCACCAGGGTGGGCTGAGAGAGTGGCTGTGTGGGGCTGAGCTGCCAGCTGTGGTTAAACCACCACGAACTGATTCATCTGTTTACAGGAACAGAGCATACATCCTGCTTCCTTTAAGAAGAAATACCTCCTGCTCTAAAGTGACATCTTTCATGCAGTCTACTTATACAGGAATACCATCAGAACATTTTATCAACAAGTGCTGGGAGTATCCAAGGCACATACAGAATGGTAATGTCCATAACCTTACAGTAGGAAAAGATGATTTTTCTTAAAACTTCAAACTGAAAGAAAGAATTTTTTCACTGGTGCATACTCTTAGTCTCATGCTCATGAGCAGCAGCATGTTTGTGGTGGCCAACATCAGCCCAGCAGCCAGGCATCACAACGCTCCCATTTAATTATTAGATCCAGGACCTGTAACAGCAACTGTTAAGTCTTTCTAAGGTGTCCCAGTATTCTTTCAGGATGTTTAGGTTTCCAACATGCATTTTTTTACTCTTTTGGGTTTGGCAGTAATCAGTGTCTCCATTCTATCCCACCTCTGTGTGTCATCAGGTCACCACCATTCTTTATCTCCAGGTCTGGGTGCCTCGTGAAGCTGGAGGCAGATGTGTTTGGGGTCTTGCTGACCTGCTAATCTGAGTGCCCTTATCACAGACCACTCTGAGAGCCCTGTCCCTGCTGTGTTCTCCTGCTGGTGCCTCTGCACCCAGCTGTCCCCAGGCCTCTTCCATTTGCACCACTCCTAATCTTCCTATTAAAATGCTGCACACCCTGACTAACAGATCTGTGTGATTAACATCAAGTTACACTGACCGCCAAGGAATCATGCTTTGCTTCTTAATAATCTTTCAGCTCCCCTAGTGCACTGCATTTCAATATGATACAACATGCAACAGACACACAAAATTTGACTTTTATGCATTTTTCTACTACTCTAAAATCCTTGAGAGTTTGTTTTGATTTTCCAGGTAAGGTTAATTTTAATTCTCTTCAGCTACTGAGAATTAAATTTGTACCTAGTCTTTGCTAACTGGATATGCTCACTACAATAAATCACGTCTCAAATCAGCCATCCCATCCTAAAATACAAGTTTGAGGTAGAAGTAATCATCCTTTGATGAAAAAAAAACCTTTCCTTCTCACTGACAGTAAAAAAAAATAGACTTGGCTTACTCCACTCAGTTGAATATTGGTTGATTCAAGTACCATAAGAGGAATTCCACCTTTACAGAAACACAGCTGGAACTATTTCCAGATGCTTAGTGAACCATGAAGACCCACAACATATTCTGATGTACTTTTCAGACAGCCAGTGCTGGTGTGAGAATGTACAGAAAGCCAATGGAACTCAGCCCTGTAAGGCTATAAATATTCTGTTTAATACATTTGAATAGTTTGAGATTTGAATTCTTGAAATGTCTGACCTCAGAAACAAGGTCCTTCCTGCCCTGTTGCATCTCACCTAGCACCAGAGAAGAAAGACCACTCTCCCCCAGCACTGTGGATGTCCAAGGCATGGGACACCTCAGCCAGAATGTACACCTGCCTTTGGAGTGAAACAAACTGCTACCCAAGCTCTTAAAACTTTAGGAAGATCAGGGTCTGTTTGTGAGTTTTGTGTATCTCCATCTAATAAAAAATGAAAGTTTATCTGACAGTTTCATTCTTTTTCAGGGATCACAGAAAGTTGAATAACTAACCTATTATATAAAGTCTGATATTGTTTGTGGATGAAGGGAACAAACCTCTATTTTACTTTCTCCTTTTTATCTTTTCTAAAGCACACTGTAATAGCTTACAGTATATTTAGCATTGTCTAAGCACAGAAGTGAACATCATATGTGCCACTGTTGGAATAATTTCACTCTGTTGCTTCTTTTAACATAACACTACTACCAAATCTTGGAAATCAAGAATTATTTGGGTATTGGATAGACTATTGTAGTATTGCACAGTGTATGAATTATTGCAAATAGGGGCTTAGGGAAAGATCTCCTATTTGAAAATTAGGCTACAGTTTGAGATATTACCCTCTAGAAGCACTGGTGTGCTTTTGCTTCCTGAGGTGAGGGAAAGGAATGCCTTGGAAAGCTGTAGTTCCATTGTCTGGATGCATGGTAACAAGTAGTTTACAACATTCAAAGAAAAAGGACTCAGCCTTTCATTTACAGCTGCAAGGCAACACAAATGCCATGGAAAAGCAGTCTCCAAAACAGAGGCAAAGAGCTTTTGCAGTGGTCACCACTGATTGGAGAGCCTTATGGAAGCAGCTGCTTATGAATATCCTTTTAAGCCCATTGAGCCTTGATCCAGCTGTTAAAAATAACAATGTTTTTCATCCTCCATAATAATCGGATCTCACAGGGCAGTGCTGGAGGAGCAATTGCATAAAAAAGCTCTGGTTATATAACAAAAGTGCACCATACCTCCCCAGTCACAGAGATGCCAGGCGGGTCTGTGTGGCAGCCTCCAACCACCACAACAACCTGTACTGACTTTGAAACCTGCCAGAGGGCTCTGGCAACCACACACCTTTGCAAAGAGCTGTAGAGCTTTCTGCCATACACAGGTTTGGTGCTGTGTTGCCCTTCTACAAAGGAAGGTCATGGAAAGAGGCTGCATGTCTGCACCTCAGGCTCTGTGTATTATCTCAGTCCTCTGATGACATTGGCTTTGTAAAGATAGTCTGGACTTCACAGTGGGGCACCTAAGTGAGGCACCTAACTCACTGCTCTGCTCCCTCTGTTGCAGTGTCCCACGGGGAGGCAGGATAGAGAACAGGGCAGCTCCTGATGTCATGGATGTATTCACAGCAGTCACCTCTCAGATCCCCTCTGTTGGTGCCTGGACCTCTGCAGCTGAGTCCTATCAACCACACTGAGATGATGCACCGCTTTCCTCTCTCCTGCCTCCCCACGAGATAAATTAGCACCCACTTGGGATACATTCCTGAGGCCCCATTTTCAGATCTAGAGACCAGCAAGGCATTTAAGCTGAAAGGTTCAAGCAGTCCCTCTGGAAGTCAACAGGACACCTCACATTATTATGTGTTTCTCTGGATTGGTCTCAGCCTGCACTTGAACTTTGCTATTTTGCTTACCATAAGGTTAACTGGGGATGAATGATAGTGGAAACAACTAAAACTTTCCTTCTAAAGAACCTGAAAATGAAGGCAGATATTTCCCTGAAGATTTACCAGCAGTAAGATTAGAGAAACTGTTATGGAAAAATGTGAGACCTATTTCCACAGAAGTTTCCTGCCTATTTTTAGCAGCAAACTTCACCTGGCATTTCTTTGTATGCACAGAATTGAACTACATGCTGCAGTTGGGGTTTGCAGGATGCAAAAATCCGGAGGCAACTGGCGAAGTAATAACTGCCTTAATTAAGGGAAATTAATTTAGCTGATCTTAACTGAACCTGCATAGACAAGATGGGGTTTGTTCTATTATTTTATCATGCCAGGAAAACTCCAAAGAGTTGAGAAAGAAGAGACTTATCCATTGAAACAGCTCATAAATGCATTGCACCTCAGGGCATTTTTTGGTCTTTGTAGTCACAGCAGTCCAGTTTGTGTGAAATTTAGTGGAGATGGGCATTGGTAGGCACTCAGAAAATGTGTCTCATTCCTCAGAATAAGTCTCCTTTTCCAATGCTGACTGTGATTGAAGCCAGCCTGCTGCTATGAAAGGGGAAATTGCTTCTGAATTCCCTTTGACAGACAGTGTGTGTAAAGAATATCCAGGCATTTGGGGTACTTACCCTTATACCACAAGAATGTTGGAAGATTTCCAGTTTACACCAGGTCCACACCCTCTGAACATCTTGAAGAAGGATGTTAATGCTGGACTGTTTATTTTCATCAAAGACTGCCTGTCTCTGATCTTCAGAGGTACCCAATTTGGGTGGTGCTTACAGGAAGATTTCCAAAATCTGTGTTGCTGAATGTGTAGTAGGTAAAAATGCTGTGCTTGAATGAATGGCATGTTCAGATGGATGAGTGAGACTGCTGTTTGTCACCTAAACCTTTAGAAGAAAGAAGCGTAGGAAGTTACTCATCTCCAGGATATACCCAGGTGCAAGCAAGAGCATCCCAGGACTTGCTCAAAATGGTTGGTAAGTCTTCCCAGTAAATAGATGCAGCTGGCAAGACCACCAGATATTTATCTTCTCTTTTCAGTTGTGCATGAGTGTTCTGGGCTCTGTCTGATGCCACGGCTTCAGTGAGATCTCTTAAAAAGCAAACCCACCTCAAATAAAAGCTCATGGGCATTGATTTGTCAAAGTCACGAAAACTTAAATTGGCATATTTCACACAGCCCTGATATTTCCCATCCTCCTGCCTGCAGTTTTCTATCAGCCAGGGTGCCATTTGCTCAATCTATTACAATGCGCTCTTGATTTCAGTCCCCCACTTTGTGACCTTAGTGCATTTTCTTCCCATGAAGGATCACAATATAAATCACTAGGTCAGGGAATAATGAGTTCAGTACTTTTCAAAAGCCTCCTACAGTAAGGCAGGATATCGACTCGTTATTCAGCAGGTGATGGGATGTAATAAGGGGACATTTTTTCCTTTAATTGCTGTTGAAAATGGAAAAAGAAGCAAGAGAAAAGCTTAGATTTCTGAGACAAGGATTTTAGCTTTACTGGGCTTTGGTTCACTAGAATCACCTAATGGGCTTGAGCATAAAGAGCTGGACAAAGCTAAAAGGATAAATAAACTGATAAAAGACTCCAGCATGATTTTCTCTTTCCAGTCTGAAAATTGGATTAAATATAGTTTTACCATTATTTAAATAGACAGTGAGAAAAGGCTGACCTAATGGTCTGTGAGCTGAATGGGAAACACGATCTCCTGGTTTCTAACCCTGTCTCTTCCAGACCTGTTTGCTGATGGCCACAGGGGTGAATGTTCAAAGAATCACAAACATAAGGCCAGAAGGGACCATGAGAGTTACCTCACTGAACTGTTGCAAAGCTAATTATGAGGCATTTTTGCCCAGTAATTTCTGCACTGAGGTAGTTAGTTCATTGAACGTGGTAAGGGTCATAAAGGAAACACTTATAAAAAGCATGGCTGGAAAGGGCAGTGGGTAGATCCTGTTTTTTTTTTCTCAAATTAGAGGTTAAAGTGTTGGCATATCTCTGTGGAAGGCAGAAGAATCTTTATCAGAAGCAATACACAGATAACATTCCTGTCAGCAGCACCTCCTGTCTACTGAGAGGGCAACTCCCAGTTCCTGCGCAGCCCTCGTGGGAACACAATGTCACCTCTTAACAAGCTCATTCCTAACCTTGGCCACTGCTGAGTCCGTCCCTGGCCCAACCCAACTGCGTCACCCAGGGCCTGTGTGAATGCCATCTCCACCTGCTCACCCTACAGCAACTCAACAAGACGTCAAGAATCTTGCAGGTAGATTTTGTAATAACTAATTCTTTCACTCTGCTAGGGAGGCAAATCAAAGTCTCAACCTGATTATTCACGAATTCCTATAATTAAACTCTTTTTTTCAGTCTTTATAGTCTTTTAAATAAAACTTGGTAGATATCATGCTGCTAAAAGGGTAGGAAAATTCATTGGGTAGCAGGTGGGGTTATCTCAGAATTGAAAATGTTTTGATCAACAAAAAGTAACATTTTAAAACATCCTGTGCACAGATGTTAAAGCATCTGAAGGAGCTGAGTGGTCATTACTCTGATGAAATTATGCTAATTTGATGTAATCTACAGCAGTTTTATGTAACATGCTGTTTATTGTATGTAAATTCAAGGAATTCCCCCTCTTCAAATAAGTATTAGATATACTCAAAAAACCCCTCCTGTTCACCTACCACTTTACAGAAATGGTTTTATTCCTTGAAGCAAACAAAACACAACAAAATCTATCCAAATCTAAACCACACACAACAACCTTTATAGAAAAGTTCAACCAGGCATACAGAAACTAAAGCTCAAGAACAAAGAAAATATTTTTACAGTTTGTTTCTACCATGGCCCTGTGCTTTCCCCTCACTCCCTCCCACCTTCAGCCTTCTTATCTGTAGCTCATTCTTTCTCTCTTCTGTTTGATCTGAGGTCAAATATATAATTTGTGTCCATTATATCCTTCAGTACTTTGCATTTCTCTGTGAAGTCCTCATCCAGTTTGCTCTTTACTAAAGAAGGTTGTTTTTCATGCCATTCTGAGGAACAAGAGTGTGAATACCTGCAAAAGCCTCTCGTACATTCCAATGCCAGTCTCTCCATCCATGCCCTCTCTACTTCCATGAGAGGACACTCTCAGGAGTTTTTGCATTGCTAGCTGTTTGTACACTGAGGGAGATGAGCTCTTTTGCAGAATTTATGGGCTGTCATGACATCCCAGTGACCCTGAGAATGTTACTGATATACTTAGAGAGAACAGAACAAGATAACAGACAACATACTTGAAATACCTGAATCCTGGTCTGGCATCTCCTGATGTACAGCAACACTCAATTCAGCAGTAAACTCACATCAACCAGATTACAACTTCCCTCCCAAGCTGAGCAGACAGGGAAATCTGATATGAATCTTGCGTCAGCCGCTATCTGCAGGTCAGTGTCTTCTGCATTTGCGATGTATAGGGAATGACACAACTTGTGGATTCAGTTTTCAGGATGGAGGGGAGATCTTTCATGGAAACTGCATTACACTAGTGCCAAACAGGAGAGTAAAAGCCAGAAAGTTGAAGTGATGATATTGGAAGCTCAAATGGATGTGCATGGGGAAAATCTTGTGGAGAAGATTTGTGAGGTGTGCAGGGGGGTGGAGCTGAAAGAGAAAATAATATTGTCTGAACTGTGGGTGAGAATGAAAACGTTAAGACAGGGAGATGGCTGGAGTGGGGGGAGTTCCGCAGACGAGTATGTTGTCTGAAGCAATATCCTGCTTTGATTTGCAGGATCTGCCAGCTGGTTTATTTGATAGCCCCTAGCTGTCAGCTGGCAGGGACTGGGAATAATTTCTCTCTCATCAACAACTCACAGGGACTCATAATTTTATAGATCTTTCACAGTTCTTGTTTAACTGTTTATTCTATACTTGCAGCCTGATGAGTGCTAATCTCCTTAGCTGCTGTTCATTTCCTCAAATCACATTTTCCTTCCCCTTAAACATTTTCCACATTCTAACAAAGTTTTGCAGAGTCTCTACTCAAATGTTCATGGTGGATCTGTGTTTACCATAACAAAGTTCTTTGCTCTTTTCCCTATCTCTTCTCTAGCAATTCATTTTGTTCTGTATTTTCTTTTTTTTTTTTGGTGTTTTTTTTTTTTGGTGTGGTGTGGTTTGGTTTTTGTTGTTTATTTGTTCTTTGTTGTTGTTGTTGTTTGCTTTGTTTGTTTTTTTTAACCTTTTTTGGAGGTGGAGGTGGAGAGAAGAAAAGGTCAGCTCCTTAGCATTGAGCTGCTTTTTTTCACACAGCTATGACCTATGAAAAAGTGAGCAAGGGCCAGTAGGAAGAAAGAAGTGCTGGAATGAGATTGTTTAGGGTGAAACACATGGATCAAGCATGCTGTATGTTGAGGAGCCAGGGAAGGGACTAGTGGACAGGCAGCATGTCAGGTGATGAACCTGGATGGGAAAAAAGTTCCACTGAGACAAGAAAAGCAGGGGACAGAATATGGGACATAATATGGCACCCAAGTCACCCAGTGTCGGTGTCAGGAACAGCCTGCTCTGCTCTCCTTCTTTTCCACATTTCTCTGCTATTTCTCTGCTTTTTTTTTTTCCCCAGCACCTCCTTTACTCATCTCCACTCCTCCATCCCAAGGAAGCTAAAGGAGTATGACAGCCCATCAGTGATGGAGGGCTTATGGGAAGGGCTAATTGCTTTCTCTGCTTTGTTCAGTTGTACAAACAGACCATTACTTAAAATCATTATCCAGTCACCATCCATCATACAAGCTAGTTAGATTTTCCATGCACTAAATATGTCACAGGCCCCAAATTTGTCACTAATTGTACAATAGGCTATGCAGGTCTGTGTTAGGAGCTAGTAATTTTTTAATATAAGACATGGGATTTTGGCTTTATCTCAAATTTCCAAATGTTACTGAGGCAGTTAAATTTTTTATTTGTTTAAGAGGCATGACAAGCCTTAGCTTTCTGTCACTTTTATGAAACCATATATGAATCACAGCAATTCCCATGCTACAACATTGCGTTCTGTTATAATAATCATAAAATTATGAAATGCATTCTGAAAAAGATGGTCATTTCTTCCAGACATATTCAAGGTTTTTTTCTCTCCACTTTTCCTTGTCTTTTTTGTTCCCAACCAATTTAAACTACATTCGGGGTTGCTCATTTTGTTTTTCATCAGTGCCTGATGATGCTTTGTGGCAGCAGAAGCACAAACAAAACAATGAAAAACTGATAAAAGGTTTTGAATATCTTACTCTTACCCTCAATTGCATTTGGGCAATTACAATAAAACACAGTGGGGCTGCAGGGACAGTCTAGGGGCAGGAACTGGCCTCAGACCAATATTTGCAGCCATAATATCTGTAACTTTTAAATTTCTTCATTTTCAACCTGTAGTAACATGTGGAGCCAAAACATGTGCTTCGGTCCCTTCCCTGCTTTGGGTACTGTGAAGCCCGGGGAGATATTCCAGCTAGAAAATGCTTTAAATGGCATGATTTAAACAGTTATCTTTATTTTCCCACATGGAAGGTGTTAGCTACACAAGCAGCTACACTGGCTAGCCACTGGCTCATGTGAAAATGGGACGACTTGACAGTGTCTCTATGCTTTAGGGATAATTTACATGTTGTCTTGTAGGTTTTGGAAAACACAGATGTGTTGCTGTAACACACCACTTGAAACTAAGAGCTTTCTGTGTCTAGTTGAAATGCTAATTAGAATATATAAATACTGACTACCAAGGTATACTCACACACAGGAGAAAACTGGCTGTCAGCATCAGAGAAGTGCTTGATCCTTGATCTTGCCAGGTCTGGGTGTAAGCAACCATTGCACAGAGCTCTTTCTGGACCAACATATTCCCTCCCTGATTTTATAGTTTCCTTCAATTTACTTTAGGGTTGGACTCAATGATCTTAAAGGTCTTTTCCAGCCTAAATGTCCCTATTTCTATGATTATATCAGACTCCTTAGGGAAAATAACCTACTTTCGCACAAAGTTGCACAAAAGAGTCCAGTGAGCAGAGCTCTGAGGCGGCATCATGTGGGTTGGGACACCCCCACAGTGCCCTGCAGCACTATGCAGAGTCTAGCTGTGGCTGGATGAGAGTGGTGTAACCTCCAAGTGTTCCTGGGCTCATAATCAGCAAGTCTAATTTGTTGGGCTAGAGATCGGCCGAAGTAATTATGCAGTGTGCTTCTCCAGTAACAGCTTGGGCGTGGCGAGCTCCGGTATCTCTGCAAGTAGCTCCCCAGTGTAAACATGCCCTGTAAGCATGGATAACACATCCAGGCACGTGAGCAGAGGAAGCAAAGATGCCCCAGACAAGCAGCTCATGATTTATCTTCCACTTTCATTGCGAAATCTGTGAGCTGCCATTGAACAGACTTCCAAGCTCTGCTCTACAGCCAAAGCAGATAATGAGATGGGTGACACTGAGCCTCCAACCACCTCAGTCTCTGTGTAGTATAGTCTGCCATTCCCAGAAGTCTTCTTGACAGTGAATTTAGTAATATATCTACAGTTTTCTGTGGGACATCTGGAGAGGGTACCCAAAGAGGGTACTTTTCATGCTGAAGCTGTACACCCACCCTGCCCGGCTGGTAATGACTTCCAGTCAGCTGAAGACAGAGCTGTCCCCCAGCTTTCCAGGCTGGTGTGACAGTGATCTGGGTTGGCCAGCACAGAGCTCAGAGCCTGACCTAATTTGCCAGGCTTTTCAAATAGGATTTTCTGCCAGTGCCAAATCCAAGCTATTGCGGCCAGATTGCTATTAGTACCTAAGCTAATGTATTTAAAAGTACACTATGCTGTGGTCAGTGATGGAGGTACTCAGTTATGCCATGGCAAAAAGGATTAAAAAGTAAGAAAGATAGGAGTACTAAGAGAAGTGCTTTCCTTTTATTTTGTCACATTTTTGGAAGAACTGATTTTTTGGGGGTGTGTAATACTGATTTTAATCCTTCATGGTTCTAAAAACTGAAAGTGCTACTTAGGAAGGGAGGAAACCACACATTCCTAGTCCTTGGTAAAATCCACCTTGAACCCAGAAGGTAAGATATAGACAGCAAGTTTTGTATTCTCAGCGCATAATCTGCTTTCTGAGTTGGTTAGAGTGGCACAAATAACAGTTTTCAGCATCCATATTCTAAAGGGGGAATAATTCACATCCTTCCCTTCCCCTTGCTTTCTAGTTTATGCTGATCTTTTTTCATCATGTTTGCTTGAGTCTGTGTACCTATAAGTCATGTATATGCTGCCAGTTACTTTTCAGAGCAATGTGTAATGTGGCAGAGATTCACTGGCTGAACGAATGCTGTCAGAGTTGGCAAAATCAAACTTTCATCCTCCAGCCTTCAGCAGTGTCACCATGATGGATGGAAGACATCTCCTTCTTCACTTTGCAGATTGATCTCTTCCATTTAACAGTGTTTGGATAATGGTTACTTTGTGTTCCAGGGGAATAGTTTTCTACTATGTCCTTCAAGCTAGGGAAAAAAATGTGTATATATATATATCCCCAAATGAACCCCACAAAAGTAATCTAAATAATTCTCATCTTAAACAATGCCAACACTGTAAGAGAAGTTGAAGAAAGACCACAAAGGACTTTTATCATGGAATTTACTCCTGAAACCTGAGACATTCTGCTGCCTTCACTGTCACCAATCACACAGAAACTCAAATTTTGAAAGTTCTGAGGTGCTACTCCTTGGGAGCCCTGCTTTGTGTCACAAGCTCCTCTTGATTGTGCCCATTTGCTTCCTGATCTGAAGTGTACACCCTCCACAGAGAAAGTAATTTTATTTCAAATGCCAGTACAGTTCTGAATATAGAACATACTTTTGAGCTCAGATCTGTGTTCTTGCCTTACACCTCCATGTTTATCAACTTTCAGGGAACATCTGATGGGGATTGTCCATCCTGAGCCTGTCAAGGTGTGATTGCAAGGACAGCATAAGTTTGATAGGACCTGAGAGCTCTCCTTGTTTAGTTCAGATGCCCAAACACTGGCATCTAATATAGTTTGACTCCATCACATAACTCGTCTACCTTCCAGCTGCCCCTCCAGGATTGCACAGCTTTTCCACGAGTTCTGAGTGTCACTGCAGGTGCCTTGCAAGTAGTGCCACAGATGCACAGACCACACACCCGCTTCCCTCAGTACAGGGCTGGTCTGAAAGTGCAGGTGGTTTCTGCTCACCAAGTGCAGCACCATGGGGATAGTCCCTTTGTGTGATATGTCATGGCAATTGCTCATTAATTTCCATGTTGTCCTTTCAGCATCCTGCATGGGAAGCAGAATAGGTCTGCTCTTTCTTCTCCCAGCGCACAGTCATCTGCTTTTTCCCAGCTCTTTTTTTCCATTTGTACTTGAAGGCAAGTTGAGTTGATTAGAGCCACATTTTCTAATTGACATTTGCATTGTCGTTGTTAGTCATCATTTGTAATATACTATTGTCTTTGAGTGATCATAATTATATAAAAAAAATAAAATAAAAATAATTAGTTCCACAATTCCAGGAGTTTGCTAACCCATTAGCAGTAATTAAGAACATTGTTTAGTGTAAGCTCAACAGCTGGCATACACCTAAAGGAGCATTCATTTCCCAGTCTATTGCTGGTGTTCCCAGTGTAAGTTGTCCATATGATACACACGTATTTTTTTATTCCTCTTTTAAAACAAGTTTGTTTCCAGGCTGGAATGTCTCTTGTCACTGGTTCAACAAATCAGGCAAGAGGAAAAGCAAGAAAAGAGGAGACAGAAAAGCAAGATGTTGTTGCAGTTAATGCAACATCCACGTAACATTTACTTTTCCTTTTTTTTACAGATATAATTTCCCCCCCACCTAGATTTTAACAGCTGCTTTTTAAGAAATTCAGCTTCTCTTACCCTAAACTGCCTTGTCTGAACTCAGGTCAATGAAGCTTTCATTTCCTCAGCTGTTGTTCAGTTTGAATAGGGAGGAGCCTTTCCAGAGCAGATGTAGCAAACATGATTTTTCTAAAGAAAATGCTCATTTCCTGGGGAAGTAAAGTGTAGTTTGCACTTCCAGCTAATGCAGTTATTTGACACTCTTGCTGAAGATTTCTGCCTTCTGCATATCATATGCATGAGGAAGATTTAATTAACTCAAAGCACAAGGAACTCATCAGATAAAGGATGCTATTTAATTTCAAAGCCATAATATATTATGATTTCTTCTTGTTACAGTTTTAATACTGTAATTATTCTTATAGCATTTTGTGGTTCACTCCTCTCTCCTGCTGTATTAAAGAAAGCTCAATTTACTGCTGGTTTTGCCTTGATTTCTGCCTGTTGCTCATCTCCCCCCACCCCGCTCCTCAGCTGGTAATTGTATTTAGAAATACAAGCAGATATATAGAGGGGAAATACGTCTGAACCAAGTAGTTCAAAATCCAAAAAAGATGAAAGAAAAGAAAATAGGCAATATAGGGAAATTCAAATATTTTTCTGATGCATTGAGCGCAGAAGCTTTGCCCAGTTTGCTTCACCTGTGCTGCTGCAGTTCAAGGGCTTGGATCAATAGAAAATCATTCACTGGCTCCACTGGGCTTTTGCTCAGGTCCTATGTACAATTCCACTGCCTAATGAGCTCTCAGGAAGGGCAGCAAGCCGTGCAGGCAGGATACAGGGACAGGCTCTTGTAGCTCTCTCAGATGAACACAATGAACAAAACTTTACAGGTTTAAATAGCCTCTGGGTTTATAAGAGGACATGTTCCAGGCACCAAATGCATGGGCACCCCATAGTCTAAAAGGACCTCTATTTTTAACAAATTGTTAAGGGAAACAAGTCTCACAGTAATGTCTAACAGATCTTGAACTAGGGGTGGCTCAAACTCTGATAGGACAATACACCTTATTTAAACATTTACTTCTACTGCCTTCCAGAAGGCAGCACAGGAAGAGCTGAGGTGCAGAAGATGTGCTCATGGCAGGATTTGTAGATCACTTCACACTGCAAATGAAGACAAGTAAGGAATATCATCCCTTTGAAATCTCCCCACCCATTCTGTCTCTCAGTAACAGATTGCATGGAGACATACAGAGAACAGGACCAAATACAATTACTTTTACCACCTAGAAGAAGAGAAGAGCCGTGTCAGTACAACAGCACATTTTATCACTAACCTGTCTCCAAGTTCTACCAGGGCTCAGGTGCACAGTCATGTGCAGTAAGCGCTGTGTCAGGCTTGCAGTCTCAAGCATGACTGCAGGCACACCAGGGAGTTGAGATTTGTGTGGCTGCAAGCACCTTGCAAAGGCTTCACAATGCTATAAATCGATTGTGGACCACTTTTGGTGTCATCTTGATTGCAGAAAAACTAAATGCTGTGTCACCTGTCAGAGCAGCAAGGGCAGCAGCTGCGCCAAAGCCATTGCTGAGCTCATGCAAACCTGGATGCAGCTGCAGTGCAAAGAGAGGGCATAAGAGAAAAAGCCAGTGATGTGGCCATGAGCAGACAGCAGTTGGGGCCTTCTTCATGGAAAAAAAATTTTCTCCAATTCCTTTGTCTCATGAACTGCTCTCAACTTTAAACAATATAATTCCATTAAAGATTTTAGTACGTTGTCGGCCTAATCTGAAAGCTTTCTTGTGATTTAGGATTAACCCTGAATTTACCTCAAAACTCAGAATGTGGCTTTCAACTGACCTCCTCCTTCATTGCCATAGTCTCCGAATGGTTGAAGCTTTGCTAACCAGGACAGTGGGGACTTAGGGCCCCAGCATGGCTGGTGAGAAATGGCAGTGGAGGGTTGACTTTGCCTTGGGCAAGATATGCTGTCATTGCTACACAGTTCTTTGGAAATAGAATAACCTTGTGAAACAGAAGCTCTTTTCGTTTGTATCATCCTTGTCCAGTTTTTGCTGTGTAGTTCTTGTACATGAGTGCATGGGATTTGAATGGGAGAAAGTTGATTTTTTCCATTGTTAGTATGGGGCTGTTTTAGTTGTGCGACCAAAACAGTGTTGGTAATAGAGCGATGTTTTTGTTACTGCTGAACAGAGCCTGCACAAAATCAGGGACTTTTCTGTTCCTCACCCCACCTTGCCAGTGAGGAGGCTGGGGGTGCACAAGGAGTTGGGAGTGGACACAGATGGGACTGCTGATCCCAACTGACCAGAGGGATATCTCATAGCCTATGGTGTCATGCTCATTATATAATGCTGAGAAAGAAAAGGAAAGGGAGTGATGTTTGAAGTGATGGTGTTTGTCTTCTCAAGTTTTCACCTTTATGTGTGACTGCTCTCCTAGGAATGGCTGAACACTTGTCTGCCCATGGGAAGTGTGAATAAATTCCTTATTTTGCTTTGCTTCTGTGTGCAGCTTTTGTTTTATCTATTAAACCGTCTTTATCTCAACCCACAAGTTTTCTCACTTTTCTAATTCTCTCCCCCATACCACCTGGAGGGAATGAGTGAGTGGCTGTGTGGGGCTGAGCTGCTAGCAGGGGTTAAACTATGGCACCTTAGACACCTTTCTGTTGCTCAGTTCTTGTACATGTATGTGTCACTTCAGGGAGTAGAGCTCAGGAAAGTGAGAGTGCTGGTCAGGAGCTCAAAGCCCTGTAGGCAGTATGGCTGCCAATTACTGAATGATGAAATTGCACAGATTATAGCTAGCATTTGTGTACTCAAGAGTTCACATCGCAGTCAGATGTGATTGAACGCAGCTGTTGAGATCACTGAAATATGAAATGGACAAATCAAGGCTTTGCACACAAAACCTAACAGTGGATGCTCACTTACAGACCTAGCCAGTGTTTGAGACAGTACGAGGGAGCAGCTCTGAGCTCTGCCATCTGATGAATTCATGCAGTGCTTTGTGTGGCTGTTGGGATCTGTGCAGGCTTGAACCACATCTCTTGACAGTGCCTGAGTAATACTGTGTGAGCTACACTGACAAGACTGAGATAGGCAGTTAATACCTGGTCCAGAGATGGGAACAATGGCAGTGCTCTCCCTGTCCTTCTTGGTGGCCAAAGAAAGCTGTTACCTGCTGCCAGGAATCTGGTGCTGATGGAGGGCAGCTCTTTTGGCTGTTTCCATGTCACAATGCTAGCTGCACTGGGGACTGCATGTGAGATGTGTACATGTGCGTGCAGTGAAATGTAATTTGTAATTTGCAGTTCTCTCGCCTTGAATTGCTTCAGCCTACAGTCATGGAAAGATACAGATGCAGCTTCTCCAGACTTACGAGGATTTTGAAAGGGGAATTTTCTTCCTGAACTGTCTGTTCCTTATCATTTTGTTCTTCTCTAAGGCATCTAGGGAAGAGCTTCTGAGGATCTGGTTTGCCTGGCACAGCAGTGTCACCTGGGCTGTGATTACTGAACTGCCTACATGTCAGGGGATGAGATGACTTTGCTCGTGATTAAGTCTTTGTGTTGTCTAGAGAAAAGCTGAGCTTTCAGAAGGTGGTTCATCTGTTTTTGATGCAACCAAGCCAGGTGGGCTTCCCAGTTGTTTATATCCAGCATCTGAGATAAAGACCAAAGATGTGAGCAATAGTTTTAAGAGTTATAAGAAGTTATTCCTCCTGACTAACCCCAAAAACTCTCTTAAATCCTAGATAAAACTGGAGCTTAAAGGACAGCTGCATGATGCTGATGTAGAATGGGAGAACTTTCCAGGTCAGGGGCTTCTCATTTTTGTCTCCTCTGTGTCATCTGCGGTGGCATGGGATGCAGATGTCAGTACGTTCTTAGCAAGACAGACATTTGCACATGCAGGTGAGCTCTGGTCCTGTCGTGGACATCAGACCTGTGATGTTGATCAGTTTTAATCCCTCTTTCTCTTCCTGGTATTTGTTTCTGCTGTGGTGGCTTTAAAGTGGCAACATCTGTGAGCTATAAGAAAACTGCAGTCAGGGATGCATCTGGTTCAAAGAAAATTGAAAATCATGTCCAGAAACTACTTTCTGGGAAAACATTATGGGTTACAAAGTAAATAATCAGTTTATATTGCAATGATAGTTTTAATAAAATAGCATTAAGGCATCCTTATGTTCTAATGGTGCACATTTCATACACATACATGAGAGTTTAATTCCCCTTTCCCTGTTCCTCAGATCCAAAATGCAACTCCTGGCAGACTGTGACTGACTGAAAATCAAGTAGGATGTTGTGCTCTTTAATACCCACAAAGCTCAAACTGACAGTAGAAAACCCTTCGCACAGCGTCCAACTGATGTGCTTTGGAGCTCATTTGGAAGGGACTCCTGTTGGATGGGAAAGAAGCCTAAATCCAAAGTGCTTTGAAATCAAAGAGGATTTTAGAGTGGCTTTAATGGATTTGAATCAAGCCTGTGCCCAAGCTGCCAGAGGGAGACTGTCACCACTGCTAAGTCATGCTGCAGGATGTTGTGGAGGTGGTCACGCATCCCTTCAGATGGGACTGGGATGGTGGTCTCATGTCATGTCTCTTCTAGTTAGATAAGGCTTGTGAGAGAGGAGAAATATGGCATTCTGGGAGAAATAAGGAGACTACTCTTCCCTAACTCCCAGTGGGAAAACCAGGTCTGAGAAGGGAAGGTACTCAGCTGGCATGGTGCTGAGGACTTCAGAGCAGCTTCTGTGCTAGGATTAGTTAAAGTTAAGCCCAAGCACTGAATGGGTCAAATGAAGAACAAACCTAATGCCTATGTGTATGCTTGTATGCAGGTCTCAGCTATCTGTAAAGGAACATTCACCTGAAAATATGATTATAGGGTAAGTAAATTATTCTATATATGTCAGCTATTCCTCACTAAATGCCTGTAAGTCTGCACTTACAGGCTTTACTAATGCATGAATGGTGATCCCCTGCAATAAATGATGGCTGGGTGTCTGAGATGGGAGACATGTTCACTAAGGACATGATCAGTGCTGAATTTTCCCTCCTCACTTCGATGTAGCATGTTCTTATATCTACAGTCTCTGGCTAAGATGGTGAACTGCTCCTGAGTCTTTTTGCTGCTCTGTGTCCATCTGGTGATAGTTGACATATCTTCCTCTCTGAGGCTATACAGGCAGGGTTAAATTTCCAGGTAATGTGATTGTGCTGGCTTGGTATATAAACACATTTTAATGCATGTACAGCAATTATTCAAAATCCATTTGCTTAGAAATTTTCAATATTTTCAGAATTTCCATAGTTTTTCGGCTACTGGGAAGAAAAAAAAAAGAAAAAAAAAAAGAAAAGAAAAAGCTTATTTCTTTGCCCTTCTTCTTTCTCCCTTCACTTTATTTCTTCAGCAGCAGAGGTGAGGAGGGCCCACAAGCTTGCAAAGAGCAGCCCTGGGCATCACAGCTGGCCCCAGCAAGGAGCACCAGGCACATTCCATCAAGTTCCTTGTCTGAATGAAAAGCTGAAGTGGCTTTTCCATATAGGGAGGATTGAAACCAGATCCTGTTATTAAATTTGCTAAATGGAAACATAATGATTTATGAGGGAGGTAGTGAACCCTCAGAAAGAATTCGGTAATAACAACGCTGGGTGAATGACAGGGTGACACGGGCTTCAGAAGTAAATGATCTGCTGAAAACAAACAGAAAAAAAAACACTGAAAAAAGCCCCAGCTAAACAAAGCTATTAGATGTAAACCAGATAAAAACTTTAATTATTTCTAATGAAATCAGCAATGCAAACAAAGGACTGAAGTAGGACTCATCTGATATAACCAATAAGAAGCACAGTCAATATCCTTTTACAGTCATGCTTGAGAAGTTCAAAACCATGCAATGCATTTAGCCACATACCAGTACTGCTGGCAGATGTGGAACTAAATCCTAGGGATCTCGTTGGAGGAAAAAAAATCAAATGTCTCTATCCTTTTATTTTTCTGGAACATGTGACAAAATTCAAAGGGTATGGAAAGTTTTAGGTGAGCACTATATTGAAAAATGTGGGGTCTTAGTACCTTTAGAAAAGGTTGGGTTATTGACACAAATATTAACCAGTTTGGAAAAGCAGTGCTCTGGCTAGACTTTGTCCTGTAAGAAAGGGAGTGAGGATGGATTTGTATGTGTTTAAAGCTTATTGAAGGGTGATACCTCTTCACTTTTAAAAAAAAAAAAAAAAAAGAAAATAGAGGGAGGACATTGTGGCTTTCTTGCATGTCCATGCTACGGTGGGATGACAGCAGAGAATGCTGCAGACCAAAGCATAGTTTAATGAAATGAAAGACCCAGAGATGCAAATGAGTTACTTGTATGAACCTTTCCAGTCCCAACCCTTTCCCTGACTTCCCTGGGACAACAGGTAGCTCACAGGGTCACTTTGGTCAGCTCCTCAGCCAGGAAAGGAAATCCAGACCCTGAGAAAAGAAGGAATAAAACAAAGCAATAGGTCTGAGACAGTAACCACATATTGCTCTCAGCTATAATAACACATAGCAACACATATAAAGATCTGGCTCTGGGCTCTGTCTGACTCAGAGAATTGCTGTGATTAGCCAGACACATGGAAAATAATGATGGGCCACTGTAAATGGAAGGAAACTTTTCTATGGGTTTTATTGTTTTTTAAAGGAAGGCAGGATATCTCCCCTTGCATTCCTTTGCTTCTGTGGCTTTTTCATCACTGGACTTTTAATATGGTAACTACATCATTTCCCACACACAGGCTTCTGTTTTTTCTTTTTTTTTTTTTTGCTGCTGGTTGATTTTATTTCTCCAACCACTTTACACTGTGCTACAATGTGTATAAAAAGGAATATTTGCTTTTGCCATGCTACCTGCCCTGAGAGCAATACGGCATCCCGTGTAACAGCTGCGACCACTAATTCGCTGCAACTGCAGTCTGTCTTCTCAGCATCAGCTACATTTCTTTTCCATATGCTAACTCCCTTTCAGCTTAATTTTCCCATTACCCAGCAGTAACATTGAGTAACTGTGTTGGGCTGTATTCAAATGCAAATTAATATCCCCTTCTGCCCATTAACTCTGCTGTTTCTTGTCTAGCCAAAGCAACTGGAAACAAGCACGTAGCTTGGTTCAGTGGTCGGACAGAGGGGCCCTGTCTGGGCAGGGATTGCTGTTCATCTCCAAGAACAGACACAAAACAGCAGGCTGCAGAAAGGAGAGGTCCTTCATCAAGATGTTTCCTGTCAAATAACCCCTGAACTCCAACCATTCAGCACACACCGTAGCTCTCTTGAACTTCAGTGTTTGACGTATATAATTCACACAATGCCTGTGCTGTGCTCTGGATTGGAAACATCCGGTGGATTGACATCCAGAAGTCTTCATATGAGGCGTGGGGGAAGGGAGCTGAGGGGAAGAGGGATGTCACTGAGCAAGGCATATGACTCAAATCTTAAAAATTGTTAATGAGCCAGGCTGTTAGTCTAAAGAAACCTTAAAACAGAACAGCCTGGCAGAAAGCAAATTCCAGAAGAGGGAATATAGGTGCGAATGCTGAGAGCATGAAGGGAAGGCAGAGGGGAAGGGAAGAGAAGAAAATAAGTAGAAGGTTAACTTTTTTTACATTCTTTGGAAAAGTTGAGCTATCTTTCTTTCACAGCCCTTTCTTTTTCAGGATCACTTGGAACTAAAAATACCAACACCATATCAAGAGGGAAAAAAAAAGGTGTTATTCCTTTGTACCCCCACCCCGAAAGTTAAGCTCCACACATGTGAGTCACTAACCCCAAAAAACCTTACATATTGCTTCATGCTTATGCATCTCTGAGCTTCATTTGAATTAATTTTCCACTCTGATACTCAATCTTCAGTCACCTACTGGTCTCACCTTTCCTTTTCCAGCATAGGCATGGGCAGTGTCTGCAAATAGCATTACTACATGCAAAGAAACTCTCCAATTTTGCAAAGAACATTTTTGTAGTTTTCTGGGTCTTTCTGCCTGCTGTTTGGAAAAAGCTTTTAGCTTAAGTTGATTACTTCCCTTTGAAAATCCCAAAAGCAAAAGGGGTACAAGAACAGAAACAGCATCCATTACTTAGAGGCCTTCAAAGCACAATAAAAAACAAAGTCAGGAGGCAAATCTGTGATGCTTGAACCCATACTAAGACTTATTGAAGCTCAATTGCTGGAAGTCCTATTGCTGTGGACAGAGTGCGTTGGTTAAAAAAGGATAGGCACCACTTTTCTGACCACAGTTCTAGCTGGTTGAGTTAGTAACAGCAATTATTCAGTCAAGAGGCATAAAAGAGAGCGTTCCCCTCTCAGAGCAAACCCTGCAACAGGGATCAGAAATCTCAGATTTCTGCAAAACACTTGCAAAAAGTTATGTGCAAAATGACTTGCACACCAAAATCAAGTGGGTAAAGGTATTTAGCTAATGCACAAATAATGAAAAAATAAGATATATTTGTAATGAGTTCACAAAGAGGAAGGCAGGAAAATAGTCCTGGAATAAATTAAATGAAAATATAAAAAATCACTGCTCCTTGAGAAAACCCCACTTTTGAGTTCATGATAGGCTAAAAGACAGTTGTTTAAATTTTCCATTTCTGAGTTGGTCAGAATATTACTTATGTTCATATATATGATCATTTCATGCGTAAGAAGCTTGTTCCTCCAGTGCAGAATAATGAATGTGTCAGCCCAGATAACTGCTGAAATTCAGCCATCTGCGAGATGTTGCCATGGAAAGAGCTTATTGCACCGGAATTTTTGGCTGTGGATATTGTTCTGGAGATAGTACTTTTTGTACAGGACCTTGTGTTTTTGGTCCCCTTTGGAGAGAGTGAAGTCCATGGCAGGTCACTGTTGTTGTTTAACCTTAGAGCTCAAAAGGCAAAGACATCGCTGCTTCAATACCAATGTGTGATACCAGAGAAGGAGGTTTTGTTGCAAGGTGATGAAAACACTTTCTGGACAAAGATGTGAGAAGCTAATCCAAGTGACTGAAAGAAATCAGAGAAATGCTACATGAAACAGATCAACTTTCATCTCTGACCTACCCAAAAAGGACACACACAAAATAAAGGCAGGAAAAACAACCCTTGTCCTGCTGGCCTTTCCTATCTTTTAAGAGAGGCTGCAACTAGGTTCCCAGCTTTGAAGTCAATCAAATAATGAGCCTGCTAAAACTGATTAGCACATGCCTGCATGCTGGGATATCGATGAAGAGAGCTGGGAACACAGCCCTCTGAAGTGGAAATTGCTGGAAACCTCTGAGGCTGTGGGATCACAGAGGGACACGTAGATCCCCCCTGTCAGCTGAAGCTGTGAGAGTGAGCAAAATGCAGGAATAGTATTTCATGCTGCTGAATGTGCATATTGCATTGCTTTTGCTTTTCTATCTGCAGAATTCCCCGTCCTCCAGATCCAAGCTCTCAGAGCATCTCAAACCTCTGAAGTCCCTCTGGTCTAGAGACTCATTTCTGGCATCGAATGTGTCAGATGAAGTGAAAAAAAAAATAAAATCATAATGAATGGTAATGGAATAACAGGCCAGAGGGAAAGTTTCTCCCTAATAGCCAGTGATTGGTTCAATAAAAGTAGAGCACAAAACAACAAAAACAGGGAGAAAATTGGCAGCAGGATTAGCCCTGCTATGACTGCAGAGTCCCGGCTACCAAGAGCCAGAGAGCAGCAGCAATACCAGGCTGTTAGTCTTCCACTGCAGGATACAAATAACTCCCATTGAAATCAATGACATTTATTCATGTCCTGGGGCAATTAAATGGAGCCTCCTGTCTACTTTTCTCAGTGGTACTGTTGCAGTGAGATCAGGGAGGGTGAAGCATGTGTGTGTGTGTAATTTGTGCTCTCTGTTTGAGAACACTTAGCTGTCATGACAAACTGCAAAAACATTGTCAGCATATGAAAGAGTCTGCAGGTCCCTGTCAGAGGTAGAGCCAGAACCACACACTCTGTGCAGGTGTTGGGATTGTTTCCTTGACACTGTTCCCATTTTTTCTCTTGCTGGCAGGTCAGTTCATTCAATGAAGCACTCTCAAGTGCTCTTCCTTGGTATCCCTTGCATTTTGGGCTAGACCTATTTATTTGAGTTTCCTCTCTTGCCCTTCATCAGTGCCATCAGCTCTTCATTGAGATGAAGGGAATGTTGGGCAGGCAGCCAGAGTCCAGGCTAAGGAAGCCTCATGTTGCCTCTAAAATGGCTGAGAGCTTCTCTCTGGGACTAAGGGAGAGGTTCTCATGGGTTTGCTTGCACCTGGGAGGTGGATTTTCTTGGGCTTAACCTGTGGAAATGAGATTTTAGGGCACATGCTGGAGGACAGGATCTGTATTCAAAACCCTCTTGGCAATAGAGGAAATGGGAGAAAAAGAGCCTGGAATCCAGAATAGCACGTGTGTCAGGGATAGTCTGTGGTGGAAGTACAGCAGGAGAAATGTTTACTCAGGTAGTTCTTGGGAAAGGCTGCTGTCTGATTTTGAACAGTTCACAGGTCTCGGCAAAAAATCAGATCAAGATGTTAGTGAAAACTTTAAAAAAATGGAGGGTGAGATGTGTTATGGGAAAACTTCAAGTTCTTTGCTGCAGCATCTGCCTACGTCATAAACCCATTGCTGCTGGTTCTTCTGTTCTGGTCAGTGAAGCATATGTTCCACTGGAGATATAGTTTGTACAGTTATGAGTTAATATCTCAATACCAGAGAGGCTCAGACAGAAGAAGATCAAGGCTTTCATTCCAGAAGAGCTGTACCCATGCATGGATATAGTTACTCTGTTTGAAATAAACATTTAAAGGAAGAGAGCACCTACATCATATCCAGACTCACTCCTAAGTAGATACTCTGGAAAATACAGAAACAGGAATGTCTGTTCTTGTACTGGATCGGAAAGACTTCCCCGCTCCCCCACCAATCCCACCCCACCCTTCTTCCTTTTTCCTCCTCTCTGAAAATCCCATTAATTCACCAGATAGGAGCTCTGTGAGAACTGCTGAATTCCAAGGGGATTAGGTGATGGGGAAGCAGGAAGGAAAGCAGTTGCTGAAGGGTCTTGGCAAAACTGAAGAGCCTCCGCCCCACACCATTTCCCCAGTCTCTCATCTGCCTTGCTCTTTCCTGGTGTTGAAATGCATCAGGAATAATATAAGTCTGGAATTTAAGCTTTCTGCAAACCCCTGTATGGCCACATCTATTGCAGAATTCATAGCAGCGACTTGAATCTGGAGACTTTTGGGGTTTTTCAGGTAGAGCAAAAAATCCCTATGTAGAAACCCTGAAATTACTATAGCACTTTTTTATTAATTTAGCTTCACCATACTGAAAAAACTAACATAACCCCCCAATGCTCTGAAAAATAAAATGATGTTTCAGACACTGAGAAACAGTAATAGTTTAGCTGGAAGTGTGAATTTAAACCAATAGAAAGCCTCTTGTAGATACTATTAGTCATGTAGAACACTGACTGATGGGGGATATTTCATTGGAAAAACCCTGCTTTTTTCACATATAATGTGACTCTGAACTGAATTAAATTTTTCATAGTCTAGAAGATTTTAAACTGCATGAAAGTGATCTTTGTTCAGTCAAGAGCATTCTGGCTGAGGAGGTTATGCATGAATTATTTCCTTTAGGATTTTGTCCTTTATATTGGGGAAATCTTGTTATTGTAGCCCTAGATTAAAAATTAACTTCTTGCAATTTATCTTAAAAGAAAAGAACAGTGTCCCCATGGCAGTATGCTTGGGTTCAGCTGATGTCCCTATGTATCTGGGTACCACATGGAGCTTTAGCCACATTGAAATGGAAGATCTGCCTGCTGTGATGTGAGCACAGCAGACAGGAGAGGATACCTCTGTGATCTAAAAGGAGGTCAGTGCAACTATAACTTTGTCAAAAGTACCTGCAAGACCAGCTGTTGACATCTTCATCCTCCACTGAATCCACACCCAGCCAAGGTGGAGTGTGAAAAACCTCAGTGTGGTTGGGCACATGGAAGAATCTGGAACGTCACTTGGTCTAGCAGGAGTTGCCCTAATTTGGCTGTGCATGCCTCCTACAGTCACATCGGCTGGCAGGCAGACCTTTGCACTGGACAAGGGACTTGTTTTACTGATTCCACATAAGCAACACCTAGACAAATCCACACTTTTGAATGAAACTTTTGATGTAAAAATGAGGATAAGGACCAGGCATCTACCAAATAGAAATCCAAGAATGTTTACTGTGAATTTCATTGTATAAATCATGACTCTAAGGACTAAATCTACTTAGTAATATAGGGATGACTGGGTAACAGAAGCACAATCCTTCTTACTTCAGGAAACTCTAATAATAGTCATGGTTTGATACATGAAGTACTTTTCCCAGACACCTACTCACTCCATAAACAGGAAGAATTAATCATCTTTTTATTTTTTTTAGTGTATTGCAAGGTTACTGGACAATTTCTGATAGTTTAATTTTGGAGGAGAAGATGTAGCTTTTTCTTCAAAATACTTGTATGGTTATTTCCAGAAGAAGGAAGAGAGTGTTTGATGAAGCCAAAGTGTAGTCAGGACAAAGATATGCTAGTATGATATACCTTATGAGTTCCCCATGCATTTATGTTCAAACAATCCATCAACAGACTGAACGGAGAGACAAGCGGTCAGCTGGTGGCTGTAAATCTGTCCAGTTCTGTAACTTACTCTAGTCAGATACATTTGCAGAAAGCTCAGGAGCAAACTCTGTCCTATTTTAAATAGCAGCATGTGTGCCTTATTAATCATGCAATCTTAAAGCAAAGGCATCCATTCTACAGGTGGGAATAAATAAATGACCAGGCACTTCTGGAAGTGGTGTTTATGCAGACAAGTAGGTGAAGTCCTGGGATTTTTTATTCTGGAGAGCACAGAATACCGAAAGAGTCAAACTCATTTTACTTCTGCCTTTAAAGGTCAGTGCCTGATTCTTGTCTAAGTGCTCCCAAGCAATTTTGCTGTCTGAAGGTAAATGTTCAAGATCTTGAAAAGATCTGGGGCTTTATCTCAGCTATCTTTAGACACCTGTAAAGCAGGCACATTCTGTAAACTAATTCCTTCGTTTTCTTCTGTAATTAGCAGTTCAGGAAAGTTGACACCTCTGGTTCGTTTTCTATATGTTGGTGGTGGAGGGAACCCATATTATGAATATAAAAAACTTGCCTAACTTTTAGATGTTCAGTGCTATCCAGTACCTGCTTTGCTGGGTTTCACCTACCCCAAACCTACTTTTCTGACCCCTGGGGAGCCTTTGCATAACCAGCATCTGCCTTACTGCAGCTGTGGCAGCTGGAAAGAGGGGCTGTAATTAGGGCACTGTAATTTTGACTGAACATGCAGGAAGCAGGCAGAGAATGAAGTGCCTCAGTGCACTTGTGTCCTACTTAACTTTCATCTGAGACATTGGATCTTCCCACCTCCTTTATCACAGAAAAAAAGCAGTTTTCTAAAGGAGCTTCCTCCTTAATTGTCCACATCACCATGAGATGCCAAGTCAAGATGTAACTGAGGATCCTTTATGGAGAACATGATGTCGCGTGTACCACTTACTCCCTTTTGCTCTGCAAGATATCTCCATCTCTTTATGCTCCTACAAGGTTCTGGGATGTTCAGGTGACAGAAGAAATGCATAAAGCCATCCCTGACAATTTGCCTGTGTATGCCCAGTTACAAGCTTGGGCAATTTCCATTCCATGCATGGTACCATTCAAACATTTAATATTTATATTCTGCCTCTTAGACTTATCAAAATACATCCTGTCTACCAGAACTCACAAGGACAAGATGCTGTAATGAAATTGCCTTTTTTAAATTCTCTAGAATCTGCCCTGGAGCAATACAGGACAAGGGAGGTTTCTGCTCTTCACATAGCAGGAAGGAGTCCTGAGAGGTAAGAAGAAGAGAAATGCTGTACACTACTACTCATCTCAGAGGGCCTTACTGCTGCTTCTTTATTTGCTGGACAAGTTTGACTTCTGCACTCTTACCTTTATCACCTTTCAAAATTTAATCTGTGATGAGTCAGATCTTTGATCCATCCTGTCTCCCATCCTCACTCACTTTACTGAGCACAAAATGGCGGGTTTTCACCATATTTACTTGTTTTTCATATTCCCTGAACTTTCCCTCATGCTCCAGTTCCACATGTGCTTGTTGCTTCTTTGCCTTGTCACTCCTTCATAATCCTTACTCACACACTTCTGCCCACTTACTGTTTCCACAGGGGCCACAACCATGGCCTAACCAGTCAATTCCCACTGTGCCCTATACTTTTCAAGGAAACACAAAGCCCACATTAGAAGTACCTTCTTTCTCTACCCATTTGTGTTTTGCATATTGAACCACACAATGTGGGCTTCAAAGTGCTGACAACCAGTGACTTCATGTACAGCTTTTTGCATTTCTGAGTTTAACAAATTTCATGGATGAAAACCCTGCATATCCAATTTAAATAAGTGGGGAATTCAGATGCAGTCGTCCTGTATCTTTATGAACTCCATGAAATGCCAGATGACCAGTCACTCTAATCGCTGCATGGGTTTGGGAGCATTTGCTTTCAGGGGAGTGATTATGCCTGAAACAGATTGTGCCCAAAGAAAAATGATCTGCATGAAAATGCACTCAATTATAAATTTCCACAGCAGAAATGGTACCTGACAGCCCAGAACCCCCATGGGACTTCTGCATACATCACTGAGCAGAAGACATGGTGCTAAGGACCAAGCTCATAAAATCCACTGACACGTACCAAAACAAATTGAATTTCAGAAACAGTTGGTTCGCAAATAGCTTTCATGGGGGCAAGGGGAAGTATTGGATATGCAGGGCATTGGAGAGGAGAATTTGATGGAATCAACATTTGTAAGCGTTTACAACAATCCAGAATCAGAGGTCTGATGCACACAGGGATACATATGTGTGTGTTGAAGAATCCTGTTGTAGAGAATGCGACTCTACCAAATGACACCATATGTCTTCTACCACGTGTCAGGGGTTTACTCCTTTCTCTTATTAGTTCCTCTATGCAGTGATTGAAGTATCTAGGCATTGAGCTCCTTGTTCTTTCCTTAAGGAATAAGATACCAGATACAATGAACGCCTGGCACCACCACATCATGCTCAGCCACTGGCAGATTGAAGAAGGCATTTTCTTCTGCTATAAAATCTTTGATGTGGAAGGAAGCTGCATATCTTAAGGCAGCTACACTTGGTAGCAAAGCATAACCTAAATGCACAGCAAACAGATACTATGAGAGGATCCTGATCACCAGAATTCATCAGTTTCCAGAACAAAACTCACAAGTGTGGTAATAAGGATGGAAAGTCTACAGAAATGGTCATGGATAATAAAGGGGAAAAAAATATCAATAAAACTTTATTATCTCTACCAAAGAAAAATAAATGTCAAGAAATAAGTTGCATTGGAATGTTTTCCAAGCTACTGGCATGATAACTGTTGTGGATGCAAAATGGAGCAAAGCTATTGTGAAGTACTACTTTATCAGGAAAACCCAAAAAACAATGAGCAAAAGGAATAGATGTTTGCATCAAAGAGCAAAAATACTGAAGCAGATATATGTTTAAACAGAACTAAGTCCTAGAAAAATACCAGGAAACAGTAACTACAATAGGTATCTGTGTGGAAGACATCATCACAAGCAGAGCTATTGTGCAGAATAACAATGCAAGTACTGGACTAAAGCAATGGGACACATATGACAAGCAAATTGATTGAAGATGATCCAGTGAGTACATTAGCAATGGCACCATGAATGGCAGAAGGAGATTCCAGGCAAATGTGCAGGACCATGGAAGCTGTGTGAACATTGGGTGCAGTACAGTTCTCAGCAGCACTATCTATCCTCAGTAAGGTATTGTACTAACATGGTTTAACCATTTTTGGCACCCAGTCTGATCTATTCAGAGATGAATGAAGCTTCACCACATGGAAAAATGTGGCATCAGGTGGCTCTCACATCCCAGCACCCAAATACTCCAGGACGAAAAACCAGAGTATCCTACAGGCTGGTTGAAAAGATTGGGATGTTATTCTAAAGAGTAGGAAAAATTCAGTAGTCTGGTTATTTCTAGTGGTCTCAGTGCACAGACACTGCTGAAGAGTGCCAGTCCTTCTCTTTTTGGTACATGAGCATCCAAACCAGCCTGATCCCAGATAGACTATGAATCAGTCATAATAAAGAGCAAAATTCTATTGGGGACACACAGACAAGATCTGAAGATCACAGCTAAGAGACAAAGTAAAAGTGCAGACTGTCAAAAAAAATAAATTAAAGCCCAGGAAACAAGACATGTAGCTTGTAATTTATCCTATCTGACATGCAGAACTACTGTGGGACACCAGGGAGAATGACCAGAAATATTCACTGTACTAGAATGATCTCTGCCTATAAACACATTTTTTAAAGCGACAGGACAAATCTGAGCTAGAAATGGTGCAATCTGAGCCTGGTGAAATGGCTGGATCTATTTGATCTCCTGGTGCTGACAGAACAGCAGCTCTCAGGACCACGAAGGCAAGGTAGCACTGCAGCATGAGAAACCAACAGGCCAGCAAATCTGAATTGTCTGAAAGCTGCTGTAGACAACAGTGTTAATACAATGAGTAAATTTTACAAGGATCTAAGAACACACCCAGTGTCATAAGCATGCTCTGCTGGATGCCAGTGTTTCATGGTTATATGCCCAAAGGAACAGGTACTACTGGATATGTATGACAGGGAGGGTAAGGTCCTGCATTGCTATGTGATCAGACCAACAGTTGTGTTTGCTGGATCTCCCAAACACAAAGATTTTAACTAACCACTTTTGTATTACTGAAAGGAAGGAAAGTCTAGAAAATGCAAGAAATCCTTAAAAAACTCTATAAACACCTTAATGGGTAACAAGAGGTTTTGAAACAGCAAGGTCCTTCTGGACATTTCCAGCTCTATTCATCCAACAGGGTTAGGGAATGTTCTTGAACACCAGGATATACTTGTCTATGTCATTAAATTGCCAGACTGGTTTTGGCCAAGCAGGCCGGTACTCTACTGAATAATTTCAATGCAGAGTTTGGAAGTTAGTACAGGCTGGGAATAGCCCCACTAGGCAGTCTGGATGCATTACCCTATTTCAAATCTATGAGTGTCCAGTGGCATGGGCATGGGTTGTTCTGTGTCTGCTGGTCTTCACACCAGGAGCTTTCTTCAGACAAGTTACACTGCCATAGGTGCAACTTTGGGATTCTCTAGGCAATCCAATGAAGACAAAGTGCTACAGACAGAAAAATCATCCCATAGCCACCCTTCTCTCCAGCAACAAGGGGGCTGTGCCCTGCTGCCAAGGGAATGGAGGGACTTCAGAAGCAGCCTGAGATGGAGGAATCTCATGTTAAGGAGTAAAGACACTCCTCTGACTAGCCAGAGACTTTTTAAATAAGTGAGGTTCAGTTTTAAGATACATTATAGAAAACAAATGTATGAAGGAGTCATGCTGCAGAGCTGAGCAGGTCTGCATTCAGCAGCGAAGACCTCACAATCTGATGGGAAAATGCAGCAGTCAGGCTGGCGGAGTATGTGAACTATGGGCTAAAGGCAGGAGGAAACAAAACTTAATAGGGGCAGTGAACAAAAAGCATGTTATGAAATGCAGTGCAAAGTTTAGGTGCTAAGAAGGCCTAGAAAGGGCACAAGAGAGACTGACACGGGGAGAGAAGGACAGCAGAAACATATGCCTGGAAAGAAAACAGAGCTTTTTGTCATGCAACATAATGAAGATAGCAACAAGGTTACAGCAAGTTCATAACGAAAATACTGAGAACAGGAAGGGGGGGAAGTGGTTGGAAAATCAACTCATTTGAAAGTATATGACTTCAAAACTTTAAAACGGGTTGTGGTTAAAACCATGTCTGTAGTTTCAGGAACATATGCAGGAACGTTTTCTACTTGCAGTTGTCCTTGTAAAACACACTCAAGCTAAAATTGTGCAAAATATTGATTTTTGTGTTCTTGTGTGACTTCCAAGGAGGAGCCTGTATTTCAAGAAGGAATTTTTTTTGAAGCTGGGGAATCTATTTCTCTCTACATGGCTACAGACAATTGCAGGCTCTCTGTAGAAGTAGTAAATGCCCATATTGTACTGCAAACATATCATGATATTATCAAGGAAAACATGCAATGGCTCTTAGTTTTTGACTTGCACATTTCATTCTGTGCAAGATCCACACTTCTCCTGTAAGCAGTCTTGAACAAATGAGGAAAGATACAACATAAACTGTTTAGGAGTTGTAAAGCAGTGATCATGCTGCCCCTTCATGTGCCTCAGATGACTTGAACCTTTTCTATCTATTTCAGAAGAAAGCAAGAGCTGTAAGGAAGGAAGTAGTAAAGTATGGAGAAAAAGTATGGATCCTGTCACAGATCTCTCCAGTCTGTTTATGATGGAGGGATGGAGGAGATTTCATGATGAGTAAGAAAGCCGTGAATTCTCTGATAAAATATCTGACTAAAAAGGAAACATTAGGGTGGAGGGAATTCAAATAGAAGGAGGAAAAATAATACTTGACTTCTGTGCTGGAATATTTGAGTTGTGTCAGGCTTCAGCTAAGATCCTTGAATACACTTTGGAAGAAGGCAAAACCATGTCCTAACCTCTTAATCATGCCAGGTGTGCACGCCAGACCATACCCAAACTGTTTCCTGCTCTGTGGCACCACCTCCTGGCATCAGTGACAACACAAATCCGAAAAAAGATGGAAAGCAAACTTTTCCTGTTTCGTTTGATCTAAGCTATTTTTAGAACTGCTTCTATGGAGGAAGTGGAGGATGAGACCATATTTTGATCAGAGGTCTAAATAAATATAATTGAAAATAATTGCATGATTAGCATTACAGAATTAGACCCTGAGTAAAAAAAAATGATGTATTAACACACCTTTACACACTGTTATATCGCTAATGAAGTGATCCTTGGTAGCCTGTACATTCCACACCCATCCACTCAAGGTTCTCTGTTTCTTTCAAACTTACTGTACAAACCTAGAGAAGCAAGAAACTGCTCCAGAAAAAAAAGAAAAATCAGTGTTCTCTTTTGTGTCCAGCATAAGGCCTTGAAATAAGATCTCATTTGCAGACTGTGCTGCCACTTCTGAAGCCAGCAGAAAGCCATGCTGCTGCACTTCAGGGAAAATCCCAGTTTTACAATGCCTGAATCACCACTGGATGTTCAAGGTGAACTGCACTAACAAAGAGGCTCACTACAAGCCATTAGGCAGGAGAAGACTATTCAGAATGAAAACCTGGAGGCATTTTTCAGGGACAGCTTTTGGGCTCTGCCCAGCATTCTCCCTTCTCCCCAGAGGAGAGCTTTGCCCTCCTTCCATGTTTCAGTAAGGGGTGGTGTGTGAAGTTGCATTCAGAAAGGTGGGTATGTGACTACGAGTTTAAAAAAATTGTTACTATTTTTGCCTGATGCTGCTTTTGAATATGTCTTCACCTTTAGTCTATAAATTGATGAAAAATCAGCACTGGTGCTTTCAGCAGCTTCCAAACGTCTATTTTGAAGTCAAAGACTGATTAGCTCCAACCTTGCCCTCATTTCCATATTCAAAAATGTGTCACAGTAAACAAGCTAATGGGTTTGGGTGGAAACTCCACCTGAATTTATTGGATAATAATTATTATAGATTTAGAAACTAGTTGGCAAAAACCACTTCTCAGAAAAGCAGAAAGAATCAATTTAGGAAGAACTGAGAAGTAAACTCAGTAAATGAGTGGAAGGCAGAATTATATTCTATTTAGTTAAGACATTCCTGCATTTAGGAGGATTAATCAAACAGGTAAGTGAAAATAAAATTTTCAACTGATCTTTCAAGATGAGATTTTTTAAAAACTGCTTAAATGAACACAAAAGAAGAGGTGAAAAGGTTGCTGATCCTGTAATTTTCAAGCTACAGATTTATGAATCTGGAACAACAAAGTAGAAACTTGCCACACTGTTACTTGACATGTTACTTGACATCTTTATTCCACGTAGTCAAGCAAAGGAAAGATATTCACCAACACTTTCAGTGGAAGAGGAGGTGCTGTGGGGAAAATCTAAGAAGATTGCCTTTCTTGATATTCTGTTTACCTTGTGTTTATCACAGTAAAATTAGGCTCAATAGTTCATCTTGCTCCTTCCCTGGCTGTCTTTTTATAAAACATCAAAACCCTTTCTGCCTGATCTGTAAGAGGAAAAGAATTGTTCTTCCTAATGTGACTGCAAAAAGCATTGGGAGTGGCTGCCAATACCTTCTGTACATAGCTGTCAGGGCTATTGGCTAGATCTGTATCTGAATGCTATGACTGAATGAAATTTGCTCATTGCACTTTCAGTGAGCTTTTACAGATCTCTTTTACAGAAAAGTGGGTTTTTTTAAATAAGGATTACTAAAATTGCACTTTAGAATATTGTAGAGGCAGCATATGGAACACAAGTCTTACTGCAGTTGCCAGAATCTAATTACCCCGGGGGGTGGGATGTGGAGTTGAACTAACCTGCTAATTTCAGAACATCTCAGAAACTTGCCTTTCAAGATTCTAAAGGGTCTGAAATCCAAACACTGACTTGGATCAAGGCTTCTCTGTTGCTAATGAAACCAATTTTATGATGACGTGCTTCTTGTAACACCTCAGATAAACGTGGCAATGACAAAGTATATTTTGGAGCACTAAAATGTCCGGCAGCTTGTTCAGTTCTGTCCTGGTAATGGGAAAGGTGAAATTGTCTTTGAGAGTTTAAAATTAGGTGCTAACTCTATACTTTCACTGAAAAGTTCTGCAATAGTACATGCCAATACTCTTTGAAGCAGAGTAGCAACATCACTACAGCAGGAAAAGAGAGGATGTAATCAAGATGCGGTTTTGACAAAAGTGACGTACCATCAATGCCAACAATGTGGAACTCTAGGAGTCTGGGACTTTTTCCATACATGGTGGAAGGAACTAAACCACTGTGATCCTCAGGGAGAGAAATTATGTCAGGCAGTATCACTGGGTCTCAAAGGCATTTATGAATTCACTAACCCTGTTTTCTTTCCCTTATGTAGTACATTCCCAACCTTTTTCTCAAAGGTGACTCAGTTTTTAGGCACACTTTGCCTTTTTCATGTTAAAGAAAAGAATTTTTGCACATTGTCTATAACTGTCTTCCTACTACCTTCTTCTCCCTTATGTAGCTCCCTTACATCCTTTATTTCCAATAAAGAAATAATGTTGTGCAGGTTTAAGAGGATTTCTGGACTTAATCCAAGCAGTGTTTTCACATCTCATTCATTGACATAGTGCTTTCACATTTAAGCACTTTGTTTGGGACTTTTGCACACACACAAAAAAGCTTAATTCTCACTTTAAAAACAAGGCACTCAGTAAAAATAGCACACTGAAGGAGGAGGTCATCTCAAATAAATAGAGATTTCAATAAAAGAACATTAATAATAATGACCTTCTTGTAACAGCTTTTTGAACTGGACTTTGGATGGAGCTCTGAACAACCTGGTCTAGTAGAAGGTGTCCCTGTCCATGGCAAGGGAGTTGGACCCAGATGACTTTTAAGGTCTCTTTCAACACAGACCACTCTATGATTTCATAGTTTTATGATCTCAAGCAGATGGAAACATCTCTTCTCCAGGGTTCTTTCTCATATGATCAGCAGCACTGAGAACAAAATCAGAACACGCCTTAGAAGTTCAGATTTCTCTCCAGGTTCTTACTGCACCCCAGGATTTCATTTTTGCTAGTAAATAGTGCAAAAGAGATTGAAGCAAGAGACATCATAAATTTCCTGTCAGAACAGCTTCACAAAACAGAGTGGTTGCATTCAACCTGCCTTTTTGGAAATTGTCCCAACTCCTGTTGCCCCACAAGCTGTGTCCAGGCCTTGCTTAGAAGAGGAGTAGAAGCTATGCCAAGGAGTAACTTAGTCATTACACAGTCCGGGCCAGGCTTTAAGGTGTGTGACCTGTTTAGTTTAATAACGTAAGTATAGCTGAAGTTTTCAGACATACCTCAACCAGTCCAATGTGCTGCCTTCAAAACTTGCGAAAACTGGAATTGCATTATGTATTTTATAATTTCACCAACTTGAAAATAAGATTTCTATCTCACATGGCACTGGAGACACTTCCCTCCATCAGAAACACAAGGACTGGGTCAGCTCTGTGGATACTTGTTGTGTGAATGCAAAGGAGACTAGTTCATGGTGACTGGTTAGGGTTGTGCCCTGGCACAGTAGCCTAGCTATGGGACCTCTCTAAGTTCCTAATTGCACACTGGAATCACTGAGAAGTTAAAGATCTTGTGAACTTTGTTTGATCTCTGCCTATCTCTCTCATTGTATAGATGGAAACACTGACCTGAAGAAATAGTAAATAAAGGAAGTTTGGGTGAGAAGAGATAAAAATCATTACAGTGACGCGGACCGCAAAGGGAAAAGGACGGACCACCACGTGAGGGGAAGAAAAATGCGCAATGGCACTTTATTAAATTAATGCACCGGCTTATATAGATGAGCAAAGGAAAGTTCTGGAAAAGGGGTGGTTCAGTAGGAGGAACTAGGGTAGGTCTGCATCATTAAAAGGAAAAAAGGGTAGGATCTTATAATATTAGGATAAATTGGGGCAGATCAGGGAGGAGTCAGGGAGTGGTCAGCCAAAGACAGGCAAGGGTGTTCGTGCCATTGCTACAGGCAGTGCCTGTCAGCACTGAGGAAGGGGAACCGAGCCCGCGAAAACCGCAACCAATAAAAAGGAGTAACTGGGGGGAACTGGGGTACAGGGAGCCAATAACAACAGAGGGAATAATTACAATTCTATTACTATTCTAATACAGCATATAACTTTCTATCTATTTAACTAATTAACTCGGGAATTTCGTTCTTCGCTTGCTGGCGATTTCATCTCTATCCAGGTGCTGTCATCTCGCTTTTTCATTTCATTCCGGGATGCTTTTCCTCTTTTCCACAACCAGTAAGGTGTTTGCCCGATTCCCACATTACAGGACTGGTGAGAAACAAAAGTCACACCAGGGCTGGCCAGAAACGTGAGGTCTTCAACTCAGCTTTAAAATGGGTTTAATGTGTCAAGGATTTTACAAGCATTCCTTCAGGCCCTTCAAGGATAGGCTATTCCCAGGATTCCCTGTTTGTGCCAATCACCACAGAGGCACCTATAAATCACATCTGCTACTTGTAGCAGCTCCTGGTATTGACACCTTGGATTTACTGGTTTCAGCTGCTTATCTGCTGTTTGCAAAAGCAATAAGAGACACCTTCAGCAAATGCTTGCTATTTAGCAATGGTTTCATCTTTGGTCTTTGGAACCCAAACCAACCAGTTTCAAATAGCTTACCTAAGGAGTTGTTTAGTTCAACACTCTCCACCTCTCTGCTAATATTTTTCAGACAGACAATCGCCCTTATAATCTCCTCTTTGGATACCTTTACTCAATTGTTTTTCTACAGGGTAATCAATGGATGCCTTTACACCCATTCCACTGTTTATAAGTGAACTCAGTCAGTCTGAACACTTTGGCACAAGCACTACCTGCCTATAAAGTAAGTCTTTGCGCAGCCAGATTGCAAAGCTATTTCCTAAAGGCATTTTCATAAACAGGTTCTCATAACTTCCTCTTCTTTGGGACGTGACATTGTTCCCATTCTCTTTTAGCCTTGGAAGATCAGATACAACTCAGAAATTTACAGTGTTGGACTCAGCTTTGGGCTGTGGTGGTTTTGTTCATCCTTATAATGGAGGTGTTCAACCCATTAAGATGCATGGCATTAAAAGCCTTCACTTTTCATAAATTAGAGGGACAAAACTGTGGGAAACTCAATCCCTCTCTCACACAGGCATTGACCACAGATAAAAAGGTGATGGACAACTACTGGGTAGTGCCTTTCAGGGTATTTCACATACCAGAATAAACAAATTTTCAATGACTGCTGTCCCATTTTCCAGTTTCAATTGCAAAGCCTTTTCATTACTTGATTTCCTGAAATAATACAGAGGGGAAAGATGATGGAAAGACATGGATGCAGCTCACCCAGCGTAGTTACCACAGAAACTTAGCAGTGCATTTTCTTTATGCACTTCGGCCTTCAACTCTCCTGTGTGCTTCTACAAATTTCATTATGACTGAAAACATACCAAGTTGACACCCAAGCACATTAACTGACTTCATTTCCTTTGAAGAAACCATCCAGACATAGGAAGAAAAGGAAGCATTACCAGGAGGTTCTATAAGACAGATGCAGGTACAACTGAAAACTAATGTGTTCAAACTGCCTTCCTCTTGGCCTGACTGTAGAAGAAATTAGGTACCACCTCAAAAGCTGGGCAGTTTCACAGCATGGGACCCCAAGAACTATCTGCTAGGAAGATTCTCCAGACTAAAATACGTTAATCTGTCCTCTTGACATTATAGGTACCCTGGAACGAGTTAGCTGAGATCAGTTCTGCACTGGGGCAGCTGATCAGTTAGAAAAGGCACAAAGCACACATCAGTAACAGCAGGCATTTTTGGCTCTAAGTGATTTAAAATAGAACAAGTACAAGTAAGAAAATATTTACAGTGGAAAGAATCAAGCAACCAAATGCCTCCTAAAACATAAAACTCTCTGAAAATGTAAAGAACATCTGAAGAAAATGTGAGCAGGTAGTCATTTTGTCTGCCTGAGCAATATAATCCAGTCAAATGGGACATGATCTGAATGTGTCCAGTAGCCACGTGCTCTTGACAAAAAACTGTTGGGTTTTTTTGAAGGAAAAAGAGAAAAAATGCAATCAAGCAAGCATCTTTCTAAAACCTGAAGGTAGAAATAGGCAACCAACCCAGACACTTAAAACAGCAATCACTTTGCTTTAGGGGTTCAAATAAAATGAGCTTGGAAAGGCATGCATAAGAAACCCCTTACAGAATGTCTCAACAAGGATGTGACTCCACCCCTTCCCTCAAGTTGTCAGTGGCTCAGGAGGAAGCACATATTTAAACAGAATTGCAATATCTAAGTGTAATATTTAAATAAATGCTATTTTTATTTTGTTATTCTGCAATTCACTTTTCTTTATTCAGGGTCATATGAGTTCAACTTCTGTAGGAGGTCCATCTGCTGGCAGAAGGGATATGCTATTCCCAGGATACCCTGGATACCTTCTGATTAGCCCAGAGGAATGGACACTGTTCTTATGTGGGATAGTGAGATACCTTCACAGGAATTGTCCAACAAAGCTACTGTTTTCCTGCAGACTAAGCTCTTTCAGATCTGTTCAACGGCCTGAACTTGCCTGTTCACTTTCTCACTTCTGCATGCCATTTGAAAACAATCTACATGTGTTTCAGGTTTCTTTTCCTCTTCAAATCTGACTCCATTGCTTAATGCCTTAAAGTGGTCTCTACACATCATCTCAGCTTTTCTCACCAAGTAAAAGTCACCTTTGATCCCTCTTAGCTACTTGTCACTTTCTTTTCCCTTCAAAGCTGACTCTTTGTATTATTGTTTGAAGGAGAATACATTGTACATAGGATACCAACAGAATTTCTGTAAAAGAGCACAGTCATGATACCTTTTTTTGTTGTTTTGTTTTTGTTTTTGTTTGTTTGTTTCCTTTGCCATATCCAGTTCCAGTTTTCTTACTGTTTGTACTACTTTAATGAGGGCAGGTTCACCTCTCCCTAGACACTTCTTATATGGTCTCATCATTCATTCAGTATGGCAGCAAATGTTAACACATAATTTTCATGAACATAATCTGTTTAGTTAGTTCTTGCATTGATAGATAAAGGGAAAGAATCCGAAAATATGCTGGGATCGTCCTACTTCGTCCTCATATGCATGAACCTTTTGTGATTTCCCTCAGAGTCTACAAGATTAGACTTGTGTCTTAGCATAGATGATTGGAGCAGATTGACAGTTTTGATAATTTTTATTTAACTTGGCCACAATCCACCATGAGGCTGTACAGAAGGAGTGTGGAGAGTGAGGCTTTTCACATCAGAAAGTAAGTGACAGTTATTAATTCTAAGTTGAATGCACAACCTACAGTGAGGTCAAGCAACAGTAATGCTAGCAGGACTGCTAACAGGATGGACAAAAGCTCTAGCAAGTAAATGGGTTACACTTAGGTTATACAATAGTAAACTATTTCCCACTTAGGGAGTTCATATAGAAATCACATAGGCAAGAAACATCCAAAAAAAGTCCTTGATTTCATCCTCTGGAAGGTCAAGGGACCAATGGATGTACTGAAGAAGCATCCCTGGGATAAGCAAACTGTTGGCAGAGTACAGAGCTCAGCTGAAAGACCTCAGCCACCCTACCTGTTAAACTCATTACCACCGTTCTCGTTCTAAGGCAGAGGCTGACAGAGGAGCTTAGTTGGTTTATTGCTGTAGGGCCTACAACAGTTGAAAAAAGTAAAATTGGCAAAGCTGGTGAACTCACTGGTCATTTGAAAGCCTCTCCAAACAAAAAAGTGCAGAACATCCAATCAGTACAGACCCCAAAGAACCATATAAGCTTATAACAAGGAGTTAATTTCTCCTCTCTGCCTGGGGAGAAATTCCAGGAGACAAGGTTGAAATCAAATATTTTTCTACACTTGATGTGTCAGCAGAGTTCTGGCAGGTTCCCTGAGAAAAACAGAGCATACACTTGAGAACACTATGTAGGCCTTTTGGGAGACATTGTGAGTTGAACTGTGCTATGCACCTAGACTTTCACAAGAACATACAACAAAATCATGAGTCCAAAACAGGTTCTGAGATTTTCTGGATAAAAGTTTGACTTTGGAAAAATAGTGGGCAGTATTGGAAAAGCATCTGAGGAGATCAGGAGAGCTCCAGACCCGTGGGTGGTTACTGCAGGTTCCTCATGTTCACTTACCTAAGACTGCAAATAATACCGCAAGCTTATAGTTAAGTCACAGCAAAGATGAAACCCTGGCTAACATACCTGCTTCCCTGAAGAAGGATGGGATCAAAGATTAAAATTAAGTTTTAAGGAGTTAAAATTTCATAGGAAAGTTAGTAAGTGAACTAGTATGAAAGTGTGACTGCAAAGACGTCCAAAAGACACTGAGTGAAAATCCTGCTGAAGCATGAGAACATTATAGAGTTAGTCAGAGGCTCTCATTTGGAGATCCCTGATGGCAAGCACAAACTAAACTTATACAGGGACACCTCTCAGGATGTACTGACAGGGCATCCTTACAACACCTCAGTCATATGTGCTGGAAGTGCCAAGAAAAACAATGTCAGTACAGCTGCAATGGAGAAGGATATCAAAAGTTTCATTTATTTCCAAGATAGCAGTGTTGGCTGCAACTGAACAGAAACCAGTCTTTCTCTTGCCATTGACTAAAGGGGTCTGGAAAATATCTCCTGGCAGATACAGACAGTTTCACAGCTACATTTGTTGTCATTTGCAAACTGAAAACCTGGGAGAGATTTGACTTACAGGCACTCTCTAATGCCAGAATCCTTAACCTTTTCATTCCTGTGATGGTTCCATGGCAAGTCTCACTCCATGTGTGTGGTCTTTCCTTCCTGTCTGTTTCTTCTCAGCTAGGCTTCTTCTGTCCATCAAATATATGACCACATAATAATTCCTGAACGTGGCAGTGTCCCTCTTTAATGGACTGTTGCAGCTTTAGGGTCAGACACGTTATTTCATGTTATCTAAATGGTAACCGCACTGCATCCAAAAGAAAGGTCCATCTATCCTAATAGTCCCTCATGGCAATGAAGGGAAGTACGGAGTAAAGAGTAAGGCAAATATAAGAGCTAATCCCCAATATTTTAGTAACCTGCTGGGCAGGGTCTTCTGGAAGCATGCCCTTGTGTCTGATAAACTTTGTCTAATTTCCTTTTGAACCTAGGGCAGTTTCAGTATCCACAGGAACCACAGTCTATTTGTGAACTTGTGCAGTTAGTAAACTATTGATTTTGAGTGAGTTCAATATTTCTTGTTATATCGCTGTTGTTTGTCAATTTTTTATTTTTTTTTCCCATGGGTAAGGAAATATATCCGTACTGAGTATAGCAGTCAGCATTCAGCTATGAGTCACATGGACCGTGGGCAGGTTCCTGGGATCTATGTGAATGCTGAACAAGACAATCACTTCATTAACAAGGTAAGAACCATATCTATGAAATCACTAATTGCAGTCAAACTTTCAAGACGCTCCTGGGTAGACAAATAAGATCACTGAAGCACTTGGAGCTAGGCCAGCCACTTGCAATACCTATACTTTTAGTGCTAAGAGGAATAGTAAGGTGCATAATGTGTGCGCCTTAAGACTATGTAAAAAAGAAAAGACAGGGAAGAATAATACCACAGATTAGGTATAAACACTGCTCTTCTTTCAAGAATTTTAAGATTTCATAAATCTTCTTTATGGAGCTAGTTAGCAGCAGTGACAGCAGTTTTACTTCAAGCACTGGCATAAAGCATTGGCCCAAAGACACTTGTAGAACATGCATGAACAGTGAGGATCAATCCTGTAATTTCCAATAAGGTTTTGGGGTCTCTGAAAAGCCAAAAGATGATAAAAGTGAAGAAAACAAACCAGAAGGGAAGTATCAGATACATGACGAAAAACTGTTACTCAGAGACAACTTGGTTAGGACAGGGGGGGGTGGGATTGCTAAGGAGAATTTGATAAAAGGAATTACTACAATCACTGAAACTGTGCCATGTTTCTGTAAATCAAAGACGTTCCATTAATAAGTATTTGCCTCTGTCAGCAGTTTTCCCCAACTCAAAATTACAGAAGACCACACTGTTTTAACTAACTGAGTCAAAAAGGGTGGCAGGAATTCTTCTGGTTGCAATTCTTCACATTGCAAGATGCCTGTGATAGAAATATTTAACCATGAAACAAGGATGGGTAAGGAAAACAGAAACAAATTAGAAGGAAAGACCTACCTAGAGAAAACTAGCTTCTCCATGTTCATTTTTCAGCAATTATACTCCCAAATATTCTATTTTTTCAGCCTTTTATTTGCCATTTCTTCAGAAATCACTGATCTGACCCATCACCCAATTATCTTCATGATGAAAACACTCCTCAGTACATCTATTCTAAGCTATTTCTGCCATAGTTTCAGTCTGTTAGCAATCTGGCAATTTTATTTTCATTTCATATTTGTGTGCTGCCTGACACAAGACAAAATCTTGGAGAATGGTTTTCGATTCATATTGGCATCAATTGAATGTAACTCTGCTGGCATCAGTAGCATAATATTGACATTTTTTACTGTGCAAGTCCTTCAGATGAAGGGGACCTTCTGTGATGCTATCATCTTCCAAAGGCTTTAGAAAAACTCACTCAAACCTACAGACTTCTGCTCAGTTAACCTTCATGAAGGGCCAAGCTCCCACTCAGATACTTACTGACTCTGCCTCAGTAGGACAGGGGAGAAAACAGGAAGAGAAACCTCATGGGTTAAGATAGAGACAGGGAGCTCAGTCACCAGTTGCCATCATAGATAAAGGCAGCCCTTAAAGATTGTGCTCAGACCTTCTTATGGATCTGGACTAGACCTTTCATAAGTTGACAGTGTGAGGATATTTCTGGGTATAGAATTATAGAACAGTTTGAGTTGGAAAGGAGCATAGGGATCATTTAGTTGCCACTGTCCTGCCATGGGCAGGGAAACTGTCCCACATTAAACATATGCCCACACCTCAGAGGTGAGCTGGAAACTGCCATTTCTCCTGCAATAAAGCCAAGTTGTAATAGAAATCACAGCCAGCCTCAGGGCTGGGAGGGTCTAGGTGTTGTCACATATCTTGGAGAGCCTGAGGTTGCCTTCCACCTGCTTCCCATCCTGTTTCATTTCCTTCAACACCTTGTACTCTCAGAAGCTGTCAGTTTTAGAGACACACCTCTCCGGCCTGTCAAGTTGCTCATGTGAATTGACACCTGCTGAATTGCTGAGCTGTCTCTACATCTCCTGGCTAAAGAGGAGGGAGGCAGGCACAAAACACTCTCTCCTCTTCAGCTCCCACCCCCAGTGCCCCTTCCAAAGCAGGCAAAAGACATTTCTCCATATTTCCCTTCACAATGGTCTCCTGCTTTCTGGTTTTCTTGTGCTCAAGCAGACCAGTTCAGTTAAATAGCGGTTTTCAGTAGATATCGCAGTGCAAGTGGCAGGGATGGAGTCACTCCCTAACAAACTGGGACTAGAATGAAAACTCAAATGTGGAGGAGAGCAGATAATCCCATGTCTGACTGTTAGCTTCCTCTTAGGAATGTAAGAGTCTCCACAGTTCATCTAATGGTACATCCAGTTTGACCCAGTTCCACAGCCCTGTGTTTGGTGGCATTATAGCTAGTTTGTTGAGATGCTGCATTTTCAGGGAAAACTTTGGCTTTTTTGTTTGATTTGCTACTTGTTAGTGTGTGGGAGGCAGCTTAACCACAACCCAGACTGCTTGGGATTCACTTTCATGGTAAGAAACTGGCTCTTTCAGATTTCTCTTACTGACTAAAGTAGGCTGATTGTAAACAGAATGGTAAAAAGAGGGGGAGATAATTCTCCCAGTTCTCTACATTTTTATTGAGTAAAGCACATGATCTCAGTCACAGGAGGACACAGTTCCCCTTCTCCCTCTCCTGCTCTAAAATAAGATGTGAAAAAGCAGCACAGTGGGAAAAACAGCTCAAACATAGACTGAGACGCCAGGATGCAGTCACATTATGGCATTAATAAATACTTTCTGCTTATAATGAGAGCGGGGAACCTGATGAAAATGCCTTTTGTTGACATAGCACATTCATATGTTTCCTTTTAAAGAATTAAGGGCCATTAAATGACATTAGGAGCTGTTCAAAACAAGAAGGTGGGCTCTGTTAGAAATAGGTGGTAGATCACTTAGATAGGTGTAAGGGGAGACAGGACAAGGACAATATCCTTTGGAGACTATGAGTACATAAAACACATTAGGCTTAAACTCCCTGAAACAGTCAATGACTGGAAAAATATTTGCAGGAATTTATATATGCTTGCCCTGTTTTCTTTTCCCCAGGCATATTTTTTCTTTGCACTGTTTGCCAGAGATATCAGTAGATATGGGATCAGATTGATCCTTAGGAGGATGTCTGTGCTCTTACGAGGTTACTCCATGCTGCTGTATGACTGTGTGCTGGTTTAGAGGTAAACCAGCAGGAGAAATGGACCCACCACAAGAGAGATTATAAGTCAGAGTTACAATTTAATGAAAGATATTACCATAAATACACTAACACTACTTTCAACTCACCAAAAACCCAGCAGTATAACCCAGTGTCCCGGGGCACAAGCCCAAAGGGGGTTTGTTAGCCCTGGTGCTGAGACCCACGTGGTTCCCCCGAGTCCAAAGCAGAGTGAAGAAATCTGTTGGTGCAGATGATGGTCGTAGTCCAGTTGAGAGTGGTGGTTTCCTCCTATCGAGGTCCTGCTGCTCTTCAGGATCCCACAAAGAGGTGCTCAAGGTCTTCTGAGCCCTGTTTATATACCCTCAGGGAGCACCCAGTCCCTCCCCCAGGGCGGGGACTCACACAATGGGTGATTAATTCTGTGAGTCATGGGGTATTGTTGAACTGGTGATGGCCCATTAGCACCCACACCCCCTCAGGCTGGGTGTGAAGGTGCTAACGACTTCCTGGGTAATTGCTGCGAATGGTCCATTATTCTTGGGGAATGAATAAAGGGTGTAGAATACACAGCCTTGATCATCCCCCACACAGTGATAACCAGTGTCTTCTGCTGAACTAGGACAGACTGCAAATTAAACTCACTGGAAATATTTAGATAAGACCAACTTTTGACAGTCTCTAGGTTTGGAGACAAAACTGAGGTCCACTGGGTCTGTTTAGAACTTCACACATAAATTTATGCTGGAATATGTAGGAGGACTCAAAGACATCAGTATTTTCTTGGTTTTAGGTCATTCTAATCCATTACCATAGCAATTTTTGTGGCTTTCTTGGAAGCTCTAACATCTGTTAGTTAAAAAATGTTTTTTGATTTTCCTTGAGTGAATTTATTCATTGCAGCCTTTCAAAGGTCCTTCCTGCTCACATCTCACCAGTGTAAAGAAGATCTGAACTAGCTCTGGATTCATTGGTCGTTCCACATATACACTGGCTAGGGCTCCACCTACAAATTTCTCATACCACAAAGGTAGGAGTGTGAGACCTAAAAAAAGAAGATCATCAGTTATAGATCTCTGTCTTCATCTTACATCTCCTCAAATATCATATTTAAGTTCCATTTTAAAACCTAGTACAAAAAGGAAACTTAAATTGTTTTTCCAGTGGCACTTTGGAGTGTATCAGAAAGCTCAGACAAGGCACAGGGGGGCGTTTGCTGTTTCACTCATCTCCACAATTTCATATCCATTAGTACAAGTGCTTCAGGAGAGGGTGGGAGGTTGAAAGGTGATATCCCCAAAGAGTCAATGTGTTGTGTTTCTTCTACAGCAGCATGGCAACTTACAGTCTAATAACAGCTCCTGGTCAGCTTCTTGTCTCCTATCATCTTCACGCCTACATTCCTGTGGTTTTACTTGAAAGAAATACATGACGTAAATCTATACAAGTGCCAAACATGATCCCAGCTGTTGAGCTGAGCATTTCTGATTCAAAATAGCACAGAGTAACTGCACAGAATAGGTTTGGAATAGCTTCAGAAGAGGAGGGTTAAAAAAAAAAAGCCAAACATTACTACATTTCCATTGAAATGTCTGTAGATGCAGCAGTGACAGTGACAAGAAAAAACTTGTCTTTGAAACTGCAATCCCAGGCCTGTTTCTGGGGGAGTCCAAGCTCCTTCTGAAAGGATGGTAAGGTTTAGGTCTGCTCCCTCAGCTTTTCTTGGAAAACGAGTGCATTTGCAAAGCTCTCCTGTTGGAATCAAACTATTCTTCCTTTTTATTATATTTACAAGACTGAGGCTTCATTGTTCAAGATACCATACAATAGGACTTTGATTTTGCATATTATAGCAGCATTTGAGATATTGGTCTGTTCTTCCACTGTCTGAAAAGTGTTAATACTGGAGATCTCCTGAGCATTCCCAGCACATTGTTCATGACACATACACACAGTTCAATGAAGATCTAAGTGACTTGCTAATGTCTGAGAAAGTGAAATGTTTTATTAGCAATATATTTTCTATAGAGCTTTTCTTATGTGATTTCCTGTGAGTCACATTTTTGTTAAAGTTTTCTGGGGAAAAAAGATCAACAAATTACTTGTAGTCTAGATGTAAAGCTACTTTTGATGTCATTGGTTTAATGCTCAAGAATTTTTATATGGAAAATTGCACACTAAATTAACATTATTACTGAAAATTATTAGAATTTAGAGACTGTTCAGGTTAATTTTCTTGTCCTCAATTACAAATTAGCATGCTGTTTTTGACTCAGAGCAAATCCCTTAAGTGATTTTATGAAGTATTGAATAAATTGATAAAAAATTCTTTCTCCAGTGTTTTTGGTTAGTGATCATCTGGTCAATAGTATTTTTGCTGTTCTATGGCATTTATCACTACACTTGCACACACACATACACAAAGCAATCTGTTTCTTCAACTCCTGCTTTCCTTTGTAGAGGTCTGATACTAAAATCTGGCATATCCATTCACTATGGACATCCCTTATGAAGTACTACATCTTTGCTTTTCTGAACATACCAGTGCTACACTTCCTCTGCCTGGAGCACAGCTTACTGTTGATATAAAACTGTACGTGATGAGTATTTCTGACAAGTAGATCCTCAGTGCCTGAGTTAGGTATGCGGAGAATGAGAAAAACACAATTCTGAGCATTGCATCGGAGTTTAATTTTGAAACCTAATATTTTCAGCATGCTGGAAACCTTTAATTTTTGTCAGCTCTTTTACAGAAACAGTTTCCTTTGCATTAATGAGATGTACAGGTAATGGAAAGACTGATGAAAAGAAAAGCATATGAATTAAACTAAATGTGGAAAAGATGATGGATCCTCAGGTTCCTTCAGCGATTAGATGAAAATATTTCTCTTTTTTGATTAATAGAAGTTCTTTCATTGACTGTACTGACAGGTAGATAAAATCTCATGGGGCATAATGCCTCATTTCTGTGCAAAGCTCATGCTCATTTACTTTGATAGAGACTTATATTAGAACTCAAAATCTCTTGCAAAGTTTTCTTAGGAACCTCCCCACCCTCCCATCTCTGTAATTTCTTTAATGTAACTTTTAAAGTCTCCCTTTTCAGAATTTCTCAGACTCAACTGTCAGTCTAATTCCTGGTGATTAATCACATTTTGCTACAATGGTTGAAGGAAAAGGCATCCAAACTGCACAGGCTATAAACTCATGGATATAATCAGCCACCCACTGTGGTTCTACTTTACTGTTCCACTTCCTCCAGATCTGTAAGTTATTAGGTGTCTTGGCCAAAAGCTAACGGTTTTGTAAGTATTGTCTCTAATGCATGGAGAAATAGGTTTTGGTGTGTTTCAAATTTCCATTTTAAGCCAGGATGTGCTCATTCCTTAAGGTTTTAGGGACCTGTAACTTCTGCCCAAAGAGGGCAGAACCTTGAAGTGGGCTGCAGCCTCACAAGGTATCAGTTTTTGTTGAGATTTTTTTTTAATCCAATGTGTCCTCCATTTCTGTATTCTTAGTGTTAGCATCAAATTGTATTTTTGATAGCTCAACTCATTTATTTTATCATATTTGGGAAAATATAATGTATGTATCACTAAAACTAAACATTGTTTCAATGAATCAGGACTTTGAACAGGAATCTTTTATGAAATAGGAGAAGGATGGCCTGGCCTTCATTCTTCTTGGTTCATTAGCTTGCAACAGAGGAGGAAAGAATTACTATTGAAACAGCATTCAACAACTTTTCCAGCCTTAGCTTGCCCCAAGTCTTAGTGACTGCACTCATGTCCACCCACCATTCCCCAGAATCACAGAATGGATCAGGTTGCAAGGGACCACAGTGGGTCATCTGGTCCAATCTCTCTGCTCCAGAAGGTCATCCCAGAGCACATGGCACAGAATTGTGTCCAGATGGTTCTTGGATATCTCCAGTGAGGGAGACTCCACAATCTCTCTGGGCAATCTGTCCCAGTGCGTGGTCACATGCATAATAAAGAAGTTCTTCTGTGAGCATTTTCCAGTACTTACACAAAAGGAAAATTTTCTTCTGCCCCTAGTTTATACTTTCTGGTTTTACATAAATATTAGCCTGAAGAAAGTGACAGCAAACAGAGGAATAATTGTGTATATGTATGTGAACACACACATGTGCATGTGGGATTTTGGAGACATGAATGTGAGTATGAACTGGACCAAGGTCTACCACTGAAGTCAGCCACAGAGTGAGCAGAAGGACCACAGCCATCTGACTGGGACAGAGACATGGAGCAGTGTCCTCCTCTTTGGTTCTTCATAAAGAGTCTTCATGTGTGGCCTTGGATGAATCACTGAGGTCAGACTTTACCCTAACATTTCTCCAGCTGGAGAAAAAAGGGGAAAAAAGCAATAAAGGGGACACTAGAGAAGGTCAAAGACACTGGGGAGTGACTTGAAGGGAAGAATGACCAGTGGTCCTTTGGAAGGGAGAAGAGTCTTATGGCATCATTTGTTTTGTATGTGGAAAAATAGCCAGCAGCTTTCTCTCTCCTGCTATTGCTGCTTGGAATGAATACATACTTCTGAGAAAACCTTTATCCCAGATATGTTTAATTCAAGGTTAAGTTTTAATAAAAATAATTTACTTTGATCTGTGTGACTGTGACACACAGGATATACATAAAGTCATTCCATCTCCAAAGTTTTATTAATTTTAAAATGTTGACATATTAAAGCCATGGTTGAGTATAAAATCCATCACAAATAACAAAAGTCTAAAGCCTGAAAGAGTAAAATATAAGTGTTATTTATCTTGCAGTTGCAGCAAGAAACATGATTGGGCTCAAGGCATCACTGTGTGAGGTAACTTGTAAAAAAAGAGTGATGCCCAAGCAGGGAGGATTAAAACTGAATTTCAGAGATGAACGAAAGGACAGGTAGAAGTGAGATAGCAGAAACATTCCATGAAGTTTTTGGACCTGAATAAAAAAGCAGTCCTCAGTTTCCACACATAGGTCTTCTGAGGAAGGTGGTAGCTGCCCTGTCAACACCAACCACTGACTCCAGGCAGATTCTGGATCTAAAACAGAAATCAGTCATAAGAAGAAAAAGCCAAACATATGAAACAATGTTTTAATAAGCTGGAGATGGCCAGTGTATTCTGGGTTTACTAGGCACATGTATGCAAACCTCTGAGTCAGCTGGCAGGAGAGGCATGTGAACCAGGAGCTTGGAAATGAGATAAATGAGGTTGTACTGTGAGCTTAGCTTTGTAGCTGGGGGCTATCCCAGCCCTTATGCTCCGTGGGCTGGCACAGATGGGACTGTGTGTAGCTCACCAGTGAATTATACATTCTGTTAAATGAGCCATTCAAAATCCCCATTTGTCTGGACGGGGAATGAAATGAACAGGAAACATGCACCAAAAATCCTTGATAGGGATCCTGGCTTGAAGTAGTTTAATCTGGACAGCAATGATCTGCACACTCTTTCCTCAAGCTTACCTGACTATGTTTAACCCTAGCAGTAGCCAGAGCCATGGTTCCTGTGAGATAATAAACACTGCACTGAAAGAAACAGCAGAATTTAGTGGGAAGGAACGAAGAAGCTAACAGTAATTTGCCCCATTTGGCACAATAAGTCTCTGTCATGCACACACAACAAGGACTTTGTCCTTAGCACCTTTCCCAGGCACTGGTGCACTGTCTAGCATAAGCATATATATAAACATAGGTAACACCAGGCCGGGAACATCCTCTGATGCTGCATTTTGACATTTCTTGTCCTGAGCCCAGGGTGGTCCCTGGGGTGGTTTTGTCGCATGTTAAGTGGCACTGGCACAAATGCTGGTGCAGGTGCATGGTTACTGGGGTTGGAAACTGGTCCCAGGAATCATTGTTTTGGCAGACACCTTGCAGTGAAGATGAAATATGACCAAGAGTTCAATTTGGGGCCAAACTATACCAGCTCACTTTGGTACCAAAAGTTAGTTCTGGAAATATTCAATTTACTAATATGTATGTAACTTAGACAGCCTTATTACGCTGGATTAAAAATTGTAATTTTAGGGCCAGCCAAAACACATAATCAGAGCCGCAAATGAATTATCATAGAAAGATCTGTATTAACTACAGAAGGATAATATCCTCATGCCTATTCAATCCTCCTTAGAGTTGACATTCACACATTTAATTTAAGCCTACCTTTGTATTAGCTTCCTTAGGTCCATATTAGCCCTTACTCTGTTATGCTTCTACAGAGGAAAAATTGAGCAAGCACTGTGCTAAGAATGGAGTTGAACAAAAGGTCCCTTGTTTCTGTACATATGGATTAGTCCTTGCAAAAAGCAGAGAGATAAAAGCTGTTAGAAATGTTAAGAGGATTTTTTGGCTACTACTTTAGAGATACATGTATGTATGCCTTGTGAAGTGGAATTTAGTGTTAAGAAAAAGAAGCTTCAGAAACAGAATTCTTTCATTTATCCACAGATATGCTATTTAATAGGTTTCCCATATTGCTTGATCAGTGTGTCACAGTCCTGAAGAGGGCTAAAGGTGCATCCACACTTTTTATTCTATTCTTTTTAGAAGAAATAGATAAAACATATTGCAAAGCAATGTTTCAAAGGATGTTTACAGAACATTTTTTTTCCTCTCTAAATAACGTAGTCAGTTCATGGGAAGATTTTTCAGAAAATAAAAGAAGTTCCAAATATATTTTTCAGATATATAATGAAAGCCAGTTGTAGATAAAAACAAAAAGCAAAATAATTTAACTCGCCCAAGGAGAGATTAATGTTTGCTAGCGGGCTCCCAGATGGACAGGTTGTAGTGTTGAACAGGTTATTTGTCATTTGGTCTCAGTACTGAGCCTCTCTTCTTATTCTGTAGTGTACTGAAGATCTCTGATCCCCTGGTATTCTCTGCAGCTGTTAAGAGAGGCTAAAGTTCTCAATACCTTTCTTGGAGCAGCCTGTAACTTTCAAGTTGAGACTTCAGGATCAGGTCTTAAAAACTTGATTTATGATAGAAAAATCACCAGTGCTGTTTGTTTGACAAGCCTTAAATGTAGCCTTGTGGCACACCATTTCTAGGGACTCAGGAAGGACCCAGACTGGGTATTGTAGTCTAAGATTTAAGAGACTGAAGAAGTTCAGGGCAAGCAGGGTAGTGTTCAAGTCCAGAGCTCTTAACAAACCCTGCAAATATATCCTCAGACAGAGGGACTCAGGGTACACTTCCTAGGTTTATCCCCATGCCACTTTTTGTAAATCCTTTATATTACAATTAGGGCTTCATCCTTAGTCTAGCTCCTTTGTCATTTGCCCGAGTCCTCTGGGTTCTGACAGGAACTGCGTGCAAGCCCTGTTGTCAAGGAAAAAGGGTGTTCCCCCGGGACAGGTGCTGGTTCAGAAGGCTTGTCTCTGCCAGTCTTCGCTTCCTGAGACCTGTTCTCTGTGCACACCAGCCAGACCCCTGTCTTCTGGCAGTACCTGGGCTCTAAATTGCTAATTCAGACTTCAAACCTCATTTAGTCATTCTGGGATGTGTCCTTGCAGCCCCATTGCTCCATCGTGATTTTGTTTAAACTCATGCCCTGATTGTACCAAGAAGGAAGCAGGGCAGACATGGAGCCTGCCAGCCAGCACAGCAGGAACTCAGAGCATGTAGTGGGGCATGCTAAAGCATGAACCTGCCCCCCAGCCAGACATGCTCCATGCCACCTGACAGCTTGTGTTCTCCAGGGTGACTCAGGGAACTGAAGGCAGTGCTGCAGACATCCAGGCTGATTCACTCTCTGAGACTCAGTGCCCCATACATAGCAGCTTGGGGATTTTCCTTACTTACAAAGTAGTGATTCAAGTTCTTGCAGGAGAAGCCTTGGTTAAAGGGAGCTTCATAAATACTGTAACTAGATCACTTGGTTGTTAAGTCTCACTCTGTAATGCACATAGCCCTGAGAAGAAAAGATAAGTTTGTACAGCACAGAAAATGTCAGTTCCATCAACAGAGATGGATAATAGTCCTTCCTTTTATTCAGCTGGCAGAGACCTACCTTATCTGAGTAAAAATGCTGGGATACTGTTTTTCAGAAAAGAAACATGTCTAAGGTTGACTGCAGCAGGTGAAGTACTTACTACACAAGAAAGGAGACTTCACAGAGGGATTCCTCAGAGACAGGAGATGCCCAATAGGCCTTTTTTATCTGCCCTTTACAGGATACTAAAAAAGGTTCTGATCACAACAAAGTGATGTTGTAAAAGACTTTTGCCCCTTCTCTAGATGCCTCCTGCCACTCATACTTGGCTGTTCACATTTTGTCTTCAGTAATGGAAAACCATTTTTCTCTAGTTGCGTATGGGAACATTTGAAATAACTGAAAAAGGTGAAAAGACATTTTTATAATTTTATTTCTTGCAGGTCTGGACCCTGATGTAAATTAGGCTAACTGGAAAATCTCTAGCTATTTTCATTTATGTGGAAAATCTTCTTCCAGCTTACTACACCATATATCATAATAACACGTGACTTTGATAGCTGCATTCAGACAGCAGGTGACTGCAACAGCACAGGGAGGATGTGGTGTATTTGCAACAGTGATGAATAATGTGTGGGAGTTTAGTCAACACAGTGGCTGGAAACTCAGCTTTACTCTTTCTCATAAACTGTATTTATCTTGGATGTAAGCTCATCAAAATGATTGAATTAGCCCAAGCCTTACTGCCCTGTGATCATTCACCAGTTGAAATTAACTGAATTATCTTCTCTTGTTTTAAATGGTTACTTCTCAAAATGAGTATGCAAGAAGTATTAGTGTATTCTGATGGGGATTTATTTTGCATATAGAAGAAATGGTTCTGTAAATACTTATTTAAAAGGGCAATTCCAGGCCAATTCCTTAAAGATTCATGTCTGAATTAAACCCATGATCCTATTACAATATCACAGTTTAAAGTTTTCTATGAAATTTTCCTTTTTCAATGGATTTTAAAAATAACAAAATCTTTCATAAAGATTTCAACCAAAAAACCCCCCCTATTACACTAGAAGAAAGTTTGCATTGTTCCTGTAGCCAGAAAGGAGGACATGATATAATCTCACCAGTCCAGTAATTTGGTTACATTTTATCTGGGTTTGGTAAAGAAAAAATGTCTTGTTCCTCTCTCTCAGTTAACAAGTGTATTTCTATTCATAGCACACTGCAAGACTTCTTGAAATCTGTTCAAGTACCATCAAAACTTTTTTGTTGTTTCTTCTGCACATAATATTGCAGAAGAAAAAAGGTTACAGCATTTTCTGTATATGAGAAGTAACAGAAACCTTTTCAGCAGAAAAGCAAAAGGAACTGCCTTTTGAATAGACTCTTCATTCCTTTCCAGTAGTTCATTCATTTCTCCTATCTTTGTAATTTTACACTGTCAATCCTTATAATCTTTCAGCTTACAAGAATAAAGGCAGGAACATCAATTTTGTGGATGAGCTTTTGAAATTGTGTTAGACTAGGTTCTTCCTGTATATCTAAAGCTAGTTTTCTTTCCCTCATACAAGCATTAGTTTGCAATTTCAGGTATGCCAGTGTGTTTATTCATATAGATCTGAACACTCTGTCTGTAACTGGAAGTTTGAATAAACTATACTGAACTTGTAAGTTAAACTAAGTTTATTCCTGAAGTTATAATACAATTGGTTATTAATTCAGCAAGGTACTTAAGCACCTTTTATTTCCTTTGAAGTTAATTAGACTATACCCAAGCCTATAGCTATGCCTGCATTTAAAGCATTCTCATTGAATAAAGTGTTATTGATTTAATTTTAAAAGTTAAACCCACAAATTAAATATAGGAAACCTTTACCAGGGTTCAGAGATCAAAAGAATGATTGTATCATTGTATGAGTTGAGGTAAACTGCAGAAACTCAGCTGTAACCTACACAAAAAGGTGGCTATATGCAAATCTTTTCCCATGTCATTGCTGTTTATTGTCTGTAGAGTAGATGTTGCACTACTGGGCTATTGCCGGGCTATTCAAAGGCTAACTGTTGCTAATTCGTTACTTTTCCCACTGCTTCTGGGAAGAGTTTTGCAACCTAAAATTCTGAAAGCTAAAATTATAGTCTAGGCACCCTGAAACATGGAGATGAACAAACAGTAAAGTCCTCTGTATCCTCCCAACAGAGCTACAAAGTCATATCTTCCAACTGGATGTAGAAAACTCTTCAAATGTAAATTTGTGTCTGTGTATTCCTCAGCGTGGTCATGTCTGGTTTCTTCAGATCTGTGTCAGGATTTCTCTCTTTTGTGCACAAACCAAGTTGAAGAATAAGAAGTGTCACAAATGAATGTTTTGAGGTCACGTAAAGAATCACTAGCAAAAGTATTGGCAAAAGCAGGTGAAAAAAGAGAAAAGGGGGGAGGAGGGGGAGTGAGGGATGGTGAGAAGGATAAAGTTAGGAAAGGGTAGGATAAAAAGGAATAATGAAGACCTTCTTGTTGAGCCACAAGGGTCAGAGTAGACTTTCTTGCTAGTCTGAGCCCTAGACTTGGCCAACAGTTAATGCCAAAATGTTTAACAACACTTAAACTTAACAGCACTCAGTTGATATCTTAAGTTAAACAATTTAAGAAAGGCTTTACACAGAATTCACTATAACACAACAGCAACTCACAAGCCCGACTTACTTACAAATCTGAAGTACTTAAGGATCTAGGAGAGCAACATTCCATTTCTAGGCCATTTGCTATAGCTTATTCACACTCACATGCACACAGACCAAAGGATTATGTACAAGGTGCTTGCAAAAAAATTCCCCTTGAATTCAGTGAAGTTCTCATGTGGGATGTCTTTCCATCTTCTCAAATGGTTGAAGGGTTGAACCTCAAGGAATGGGAATATCAGCCCAGGATCTGTTATTGTCATTCCTCCATGTACAGCAAACTTGAGAGTTTGCTGGCTCTGAGAGGTGCCCACTCAGAGGGAGGTTGCTGCTTGCAGCCTGCTGCAGTGCAAGAGAGCTCAAAGGGTCTCACTTTTTTATATGGTCACAAGAGAGTTGGCTTTAGTCTCAGTAATTTTCCATCCTGGTTGCAATTTGTGTCAGCAACTTTCTTTGAAGGTTCAATAACAAAAATATAATTCCATTTGGGCTGGTATTCAGGCAACAAAAATAAGTTTCCAAGGTTTTTCATTAAAAAACAGATGTTCATTAGGCACAACTAGCTCCTGAGAGCAGACAGTGTTTCTGATAAGCTCAAGAAGAGCTTAGCCCAGGTGCTGTTCATGAAGGCCAAGGCCTAAGGAACGTTTCTCAGGTCACAGGGCAGCCCAGGGGGCAGGGGAAATACACCACTTCATGAAGGCATGAAAGCAGAAAAAGGAGGAAGAAAAACGGAAATTCAATACAAAATCACAAACATCATAGCTGGCAACCAGTGATGAGAGTTATTAAAGTGAACTCTGTACTGAATTTTGCACAAGCCAGGCTCTTTCTGTGATTAATCAGAAAAAAAATGTGGTCAGGTCAGATCCCTGACCCTTTCAGAGTTATTCATATAGTTAACCATAGCACAGTGAACCTCTGGTGCGACTTCAGCTAGGGTGCTCTAAGTGTCTGGGAGGACATTCTGCTTCTTTCCCTGTACATCTCAAGCCCGTTTTCCAGTTCTGATCGAAGTCCCTCACCATTAGTCCAGTATAAATGTTAAGTAGCAAGAATAGAATCCATATAAACATAATCCACATGTGCTAATCATAGTGGATGAATTTTGAATATAACCCTTTGTTAGACTAATCCACGGGTGTTGGTGTCTCATGGCTTGCTGGTTTCTGGGAATACCTAGGAGGTACAGATTTGAAACAAGTAGGGTATCAAAGCTGAGATGTATCAGCGAAGTGCACTTACAGTAGGTTCCTTGATGGTGACAGTGGCACAAAACCAAACAAATGTCAGTAGCAGGAAGGAAGAGGATCCTCCAAAATGCTGACAGGTGTGAGGCAGGTGACCAGCAGAGGCTTTTCCAGGAGAATGGTGTGTGAAACAAAAGCAGTGAGTTTTCTGTACCTGAACAAATTATCATGGAAGACAAGATGATAGGCATCTACAATGACAGAAATGCAGGAAGATGTTAGACTATCTCACAGGAATTCTCTGTGCCATCAAAGGGCTAAATCAGAACTGTACAAACCCCTTGTGGTAATACAGAGAGGAGGATAGGAAATATTTCCACATAATATTTCCAGTTACATAGAATGAACCAAAGACAGGTTCCTGATAAACATTCAAGTTTGCCACCATGCTCAGTGTGTCAACAAAGTAATTAATTAATCAGTTGGAGAGTTCTAAACAAGTACACAGTTGAACGTGGTATCAGCAAGGGGATTTTGCAATACACAGTATAAGGGAGTTGCTAAGTGCAGGATTATAACCTGTTGGCTCAGACTTCAGGAGCTTTCTTATATGTGCTAAGATGTCTGACACTACTGTCATTATTTCCAGTGGTCAATCCTGTGTGAAATGGAGCTGTGTGGATGGGCAAGGTAGAGACAGACTGCAGGAGGAGGTGGGACCATCCTGAAACCCTTATGTGGGTAACTGCACCTTGAAGGGCTCAGAGGGAGTCAGAAGATGTGCAGGGTCTTTGAGACACCTGGAAAGAAGTCACTTCTTGGAATGTTGATAGTGTTCACTGGACAGCACAGTCCACTGAAAGAGAAAGACCTGAGAAGAAAAACAACCTAATTTCCCAGTCTATCTTCTGTCATTTCCAACTGTCACCTAACTATTTTGTAACCTTACCAATGAAATCAGTTTCATCTTTGACTCAGAGGAAGAATTTCTGCTAGTGTGGCACACCATAGGGGGAGTACAGCACTGTTCCAAAAGCCACTGGATTGGTGGCAGATTGGCATAATGAAGATGTGGAGGAGTTCCCATTTACCTAAAGCACTGATGCTGTATAAACTGATGGAGATCAAGAGGTGATAGCTTTGCATGCTACGTACTGCATGAAATAGTGAAGTAGTTGGTAACCTGGGGTCTGACAGCCAGAATAGTGTAAATATTTGTACTCTTGAACTGGGTGATGTTGATTCTCCTTCACTGCCAGGGGTGACAAAGAGAAATTATACTCCCAGAAAATTTTAGGATCAGCCCAGCCTGTATGTTGTCTGGCTGTTCTCAGGACTAAGCCAGCAGCATTAATCCTGGTGGAGCACAGAAAGGTTTATCAGAGCAGAAGGGAAGTGAAAGAAAAAAATCCTTGTCTTCATAGAAATATCTGGGAAGGCATCCAGAAGTTTACTATAGGTGATGCTAACCAGACCTACCAGAGAAGAAAGGGGCATTCATCAATGTCCAACAACAAGAGTTTCTGGTATCCCCAAAAGGAATGTCTCTGGGATTTCACAGGCCAAATCAAAGCAACATTTCTTCCTTGCCCTAGCCTGCTCTTCTTGCATCCCACAGTACTTGCTCTTTCCCATTGCCCTCACTCAGTGCATTTCCACCCTGAATGCAAAGGAAAGGATTGATTCGTGTGGTACAGGAGTTCATACCATATTAGCTTTCCCCATTTATGGGGAAAGAGTACTTCCTTTCATATGGTGATTCTCTGCCAGACACAAAACTGTCAGCACCAATGGATCGCCTATAAGTCACATGGGAGGACAGGACTGAGAAACAAACCTCTGTCACTTGCACTTTGCCATGTGTTCATCACACTCCTGTTCTCCAAGATTTCTCAGCAAAATCAGCCAGTTTGTAGGTTGCTCTCAAAGACTATTTTATATTCCCTGCACTCTTTGTATTCATATTCAAGAATCTACTTCCTTATATTCTTTTTTATCCTAGCAATGAACTCTATTTTTGCGGGGGATATTAGCATTCTGCAAGCCAATGACCTATCCTGTTGCCAAGAGAAGATGACACCTAGATTAATTCCTTCCGATGTATTGCTTACAAGCAGGAGATATTTTCAAATTAAAATTCCTTGTGAAAGGTTATTGGAAGCTTTTTTGGGTACTTTTTATGGTTTGTGTGTGTGTGTGTTTATTTTTATATTCTTTAACCACATACGAACTGTTGCTGTAGAAATTAGAGATAAGAGCAAATACAAAGATGCTAAACCCTGTAAAAGAAAATGCCATCCTAATCTTCTCCTTACTGAAGTCTCTTCATCATTTTGTTCTTCATCTAGTTCTCCTAAATATTGAAAAAGCTTTTCGAGGTTGAAGAGCCTCCATTCAGTTTCCTGAGCCTTTCCTCAAAGCTTGTAAGCAACTATATTTGAGTTTTATCTCCTAATCTCTCTTAGTCTCATTGTTGTACCCAAAGATTGTCCCCAAATGTTACATAATAGTCCACACTGGTCAGGACTAGGACTGCTAGAGTGGTTTGGCCACAGTGGCAACACACAGCAGTTGGCCCTGCCTCTCCTCTGAGTCCTGTATGATGCTCATCTGAGCCTCTGACACTACTGAGACTTGATTTGAAGACTTCTGGAGTTCAAATATCTGTTTTGAACCTCATTAGAATACAACATTTGTAATGAGAAAGTCATGACAGATGCTATAAACCTGGAGATGTAGTATGAGAACTCATGAAGCTGTAAAACTGTGTTGGAATAATGTTGGATGTAGAGCAGGGGGACCCAAAGCTCATCTGGATCCCACAAGGAATACAGAGTCAAGTAGTCCCAGAACTGGTCAGAGAATGAATTGACATTGTTCATCCAGAGGCATTCTCCACTGTATTTCTTGCAGGCTGCTGTCTTTCTCGACTTGCAAAGGGGCATAGCAGGGGAATGGAGAATTTCAAAACTCATTGTCAGTTTTAAGGAAAGTGGACATCCAGGAAGGAGAGGCTGTGTCCCAGGCCAGTGGTGCCTGTACAGGAGAGGTCTCTGTTTAACTGTCGGGACTGGGCCTAGCCATGGAAACAGGAGGACTGTAGAGGTTCAGGTATCGTGATATGAATCATGCAACCTGCACATTGGCATGCAGGTGATCAACAATGGACTTCTCTGACCACAGAGGCAGTTTTGTATTGACAACAGGAAGTCTCAACTTTGCTGATAGGAATCAGACATGAATGAAGAGAGTTGGAGATCCCTGCCAACACATGAACAGTTTTTGCAGGTAGATCATTCGTTACATTTCAGAACTTTCATGTCCACCCTCCCGCATCTGCTATTTAGTCAGTGAGCAATTTTGTACCTGCCTAACACCGGGTAAAAAGAAGCACCCTGTATTCTCATTAGCACTACATTAATAAGTGTGATTAATGTGCATAATTAAGTCAATTTACCTCACCTTAATGGAGTTCCTGAAGGTCCTCAAATAGCACTATTAAAGCTTAGGAAAAGTCATGAGGACTTATCCTCCCATTGCTCTGTGCAGCTGGATTGCAGCCAGCTCTGATCTGAAGCAGCTGTACCCACTGAAAGAGCACCAACCTGCCTAATGGAGTTAGACAGCCCCTGCGGTAATCCTTCCTCATGTCTTATCACCTTCGAACACAGGGGTTCTGTCTGCAGTGGGCTGGGCAGAGGCACTGCACTCCAAAAGAGAGATTTTCAATTGGTGCCAGACTCAGGAAATGGCAGTGCTGGCAAATGAGAAGGCAAGACTGAGGGAGAAAAAGTACATCCTCCTGTTAAGCAAATGCAGTATTTTCCTCACAGTGGGACTGAAGCCATGGAATCAAGCTACCACATTCTCAGAGATATCTCATCTTAGAGATATGAGCTATGCTCCTCACAGAAGGTCATGACAGTATGGGATTTAAGTCACACACCCCCCTCTAACGAGGCCAGATGTGTTCTGTTGTACTCTCTCTCATGATCCAATAGCTGTATATACATCCAGTAAAGATATACTTGAGAAATTGGTCTAAACCTCTGCAACACATTAATTGTTTTTCTGTGATTTTTAGAGGCAACCCGTGCCATCTCTTGCAGGACTTCAGGAACCTCAAAGGCTTGGTTCCATTTTCCTTGATATTAGGAGTGCTACCCATTTTCTCAGCCTCTCCTGCTTTCTTAAATGTGCATTACCTTTTCTGAACTTTCTGAAGAACTGCAAAATCATTCCAATAAAAAAATCGGCAACACACATAAAAAGCATAACAGATGCAGTACTGAAGAGCTGGTGAGGTGCCCATTACTTCCTTTATAAGTGCCCCTTGGCACTTAGAGCTCTTAACCCTGTCCAAATAGAGGAAGGTCATTCACTGACCTCTAAACTGAAGCTTTTGGGAAATGTCCATTCAGTTTAGGAGCACCTGTCAGCATCATGGGCAGAAAAGGCTTCCTGACTTTCATGTGTCAGGACCATCATCTTCCTTGACAGGCAGGAATTTCACCCTTACAGCTTTTGGTTTAACTCTCACTTTTCTAAGCTATCGATCTATGCCTTAACTATAAAGCTAAGGTGCTTTTTCTGGATGCAAAGAGGACAATTCCTTGGGCTCTCTTGTGTATGAGGCTCTGGTGTTTCTCACACAGCAAGGACAACTTCTGTGCTTGGCAAGTGGCTCCCAGTTCTTGAAGTCTGGCATTTTGAAGTAATTTGGAAACATTTCATTCCCACTCTTCCAACAGATTCACACTATTTTTTGTTTAAGAGCAAAGACATGCTTTAATGCTAGCTCTTTGCTGGTGGGTATATTGTCTTCTCTTTCCTTAAATATTATACAATTGCAAGCTGAAAGATCAATACAGTAGAAGTTAAGTTGTCATGGCCATGCAGTCATTGTATGTCAGTGTTGTCATTATGTAAAAGTGCAGTCATTATGTATATTTGTACACAAGAAAGGAAGGTGTAAATAAGGAAGAGGTCTATCTTGCAGAAATAAAAACATTATCTTGGAGAGTGCTATAGACACTCAGCCTTCTCAGACCTGTCACTAGATCATGCTTCTTTCCTCTCATTTCTCTAACTTATTTCCCAGAAAGCCGAGATGTAAATTATAAACACTCTTCTTTAATTAAAGGCTTTTAGCTACCCTAGTGGGAAAAAAAGCAGCATTTACAAGCAAAATCAAAACCAGCTTATGAATTCCATCCTTCCTACTGCCTCATCTCTACAGGTGCAATGAAGATGCCATTTTCTGGTCTATGTATTCCTATTCTTAGCACAATAGAAATGAAATTACAGTTATTTGCCACTGTTTTGTTAAAATGTCAAACAGTGTTACAAACAGACTGATTTCAGTCCAGTTCAGTTGAGTTCAGCCCAGCATCGTGTGAACTTCTGCTTCTTTGTAAAGCAACAGCGAGACTGAGGGGGAGTGCCAGACTCACTCCAATTAAAAATTATACAGCCACAGGCAGCACATTTAAATAGGAACCATGGAAAAACGACTATAGTTAGAAGTGAAGCCACCAGCACCCAAACACAGCCATGGAATCAGCAGTCAAAGAGTGACTGAAGCCAATGGGAATTTCTTCAGCTCAAACTCAAGTTCATGTATTGAGCTTAATTCCCATCCTGGGTTCTCCTGAGAAAGTTATGGCTCACCAGGTCTGGGATGGGGAAAATCTGCCTTGTTGGAGAACCCAGCAAAACAACACCCAGTCTTGTTCTCTACATGGAGCTACTTAATAAGACAGAGGATTTCATTATAGACAGGGTTCAAATTCTCTCCAAAGAAGCCACTCTGCTTCTAGCTTAAGTTGCCCCAAATACAACTCCCAGAACTGCCACAGAGAACATTTATCTGCATCTGGCACAGTCACAACATAAATGGACTGTAAGGATGCTGAAATACAGACCAATACAAAACTAGGGACCTAAATTGCCCAAGGTCATACTCTGTTTATGCTTCAGTGGGAGCCAAATGTTACAATCACGCTGGATATGAAGAGCTCTTGATTTCTTTAAAGTAGACTTTGAAATAATGATGCCAACACCCAGTAACTACTTCAGCCTCGATTCATTTGTGAAGATCCTACACAGGTGCTGTATAGGATCACAGAATCATAGAATGATTAAGGTTGGAAAAGACCTGTAGGATCATTAAGTCCCTCCATTAAGAACACAGTGTAAAAGAGATTAACCCAAAACTAGCAGGCTGCCCGAGGCTTGGCTGACGTGCTTGGTGCTTGCTTGCATGACACAGGCTGTTATTATTCACTTGGGACTTGATGTCAGAGCTGTGGCTCCAGGAAGCAAGTGCTAATTGGTGTGAACAAAAATTAAAGTTTCTGAATTTTTATGAAGAGCAGACAAAGGGCTTTGCAATGGCACACCAGACAGACAGTCCAGAACAGAGCTCTCTGTTATGAATTTTATGTCATTAGAAATGTTTTCAGCTTGGGAATTTTTGGGGAGGAAATGGCAGGCTCAGGAGTTTAGAATGAAACCTTTATATTTGCCCATTGTTGCAGATGGCTGTGTTCTCTGGTAACTAGGGTCTTCCAAGGAACACTGAGAGATGTGGGGTCCCAGCATCACACAGAACAAATCACTTCATGTTTATGCACATTTTGCCTATTTCTAACCCTTCCCCTTCTTTTGCTTCGACCCATGGTTTTTACTATATTTGTGTTGTGCATGTAGCATTACAGAGCATCTATTTCTGCTGGATCTTTTGAGATGATGCTTTGATACAGAGCAGTATATTTGAGCATGCAGCATCTTCACCAAAAGTCTGTTAGCTGGTAGTGTAAGTTTCACACTTTATTAATCATGCATTTCTTTTTTTGTCAGAAAACACATTAACAAATTTAAGTTGTCATTTTAAGAAGAAAAACTGTTCATAGCTTTCACATGGCACAAATGTATGAACCTTGTTATTTCTTTTCTCTCTCAGGCTACTGTTGCCAGGACACTTATACCATGACTTGAAAATCAATTGATATATTTAAGTAGTGTTTACTTCTGCTCCAGCAGAAGTTGTGGTGAAAACAGCTGAGGTACTAAAAGCAGACATTTTTATAAATCAACAGCTTATAACAATTTGTGTCTGAGTATTTAAAAGAACAAATAAGACCCTGTCTAGTAATTCCTAGAAAGCAACAGAAAGCTCACCCGCATCTGCAGCAGGCTGGATTCTGATCTCACTGGTGTGAAAGCAGGGCAGGGATGCCTCAGGTAATTCATTGAGTCCCAGCAACAACTGTGGCCATCAACACCCAGCTTTCCAACTCTGTAGCAGAGGTTGTCCTGAGTATTCACTTTGGCAGCAAAAAGCTGCTCTCCACCAATGAAGTCGCTGCAGCTATGGAAAAGGATGAAAAGGGAACCTGCATTTCCTAGACAATAGAGAAATACAAGGCAAGACAAGGCAATAATTCCTTCTCTCACTTGCCCACAAAGGCAACAAGATACATAATCTCTTTACAAAAAAATTAAAATATTATGAGAGGACCTTGCAGAGCTTACAAGGGATTTGGTCTGAAGCAAATTAGATCTGCTGCCATTTACCAGCCAGGTAAAGAGAAACCTGGGATTAGCCAGTACAGGGGAAAGAGAAAGAAAGGAAGTGGAGCTGTCTGTGATCTAAAAGAGAACAATGTCCCAGTTCTCAAGGCGATTAATGTATGAAATAGGCAATGGAGGAAATTGAACAATGAGCACAATGGTAAAGGAAATCAAAGTAGGTCTCCAATGTTTTAGGAAACAGAAATGGACCACATAAGAAGTATCTGTCTTACTGATTTATAGTGAGTAGAAAAGCATCACAAATGTTTTCTCCTGCTGTGGCTCACACCTGATCTCATTTGGTTTACAGAGCAGGTGAAGAGTTTTCTTTTTCAAGGCAGGAAATTAGTCAAAATGTAGACAGTAAATTATATCCTGTTGGAGGAACAACTGATAATGAAAATTAGAGCCAATGAATTTTTAATATTTTAGAAAGATCCCACACCAAATCCTTCTTCCTGTCTTCAGGGCAGGCCCACCACCGGTGTCCTGATATTATCAAATCATTTGCTAGTGAGCCCTTTAGCTAAAATGTCTCTCATTTTTTGCTTGTTGCAACCCTACAATGACTCCTCTTACAGCAGTTTCACCTTGACTCCTGGTAATCATAATTTAATTTTCCCCTCTGCCATGCACACATATATGGGTACATACAATACTGAAATAGTTTTGTTACCAACTTTCTTTTCCACTTTTTGAGTCTGAGCTAAACACCTGCACATGTGCAGTGTGGATATACCACGATGAATTTAAATGTATCTGTCGGTATTAAGTCAGATGCCAGAGTGGGCTCTAGCTCTGTAGTTCATCAAGAGATGTTTCCCACTCCGTTATACTGCTTGATCCCATTTGAAATGAGCTCCAGGCATTATTAAGTGACAGCATTAAACTAAAATGTTTCAATTATTGTGGGTTCTCTGTGTTTGTTTACACTGTATCTGCTATTGTAATTCTATCTACACTGATTCATCTTGGTTTTAGGTGATTAAGGTAATAGGATATCTTGATTCAATCACTACAGGAACATAATTATTATTAAAACTATAATATTTGAAGACTTCATGGTAGGAAACGTTGCTGTGCTTTGAGACTTTGCTTTCAGCTCCATCACCATTTTTGCTTATATACATATTTCTTAGAACAGTATTGACTTTTTGGGAAAAGTTTTCCCCAAATTGAACCCAGTCATTTTTGTTGTGACTAAACGGGGCAAGTAATACAGTTGGTAATCTGATCTTAAAATTATCCACGAATTTTGTGAACAATCCTATAGGGATCCTTGGTGTTTATCAAGATAACCAGGAATGTTTAGCGTTCATTCACTTCTGTTCCCTCTGTAATCAAGCATTTTATCAAAATTAATTTAGTACTGACTTTTGTGATATTAGAACAGGGTGAAACTGAAAACTGCACCCCTTGTGGAATCAAAATTCTGCAAGCTAATCCTCTCTGATGCAAAATGACTGTGATAGACTATAGATAATTGTGTTTCATATATTTGACTACAAATCATGGTGAATGTGGAGTTCTTAGATGAGATCACTAAGAACCGATTGGTTAAATCCAACTCTTGCACAGTCTGGTCTCCCTGGTAGCCCTTGCTCTCCCAGAACATCAGGTTTGCCTCAGTCCCATCCTAACAGCACCTTTCTTGTAAGGTACCTCCCAGCTATCAGGCTGTGTCTGCTGCTTGAGGTGGCGCTGGTCTCCGCTCACTTTAGTTACTTGCAGTGCAGACAAGTATCTGACATACTTGCCAAGACTCCCTCAGCAGATAATGGAGACTGATATACAGAAGGTGAGAGATTTGACTTTCCTCTTTTAGCTTGGGATAAGTGATCCTGCCTTTAAACTGGCACACGTTAGCTGTAATTATTATAGGGAGTACAATTAGCTTAAACTAGATGCCTAGTTCGGGAAGGTGAAGTAAAATGAGTATTAGACAGAAATATAGCAAATACTGAGTTTTAAAGATTTCATTGTAGCTTATAGAGAGAGCAGATGGTATTTGAGGCTGGTCTAGATCATCTTAAGGCTGTCTTCTTTTCATACTTCCACATTTTGCAAATCTTGTGTTTTTTTTGTTTACCTAAGATAGACAAATCTTCTTAGTACTTCCCTCAAAAAAATCTTTCACTTCTTTGCCATACTCCATTCTTCACATTAAGTAATTTGCATTTGCTTGTGGTTTGATTGACCAACTGTTTTTGTCTTAGAAGCTGTCAAACTGCCAAGTTTTTTTTTCAGGGAAGGTAAAGATTGCTGTACCTTACCTATGAAGGCTCCTTTCTGAGAGTGTGCACTAGGATAAACACATACACTTGACCTTTAGTAGGCTCAAAAGTAAATCAAGAGTCCAACATGCTCTAAGCAACAATCTCACTTGGTGTTTCTCTCTTTCCTAAAAGAAACACGGGTTTTTTAAAGGTTAGACATGTAACTAGAAAAAAACTATGAAGGGAATATGACTCTCACTTAACCTAATTTCTTTCAGCCAGCTGGTGAAGACAGCCAGTCTTAAGGAAGGTCACAAGTTCCTCATGGCTAAGAGTAATCAAGAATTCCCTTACATGGGACTTCAGTGGATTAACAAATACAGCTGTACAAGCAAATATCACTAGCACAAAGTATTTGAAGAATCAGTAGTGACTGTTATATTAGCAATGCTTAGGCTCAGAACATAGAGAATACAAGTCCAGAGGTATATCACTTTATTAGAATAAAGTCACTTTCTTTTATTTGTGTACAGTGCATTGCTTTTCCCATTAGCACTTGGGCATGGCATAAGCAACTATGAAGTTTAACTTAGGATTTATCGACTTCCTTTTAAGATCTGAACTTGTAATGAAAACTGGATCAAGCTGCAACATCTCATTTCAATATAAATGCATATTAAAAATGAATCTATAAAGCAGAATCCTTCTGCTGGTAATGAGTTACAGTCATGAAGCCATTTGTAAGTACCATAACTGGATAGCTTACACTTTAAGAAAAACAGGTCAATTCCCTCCAGAGTATGTGTTGCACCAGCTGTGCTGGATGGGATGGAGGGGTCATCTACATGTTAATTTACAAACAAAATCAGTTATATATCAGCATTTCCACAACAAACAGCCTTTTCCCAACAGCTCCTCCTCTTCAAATATGCTCATGTAACACTGTATTGAAAGGTCATCTTGCACTCTCTCCACTGCCAGAATATCAAGCAGTCAGAGTTTATACTGCAGCAATCCACCCCCACACCACGCCCTGCCATACTTGGGCCGTTTATCTCATGAGCAGCCTCATTTTGCATTCTTCACTCATGCAAAGTGCCCTGGAAATGTCAGAGATTTTGCAAAAAAACCCCAAACAACCCAAATGTGGCAGAGATTGGTGTAAGAAATAGGAGATTTTGGCAATAATTTCTTTAAAGCCTTCCTTGTTATTATCTTTATTTGACATAATTAACCAATTCACGAGTTGTGTCTTGCAGGTACAAATCTTGCACTCACATCTTAGTGTAAGCCTGGACCATGGGCTCCTCACTGGGCTATTTCAGTGTTTAAATATCTTGTAGAGCCTCTAGCATGGAGAGGAGAATGGGGATCAGAAGGGATGAGATCTCCAGGACGTTTCCATTCCCTGCTCTGCTGTAAAATTCACCCTGTGACATTTTGACAAGACACATTCCTGGTCTTCCTGTGCTGAAACTAACACCTAGTTACCAAACTCAAAGGTTTGCCAAAGCTTAATTTAGCTCTTCTTTAGATGCTTAGGTGCAAAGTACATGAGAAATGCAAAGTGTCTTGACGTACCATCCATCACACTGTCCCCATGACTGGGACATTCACTTCTTCTCTGTTTGAGAAGCAAATACACCAGTGTAAGAGCAGTGCTGTTCTGAACTACCATCTTTCAGATGCCAAGCTGTCACCGCATGTGGCGATTTAAGAAGGTATGACAAATGTCTAACAAGATTTTTAATGGCTATTAAATCCAGAGTCCTGGATATATTCCAGTTCAGGTAATTACCTTCAACCTGCTTAAAGACAGGCTAACGGGATAGATCATTCTTCACAGAGCTTCCAGTATGGAAAGAATGAGAGAAACACACAGCACTGCTGGCAGGCAGGAGAGGAAGACAAGTGGGTGTGTTCCTGAAAAAGGGAAGCAAGGAGAGTCATCAGTTTATATGTCTTTGTGTGGTGGCTGAGAATAAGGAGGCTTTTGTAAGGGAAATAAACTTACCCTAGAAAAGCAGAAAAAACATTTACTGTGCTTTTATAAAAAGTGGATCAAAGAGCAGGCCAAAAGATAGGGAACTGTGCTAAACTCAGGGGTTATTTTGTGACAAATTCCTTGTTTGTTCTTAAATTATGAAGTTGTAGTATTTTGAAAGTTGTCACTTCAAACACCAAGCTCCAGCCTAGGAAGCCTCAGGATATTTTCTGAAGAAGATATCAGGCTTGACAGAACCTATCTTCTGGTTTTGAACTCGATGAACATCTCTGGATTTTACTTTCATAAAAGAACATATCATCTCACATTTCTGTGAGTGCCAGGCTTTTAAATTTAGTAAATGCGATAGCCCTAAAGGGCCCTTTATGTAGCTATCAGCTAGCTGTTTTCTTATAGTGGTCTATCTTCCTGACATTATTTCATTTTCTTTTCTTACTGTGGAAATTGAGATGCACTGACAGATCCACAGCACCCAATTAATCTGCACATGCAGATTGATTTCAGTAAATTGGATAACATGGATTTGTTTGAAATAGGCAGATATTGCTGGGTCTTAAGGCAATGCTGTAGGTAACACCTGTTTTGACAGAATTTTCAGATGACTGAGGATATGACAAGTTGGTGACTGTTTTTAATGTTTCTGATTGTTTATCACTTGTATAAATGGTTAATTTTTAATAATTGTGTTCTTACTAGTGGCAGGCAGAGCAATCAGAGACAGAGTGCATACCACCAGTCAATCATCCCTCCGTATTTCAGTGATTGCAGAGTAATTTTGTTTATATCAGTTGCGATTACTGTTGCTGATTGCCTTCGAGAAGTGCCTACACCCAGAATACCCACATTTTTATGCCCATTCACTTACTCTCTGTCTGCTTTTCCATTGTCCATCTACTTTGCCCGCCATTTACAGACTGGGCTATTTCATACAGTTAGCTATTTATTTAGACTATAATCTACAGTCTTGGTTTGATTTGGAATAGTAGATGTAGTTGTACTAGAAGTGAGAAAAGATTTAAAGTATCTAGGAGAAATAGGAATTAGGCTCTTACATTACTTTTCTTAGATCAGCTTAACCTCATTCACACTGGATATTTTTTGTTGTTCCAGGATCTAAGAGAAATTAAGAATCTCTTAGTGGTACTACTTCTAGCTCTGAGAAGTCTCTCTCAGCTAACCAAGTGCAGGAGTTGTTGAACTCTCATAATGGCTCTTTTCCCGAACTGTCAGTCTGGTGGCTTTTTCAGAGAGCTCCACACCTCACAACAGATGTGATTTAGATAAAAATGAGTGCTAGAAGTGTTATATTACCTTCAATGGAAGGTGCTGTCTTATTTAATTAAACAGAAGAGAGGTCAGGCAGGGCTATCAGCCCTATGACCTATGAACACAAATTATTTCCAGATTACACAGAGCCTCCTTACAGGCTTTTCTTTTAGAGTTGTCATAAGTGCAGTTAATGTTATTACTTGCTATATGAAAACCAATACTTTCCCTAGCAACAGAGATGAAAATGTTGTTTAAAAGTGATTATATTTTGCCTTGATTTTGAATGTGGAAATGAGTTTAGAAGCCAGAATTATGGGGCATGATTCAAGTTTATTACATCAATATCAGACATGAGTGAAATCATGGCTTTATTCACTGTTAACCCCCAGGGCACATCATCTTAGCTCTGTGCTGGAATTTGTTTCTGTATTGCTTATTGGAGTAAAGCATCCAAGGACATCAGTAGTGCCAAATGTGTTGACTATGTTTTTTCTAAGGTCTCGGTCCCTTTATCATGGTGGTATGTTCACTGGTTTATACACTTTCCTAACTGGTTTACAGACTGTCCTCTGCAGAGAACCAACTAGCTCTGCCTGCTGGGAAACCTAGGGATGTGGTACTTCTCTTCAAGGATGAAGAAGTGTTTGTGGTTTTACTCCCTCTGCATTTGAGTTCCATTAGACCCTCTTAGCCTGGTTCCTAGTCTAGAAGAACATGTTCTTCCACTCCTACAGACCTCCAAGTACTCAGTCAGAACACACCAATAATGCATATTTGTCTCTGTTACCACTAATATATGATGTTGTTACTAAAAGATGTGGAATGAAATGTGGGGAGAGCTGTAGACAGTTGTCTTTTATACTCAGAATAAAGAGTTTGAGGTGGACAATATATTACTTTAAAGGTAAGGCCCTATCTGGGAGACAAGAGTTCATTTCCTCATGTTGCTTATTCTGTATCTAAATCCTCTAACCCAGTGTCCCATCCCAACCACTATCCCCCCTTTAAAATAAGGTATAACACTTCAAACCCTCCTGAGAAGGAGGATAAAGTGTGAGCAATAGGAGTTCTGATACTGTAATGGTAAATACCTGGATATGTTTTTTGCTGCTGACTCATATTCACATAGGTCACAAAACAACTCATGGGGGCTTGGAATTAGCATTTCCTAGTAATTATGAGAGAAAAGCATAAAATTGCAAAGATCCTTAAGAACAAGAGATGTCTTAGGAGTATCTTCTCTCTAACCTCAGAATAAGTTTATAAATGCAAAACAAAACAAAACCAAGAAAAAAACCAAAACACAACAGACAGGGTGGAATCAATTGTTGGAATCAAAAGATGGGATTTGTTTGTTTCTAGGCTGTAGAAGGAGACAGGAGAATGTAACAGCTCAACAAGTATATTCAAGAGGGAAAAGACATTTCTGTCTGGTTTTTGTCCATGAGATGATGATGTTTCTTCTGCTTCATGAGTCAAATACCTTTGCTTGGGAGAAATGATGGCTGATCTAGTGCTGTGCTAGCAAAAGTGTGAGCTTAATTATTTCCACTACTAAGAGAAAATAAGAATGTGAGGTGCCTGGCACTCTCTCCTTGAATTCTCCTTTTGCTTTATGTCCTAGAGTTTTGGGCTTCTCCTTATGTCAACATCTCCTAAGTGCTGCCATGGTGAGGCAATGCCATCGGCTATACACAACAGCTCTTCTGCTGCCTCCTAGCTCAGGAATCACCTGAGGCAAGCAGTAATAGCTCATTATCTCATAGTCTAAGCATGAACAATAATGATCTGGCTGCTCAACTGAAATCCTATGTCCTGTAATATAAACGCAGTGCACGACTTAGGGAATTCGAGAATCTCAGTACTTAATTAGTATCATAAGAAATTCTAGGAGCAGTGACTAATAGGGAACAGAACATTGCAGCTTGGAGTTCATAAGTTAATTCAGAATTCATAATTCTCATAAGTTAAGATCAGGGTCTGGATTATGATGAATGACTTGTATGGCTGACAGGTTAAAGAGCATGAATATACTCCTTTCTGCCAATTATTTTAGTACTTTATTAGAGGCCTACTACTTACAGTTGTGCTGACAAATAATGTCTTGTTATTTCTGCATTCCCGGTTGACATCTGCATCCATCTGATATCTCTTGTTTTGTTAGCTGATGTAGGAGGTGGAATTTGCTTCTATTTCTGTAAAGAAACCATAATGTATGGTTTGGCCTCCTGGATACTTGATGAAGGTAGATGGTGAGATAGTTCTTAATAAGCAGTGTAGACATTGAGAGGATTTAGTGCTTAGGGTAACAGTGAAATTGTTAATGCTCTTCTAGAAGTTCTTCTCCCAAATTAAAAGGCCTTAGAGAATTTTGAGATAACTGGCTAGTGAGGGAAGGCTCAGAAGAAGGCCCAGTTGCTCAAAGGTGTCAAGAAGGATGGAATTGTTATTTTGATCCTTCATTATGATCAATAGAAGGTTAAACTGTCCTTGAGAGAGGCAGGTGGATTTAATGTGAAAGTCTACTGAAAAGATCAGACTGTACCCAGTGGGATGAGTTTTTTCTAGCACAGACCAAATGAGGGAGCAAGCTGTCTGTTACATGGTGTATTAATATCAGCGTCAAAACTACCCCTCAGGGAACGTTATACCACCTTGAGGTAGAACCACTTGCTACTGGAGGTTCACAGAATCCCTGAATCACAGAATGGATCAGATTGGAATGGACCACCATGGATCATCTGGTCCAACCTCCCTGTCCAGGAAGGGCATCTGAGAGCACAGGGCACAGGATGGTGACCAGAGAGCTCTTGAATATCTCCCATGAGGGAGAGACTCCACAACTTCTCTGGCCAACGTGTTTCAGTACTTGGTCACCCACAGAGTAAAGAAGTTCTTCCTTACAGCCAGGTGGAACTTCTCGTACTTCAGTTTTTGCCTGCTGCCTCTTGTGTTATTGCCTGGCATCATCAAGAAGAGCCCGGCTCCATCCTCTTGGCACTCCCCCTTCAGATGCTTATAGACACTGATGAGATTGAGGCTAACATGTCACCAGATTCTGCTGCTCCATCTTGTTTCACCACAGAAATTGCAGCCTCCTCACAGGTGTGCATGAACACCTCACCTTTCCTCAGCCACTCCTGCCCAAAGAAAGTAGTGTAACAAACATATCTAGATGTAATATGTATGGGGTTTTTTGGTTGGTTTGGCTCTGGTTTAGTTTTTGTTTTAATCCTGGTGGTTTTGACAGAAAGGGGCAATGAAATGGCTACAGGCAGAGTCTTACTTAGTGGGGGGACACCCACCTCCAGTGGAAGGGTGGAGGAGATTAGGTGCACGGTTTGGTGGTGGATCTGACAGTTTTAGATTAATGATTGGACTCAATGATCTTAGACATATTTTCCAACCTAAATGACTCTACAAGATGAGTATCTAGAAGAAAGTGTCTCAGCTCCAGATTGACAGCTACCAGACCATCATGTCTGAACAAGTCTGAATTTCTATAAGCAAATTGCTGGGGTTTTGCTGAACAGTTTTGTTTCATGCATTTCTGCCCATTCAGTCTATTAAATTTGGTCTAGGTTTGAAGCTTTCTCAGTTCCTCAAGACAAAATAGCTGAAGTCCTTTGACTGAAACAGCATCATAGCAAAAATACCTTATTGATGTAAATTGCAAAAGGTTTTCTCTCCTAGAGACTTTCCTAAACAGGGGAGTTGTTTTGTTTTAGTTTTATGAAAAAAATAAAGATTTCTGACTGTTATTATATATTTGGCGCTTTTTTTCTTTTAAGCACTCATTTTTGCTTTTTAGACCCTCTGGGAAAAAAAAAATAACAGTTAGAAAAGAATATGCATCAAATTCTACAAGACTGAAGGTTTGGGGGAAGGTGGCTCCGCCAGTGCTCTGGTCTCACTGGAAGAGAGTTCTGCTGTTCTGCTCTTCTCTGTGAGAAATCTGTTCATCATCTAAGCAGGTCACTGGCATGACACTTGGGGAAAACAGGCTCCAATTCCCAACTCTATTATGGAAATGGAGGATGGGAATGAGTTAGTTCCTTCATGTGGCAAATATGAAATGCTTTTCATCAGGTCTCCCAGGGACTGAGAGACTGTCTCTCCATCTCTCTCCATTTCTCAGGTGGAGCTACAGGCAGAAAGCCAGGTAAAAATGCTTCCCAACACTCTGACTCCAGCTGAGCATATTGCAGTTTTTCCCCCATCCACCCAGCCAATACAATTACTTCTGCAGACAAGAAACAAATCTGATTACCAGCGTGGCCAACAGATCCCTGCAATTTGCAGATGTTGACGGAATATTTTGCACCCACACCAAGGGAAGATCTGGTGTTCTGTCAGTCACGAACAAACATCACAACTGGCTCTTCAGCTCCAGATCACTCACAAAGCCTCCTCTGCTCCCTCTATTTCTTTTTCAGTCTGCGGAAAACACTGCACTCATAAATTTTATTTTTATAGTGAGTGTTATAGTCCTCAAATATGTAATGCATGTTTATATTTCTCCATCTTTAACTGAGGCAACTGGAAGCTATTAAATGCCCAAAGCAACTATATAAAGCAGTTTCTAAGTGCTGCCTTTTCCTTTTCCAGGCATTGGTTGTTTGCAGATACACAGTGTGTTATCATCATAAGTGTTCAAGTTTTCCTTGCTTGTGTTTTTGCATCCTCAGATCCTCAGTCTCTGAAATGGATTTTAACTGCCTTATTCTTCTTGGTGATATATTTTTTAATTTGACAGTCTATGTTCAAGAAATAATGACCCCTATCTCCAGAGAGCTCTCCTGGAGTCACTCTTTCAGGATATAATCCTTGCTTGTCCTGGGCAGGGCCAGAGACCATTTTGGGGAAAACTTCAGGGCAGGTCTCTGAAGACAGAACTAGCCCTGTCCTGGAGGTGAAGAATGGCTAAAAAGTACAGTCTGCTCTAAGCCAGAAACAGGCTCCTTTGAAAAATAAGATTTATCATATCAGAGATAAATGTAATAGCCCAAAATTACTATGGCAAGTGTGGATAGCTGGGGCTCAGTGCTTGAAATCTCTCTTTGACTCCTCCTTTTTTTTAATTGGCAGTGCAGACATTCCTGATCCATCTAGTTTAAGGCTGCAACATATTAGCCTTAAACAGCAAAGCAACAGGCTGCAGATGGGTCTTCCCAACGCTTTCTAAAGCACAACCCTGGACAGTTCGTATCTCTGATGTTAACAAGTCACAAAGGCTTCACAGACATTAACTACTGACACTGGAGTTGTGCATCACTGTACCCTCTTGCAGGTACTCTTGTGCTGCAGTTTGTGCATCCCTTTATCTGTGCCAGATTGTGGTGATCATAGATTTATTTGTATATTGTAAAATTTCTTTTCCTACTAAAGTTCTTTCTGGAAGGAACTGGCCTACAGGTGATCAAATGCACCACAACTTGTCTACTGGCAGGAAAAGGGCTGTTATAAATATAGGGTACACAGTGAAAATTGTTACGATGGGTAGCTCCAATTCACTCATCCAGTAATGCATTTTGACTGTTCGGTATCAGAGACTGAAATATTTCCTTTTCAATGAGGTCAGATGTTTTTAATGTAGATTCTACAGAATTTAGACGATTTGCAAAGTATATGAACCATTTGTACTGCATGGAAATCAGTAGGGTATAAGAGAGGGCAATTGGTCTACTGCTCTGCCTTCAGTAGTGGAGTTTCTGAACACAAGGGGTCCAATTTTGAGCCAGCTGCAGCTCAGCACAACTCAAGATCTGCAGAGTGTGATTCTGAAAGGAGTATGGGTGAAGGTTTCCTGATGAAAGGAGTATGAGAAGGCACAAGGCATTGCAATGAACTAATTAAAATCGATGCCAGGAGAGATCTCTCTGATGCCTAGGTGGTGAGCAACCAGCAGGTGTCTTCATTACTTACACCGCTGGTGACAAGCTACATATAAAATTACAGTGTAGCTCGTTTAATTTCATCTGCAAAGTCTTAGCAAGTCTCTGGAGAGATGGAGTGGGAGGAAAGCCCATAGATGCTCAGCCTGTCAGCTTGGTATTTGGACAAAAAAGAGTGTTCCAGAACCTCAGCTCTTGTGAACTTGAAACCTTTTTCTTTAAGAGCAAAGAGAATGAATAAAAAAGGGTGAACTTTGGTTTAACAAAAAAACAATCATCATGTCTGACTACTGCTGTCATAAAGGGTTTGACTTGTGTCCCAGTGGAATGCTGTTGATCTCACACAGTCAGTCTTATTTTCCATGCAGAAATGTGGGATCTCTTCTCTAGCAGTGCCAATGTGCACCAAGCCACAGGACAGAAGGAAGGCAAAGTTATTGGTGTTACTGGCTGCTCTTCAATTTTCTTCTTTAAAGGAATTGCTTGCAAGCTGGAAAAAATATTTCAACATTAACTGTGAGCTGTTATCAGACTTGTGCAGGTTGCAGCTTTTATAGTTAAGGATGCAAAGCAGCCTTCATTCAAGCGCTGGCTTCATATCAGAGCTGGGCAAAATTTGTGGACCCATGTCAGTGCAAAAATGTATGACATTCTCATTGCTTTTTCATGTTGGCTCATACAGGTGACTTCTGTCAATAAGATTTTGATAGCCAAAAAAAAAAAAGAAAAGGCAAGTATGACATTATAATGCAACTTCCCATTTCAGGGGAGTGATGAAGAGGAGGGTTGTGTACTAGCAGAACATCTCTTCATCACAGAAGACAAGGTCTACAGCTTTTCTCTCCCTCCCTAGTGCTCTGTTAAATTGTTCACTCAGCTGTGAGAGTAAAAGAATTGTGGGGAAAAAGAAGAGGAGCAACAAAAAATGACAGGAGCTGAGGAAGTATCATTACAGTTCTCCAGGGATGACGTGTTACAAAGGTCAAACTAGTAATTGTAGTCCAGATACTTTAATATGATATGGAAACATTTTTCTATACATAAAAAACTGTCCTTTTGTTACAAAAAAGACACCCAGTAAAGTACATTTGAATGCTATGACTAAATATAATTTAAAAATACCGAGATATCCCCTTTTGCTGATTTGCCAAGACTGGAATTTGAAATTGGGTTTAATATTCTCATCCCAGTTAGTAGGGGAGTTTGAAAGATGGTTTTAATGTAATGTGATGTGTCTTGCCACAAGGAAGTGGAAAGCCTTTGATTTATTTTGAAATTCTTTTTGCTGACTCAGAGCAAAAGTAGGGTGAGATGGGAGATATAAAGCACTGTTTTGGGTTTGCAATTACTTTTCTGTTGGCATCTTAATGGATAGAAGAGATGAGAGTAGTGCAGGATAGCAGGATAGATACATAGAAATGAATTCAATTAATTTTAAAGGAAAAATAAATACATGGAATTGACCTTAGTTAGATTTTGACCAATGGGAAACATAGCTTGTGATATGATCTTTAAAATATGCCTATTTGCTCAATCAGAAATCAATGTTAAATAATTCATATTCCATGTTTATCTTTTTAGAACTATATTAAAGCTATGTTAATTTTCTGAATGAAGTGGTGGTGGAACTGAAAGGCAAGGTATAATAGACAGTAACAATTAACCAATTAAGTCCCCTTGCTTTTACTATGAATAATAAAGTAAGTCTCACGTAAGATCAAGGTAAGGTTAAATTTTTGTTGGCTAGAGGGACAAGAAAAGGTCTGGAATCTGGAGCAACAGAGATAGTTCTGCATCCTTATTTCACCTCTGTGAGCTGCAGGAGAAGATGATAGTTTTGCAAAGCTGATATTGCTGCTGAGGCTGCATGCACAGCAATCGGGGGAGCAATTACAGTCAAACCAAACCTGGTGCCTGACACATGGTGAGGGAGTCTGGTTATTTGTATTTCCACCTAGCTCATGCAGATAGTAAGAAATGGCCAACTGTTCCTGTGTGCATTTTCTCTCTGCTTAGCACAACATGTTTGTATAGTGCCTAATAAAAGAAAATTAAAAAAAAATAAAAATCATAGCAACCCTTGCAGTTATCTTAATGATTGCAAAGGAGTGCGAAAACAACAGGGAATGAAGAATCCTGAAACGTTATAGTTGCTTGCCATGCTGTTATCTCTAGCAAGAGGTAGAGTTTTTATTCCTAGGATTTTTCTAGCTGAAATTGCTGGGCTTCCCTATCAAGAGGGTAGAATTGGGCAAATTATGCTTGCTGTTGAAGGAAAAGCTTTCTGTCTCACAATCTGCTAAACATAAACATGGCTCTGTTTATTAAGCTGAACCTTTTAAATTAAGCAGCAGAGCATGTCATTACAGGTAAAGAGCCCTGAATAAAGAGAATAAGACATCTTTAGAAGAGAGAGGATGCATGCCAAGCCTCGCTAAATTACAAAAAGGGTAAGCTATTAACACCTCAGAAATGCAGATGTAAATGTGAAAATTAACGCTAGGCAGGTGTTTCCAGAAATAAATCCCCTTCGTTACTTTTATAAAGACCAGACATGGGAGCAGGACTGTCCTTCCCATTTTTCATACTGACAGACTCCGAGCGGGTTTCATCTTTTTTGACTACACACATGAAAATTGTAGTCAGCAGAGGAAGGGTGATGATATACAGGCAACGTGTAAATGGGCACTTAATGCATTCTGTCTTTTGACTGAGTATGGAGGGAGCATTAGTAGCAGCCCTGAGCCAGCTTCTGGGGCTCGAGATGGTCTGGCTAGTTATGGCTTGCACCCAAGCATGACATCCTGGTCTTGTATTTAGCACTGGAGAAGACTCAGTGAACAGAGTTGTTGGCATTCAGTTTATGCTTGGGTACATCCAGTCTCATGACTAGCAGCCTGAGCTCTACTGGGCATACTGACTAGTTCCCTTTGACAGCAGTAGCATTGTAGATTGTTAAATCAGATGTCTGCAACATAAACTTCTGCTGCTGAATTTAGATATGGTGATTACAACAACTGTGATTTTAACCAGGTGCAGTTAGGTGGCATGCATCTTAGTTTAGCAGAGCTGAGTTGATGTATTTGTCTTTGGTAGGTGCACAGCTCCCAAGATGTACATGAGAACACTTCCAGCTCTGTGGCACAAAATCCTCACTATATCCATCTGGGGAAGAGCAGACTTTACAATTCTAGTGCTTGTATAGGATCAGGGTTTAGTTCCGGAATTAGTATCAAATTAGCATATTCATCATTGGCCTGGATGACAGACAGAACATACCCATCACATGTATGTAGACAAAACCAAATTAGGGAACATGATTGACATGGTGGAGGGTAGGACTGCCACTCATGTGGGTCTTGACAATCTGAAGAAATGGGCTGACAGGAACTTCAAGAAGTTCAATGCAGACAAAGAAAAAGTCCTGCACCAAGCCTGTGAACCAGTACAGGCAGAGAGGTGACTAAGCAAGAGAAGAGGACTTCAGGGAGTCAGTAGAATATAAATGGATAATGTATCCTTGAGTTACAACAGAGGGCCAACCACATACTGGGCTGTGTTAACAAGAGGAAAGAGCTCCAAGGAAGCAATTATTACCCTTCCGGGACACTCTTGGACAAAGGGTGATGTGTCCTAAGGACACTACGAACACCCTCAGTACTCCCTTAGTACTATGGATGGAGAAAAAACTCTCAACATCTTGTGGTCTGAGCACATTTTCTAAAAGCCTGGGGCTCAGGCCTGCATTTAAGTTATAGTACCTCAGTTCACGACTTAACATGGCAGTTATTTGTGTAATTTTAAGCAGTTGAGCAGCTTTATTAAATTTACTGCTTAAGAGTAAGTATGCTTTCAAGCACTCTGCTAAGCTAGAGCTTTAAAAGCTCATGTCTACTCAGCAATAATCATGGGATTCAGCAGTGTTTCCTACAATGTGCTGCTGTTGGAATACCATTACTGCAGCTATCTGTTAGGTCCTGGAGTGTCCAGGTGGCTGGTTATCACTGACTGGGTTTGCTGAGAAGCTATTAAAATTGTTAAAGGGCAGTTTTCTTCCTGCCATTAGCTCAATTATATCTTTGTTTTATAGTCTTCATTAAAAGAGAACGATGAAAATGCATAAACAGAATAGACAAGTTTAATGGGGGTAAAAACAGATACTTGAGTATATATCGCTTGAAAAATTTGGTCTGTACTTGATTTGATTTATTTTTCATTAAAACTATCTCCACGTAACAGCTATTAATTAGCACGGTGATGCTGTACACTAACAAGGTCATGCATGGTTATCTTAGATGTTTCTTGAAAATCAAGTTTGTGGCTACATCACAAAATAAATTCCATTTCACCTTGAAACTTCAGCTGGCAAGTAGTAATGGTTGGTGCATATAAAATGTTACTGCTCTTGTGGATTCTTGAACTGAGCTGTCAGTTACTTGATGACACTTTGGAGTTGCTGAAATTGTCAGTTTGCAAGATTTTTTTCATAAGGCTATATATTTTGTCATTCATTGTTAGAGAGGGTAGGCGACTTTTCTGCAAAAAACCCCCATGTTGATGACACAAAACAGGTGGTATTCATGAACCTGATATCTGTGCTATGTACTATTGTATGTGCTCGTTTAGTTTTGTTTCCACTCTGCACAAGCATGGAAACAGGAGTGGTGAGTCTGCAATTGTGAAGGTTTATGAATATGAATGAGAAAAGTTTAGTAGGAGAGGTAATAACATACATGCCCCAAACCAGGTCTGGTTTTGGCATTTGACTTTTGATTGCTTGTGTGTTCCATCTGTATTAGCTGGTTTAGTGAAAGGCATTAACTTGCCTGAGAATGGGAAGAAAAAAGCAGGGCATAAGACTTGTGTAACGACCACTTTTACGGGCAACTGAAATAGTGCTCTCCTCTTCCCATTCCTAATTTCTTTGCCTTAGTCCACAGGGTGCTCTGGAGGCCGGGGCAGCTAGATGGTGAAATAGCTGCTCAGAGGCCACTGGGGTTCTCTGTCAGCCAGCTGGCAGAAAAATTATAAACTCACCCATAAAGACTCACCCCAATGTCAAAGGATACAGTGGGGTTTTCAAATGGGACTGTTCCCAGTACAAAGCCAAGCCATCAGAAATTTCTACAACCATCTTGGGTTGTACAAGTACCTCCTTATTAAATCTCCCCAGGTCTTTGAAAGATTTTTCAGACAGAAAGGATAATGTTTGGTTAAATTTATGTGAAGCCTGTGGCAGAGGCAAAATAACAATATCTGGATATCCAGATCCATTTCTTCAACACTGTTCTATTTTAACTATATCCTATGATACAGCACTACTTAGTAAAAATTAAAGAGCTGAAATATTTGTCTCACATCCTTGAAAGCTGCTCACGTTCTGACTTGAGTACCAAAGGGCAGAAATTCATCTCTAAAACAGATTTTTTTTGAAAAAACTTGTACATGCACAAAGAGACATCATTCAAAAAATGCCAGGAAGTGGCAACAACCACATACCTCCTCTACTACTCCACCAGTAGGGGACTCCACCAGAAGGGGAACTACCTCCACCACTCCACTACATCTGTCTCCACTATTCAGTGAGTAACAATTTTGTGCATCATAGGCGGGTCCAGAGCTGTGTCCTGCCAACACTGTGAAATGTTGTCATCGAGCCCAAACCTCCAGTTTAAAATAAATTCATCTAAAAACTATTAACTTTGCACTTGAAAGAATGCTTCCTTTGTCTCAAGAACCTATCCCTAAAATGTATTTTACCAGATGTATAGGAATATTATGGCAAAAAAATGAGTATGAGAAGCGGATAGAATTGACACATCAATATGAATTTAAGTAGCAGGGTGACTTTTATTGAATTTTTCCTCAGTACAAGGATCAATAATTTGTCTGTTGACAAATTTAAAATTACTGTAAGTGGCAAACAATCTTATTTTCAGTTCTCTGAATGATGATAACTTTCAGTAGACTCATGACTCCAGGTTGTGAGTGCGTGCATGTTGCATGGCCCCTTCAGCCTCAGCTCTTCAGGAGACTACTGTATTTGGTGTGGATTTACGTTGGCACTCCATTTGTAAAGTGTGTGATGCACGCTACAGTGCTGGAAACCTGCGATTCAATTTTGTATCAGGAGTTATCATCATGAAAATATATGGGGTTGCACATAAATTCTTCTGTTCCTTCAAACCCTGAGTTAGTCTCTAATGAGACCTCTGGTGATGGTAGTAACCGTGATACAGTTAGCAAGACATTTCTCCTGAGCAGTGTGGTGTGTCAACACTGGCCAGACGGAAAACATCAAAAAAGCTTTTATTTTCTCTAGAACATACTGAGGAAAAGTACAAAGTATTTGATTTTCCACTGCTCCTGGGTTTTTCTTAATGCCAAGCTTAACTTTATCAAATGTAAAACTTGTTGAGAGTGATTTCAATTCTAAGATTGTCCTCAATCTGCTGAGTACTGGTGACAGTACTCAAGTGGTTACTGTCTTAATATCCAAGCAGACTAAATTAGATACAGAGCATGGTACCAGCATGTTATGTATTGCTGGAATGGAATTTAAACTATTCAAGCGTATAAATTGAAAACTCATTCTGAGGAATTGCTTTGCTTTCCTAAAATGAGTATACGGTAAAAACAACCAAGACATTCAGGAGCCTTATCACTGGAAATAAATGTAATAATGTAATTCATGCTGTGTAAGGCAGACTTTATTCTTGATGGATGATGTTTGGTTGGTATTAAACTCTGAATTGCAGAATAGGAAGTTCCTTAAGGAAGCAAAATCTCTTGCAAAAACAGGCAATGCAAGTGTGCGGTGATTAACAGTGTGCCAAATCATTCGCTAATAACTTAGACAGTCAGCCAACACAGCCAAACCAGCTGGTTTGAAAACACCATGAAAGCAATTTACAGGCCCCTTCTAAATTTAAAGTGGGACTATATAATTGCCAGTATAATAACACCAGCTTTAACTCAAGCTGGTTTTATTAAAAGAAAAAGCTAGAAAACTCTCACCTGAAACAAGAAGAGCTAGTGTTCCTCCTCTGCTCACCAAGGAAACAGTCATCTCCATTTTCTCTTTGTGCAAAGCAACAACTGGTTCTTCAGAGAACAATTGCGCAATACTTAACTAACTTTTCATACAGGACCTCCTTATGCAATTCACTTGAGTTTTTCTTTGGTGAAGATGATGAGGTTTTGCTGACAAGAAAGAAAGTTTACTGAATATTCTCTCCAAGAGACACCCTGTAACTCTGCCAACTCATGCCAGTCTTCCAGTATGTTGGGGCAGACATGTCTCAGACCCATTTATCATCCCTCCTTCAGCACTGCCCTTTGTGGAGCTGGAGATGTGATGGTGACTTGTGTAGCCCATGGGGTTATTTGACACTTACTGTGTCCTGGGGATTGCTCTTTTCTTCCCAAAACCAGGCCTGCACAAGGTGGTTCCTGGTTACCATCATCTCAGGACTGGAAGGGTGTAAACAGCTGCAATTTGTATAAGGGTTTATGAACATCTGTGCTGTCAATGTCCATAATCATGGAATACATCAGTGCAGTTATTCAGTATTTCTCTCCAATCTTATATGAAATATATATATATAGCAAAATTTAACAAGTTTCATTTCAGAAAGTTTGAAATGTCAAAACTAAAATATGGCAATCAAAATAGCTAAAATAGGCATATTCTAAATGATTCACCCTTTAGTTTAAATTCTAAACTCTAGTTAGGCTTGACACTTTCCAAAATATTTATGGGAAAATATTTGACTTAAAAGGGAAGATATATGATTGTGCCAATGTCAATCTTCTGAATTCATGAGCTTTCAGTCAGAGACAATATTTGGCACAGAGCCTTAGTGAGACAATGATAAATTATCCTCATTTCATATATAGGGTAAGTACAGTTAAGCATTTACTCACAAAGGGAGCAGAGATCTTTGAGACAGTTCTGGACCAGGAGACAAAATAAAAGTCTGCAAGTTGACAATGGACCAAGGTCCCTTGTAAGGCAATAGGTCTCTTGCAGAACTGAGTTGAAGCCTATGAGGTTATTCTTTGCTGTTTCAGTTGACTTAAGTACATTTACTGTAGGATTTTAGATGCTTTATTAGTTATTGTCATGGGACAGACAACAACTGAAATCAAAGATTCTAACGATTACTTTTTTTTACTCTCCTAAATTTTGACTCTTTAAAACAAAGTTCCTCAATGATCTTCACTAATGTTAAGTGTAACTGTCCCATTTAATACAAAAATCACCTATTCTACTTCTGAAGTTCACAGAATCATAGAACCATAGAAGGCTTGGGTTGGAAGGGGCATTAAAGATCATCTAGTTCCAACCTCCCTTCCATGGACAGCAACACCTTCCACTAGACCAGGTTGCTCAAAGCCCCATCCAACTGGGCCTTGAACACTTCCACAGATGGGGCAGACACAATTTTTCTGGACAACTTGTGCCAGGGCCTCACCACCCTCACAGTAAAGGATTTCTTTCTAATATCTAATCTAAACCTGCCCTCTATCTGTTTGAAGCCATTCCCCCTTGTCCTGTCACTACATGCTCTTGTAAAAAATCTCTTTCCTTCTTGTAGGCTCCCTTCAGGTACTGAGAGACCACAATTAGGTCAATTCTAAGCCTTCTCTTTCAAAGCTGAACAATTCCAATTTTCTTAGCTTTTTTTGTAGGAGAGGTGTTTCAACCCTCAAACCATCTTGGTGACCTTAGTTGGTTATGAGATCTTAAATTGAAATAATTTTTGGTTAAACAGTCCTTCTAGAGTGGTAAAAGGGTTGTAAAGTCCTGCCCTCTGGACTTAGGCTTAAATATCGCAATGGTTTTGACTAGCATGCATCAACAAACTAGGGAAAAATATTACTTAAGATGACCTTCACTTCCACGCAAGAGGTCAACGTTCCCAGGAAACATTTATCAGAGTTGAGATAGACTTCAGAAATGGGGCTTTATTTGGGAGCTCAGTAAAAGATAAATAGGTCTGGCTGTCAGGAAGATTCCCCTGAAACCAACATAAACTTTTCTAATTGATTCACATTGATCCCCTATATGCCTTTCTAGCCTCATTGTGTAATTTCTCTGTCTTCACAACACATACTTATTGCTAGTCATATTCCTCATTATTCATTCCCTCCAGGATCACACAAAAAAATGAGCTCCTAATTCCTTCTAAATTTGTTTTGCCATCCATTTTTGGTTTCAAATTATTTCCCCCCAAAGAAACTTCAGTATCTTTGCTTCAGATTATGGACAAAAATCATTATGGTAATCCTCCTTCTTACACACTCTTATGATAGTTTGGGAAAGTTTGTGTAGTGCAATATACAGAATTACTCAGCAAAGAGAAGAACATATCAGTTCAGATAATTTACCCTTAGTTTCTGACCAACCTTTGCATTTCATTTGCTTCTTGAAGTGTTACCCTTCACTTGGAATAAAATAGAGCATTTCATGCTTTTGATATTTTTGTTATCCATCTTAAGGAAAAAAAAAGAGAACTTAATTACTTTTGTGCAAGGGAAACATCTGGGTTTTTAGAATATTCACTTTTGGGCAAGCACACAAATTCCGAAGTTTTTTGGATTTATAAGAGAAATTTTTCAGTTTTGAGGGAAGGGTTAGCAATGAGGGGAATAGAACATTCTCCAACCCATTCTAAGCCTCATTTTCATCTGTTTCTAATCTCTGTGAGTTATCTTTCCAATACCTCTGATATATACCCAAGAAGGATTTAGAGTTCTGTGATTATATCCCTACATATGTGATTTCCTTGATCATTAATGACAGCATCACTGTCTTACAGAATTATTCAACAAACCAAATAAATAAACACTTAACCTTCTGGACTTGAGTTCAACATTCTGGAAATTCAGATTGTACCATGCTGGAGTCTCATAACACGTGGGATGTAAGACTTTCTCTTTGTAACAATACCAGTGCTTCATACCCTTCGAACACAAGGATTTGATATATACTCAGACTCATATTTCTCCTACTTACCTCTTCAACTTGTCACTATAGTAACTCTTAGTCCTCTCTGTAGGCAGATCTCAAGTCAATTAATGCTTCTACCTGCAAAAGATCCCACAATGAAGACAGGTGATTTGTGTTGTTGGAAACTTGCCACAAGCAAAATAACCTTGTGTGTTCCTGTGTACCAATCTGTAGAACAAATATTTAATGTTTTCTCTGTCCCCAGAGAAAGTCAGTCTCTCAGGCTTTCAGTTTCTCCAGTAAAGTCTGTTTTAACCAAAACAATAATTGATGAATGATCTTGCTTTTCTTGTCGGGCCTTTTGTTACATTTTCTCTCCATTGCCCACTTGAGGAGGTGGGGTGATAGAGAGGTTTGGTGGATGCTTGTCATTCAGCCAAGGTTAATCCACCACAGACACAAGAAGAAAAAACTGGAGCAGAAGCTTAACAGGCAGTAGTTTTTTTCTCGTTTCACCTGGATTCATGTAGTTTTCATTTTCCTTCCTTATATTTCTAGATAGAAGTTATGATGAGAAATGTAGACCTCGACAGAACCTGCCGAGGAATTTGCATTGATTTAAGGCCCAAACTCAGCTAGTGTTATTCATATGGATAAAGAACTAGAATCTTCTCTCCAGGGCAGGCCAAAAAGAAATCTTATCTGTATGTATGCCAGACTTAGAGTTTGATTTAAGCAGGTTGTCAAGTTTGAATCCTGAGGATTGGATCTGCTCTTTAAGAAGCCTTGAAACCTCAATATTAGTTAATGTATGTTGAAACTATGAGATTTTTAGTACTGCTGCTGTGCTGCCTCAGTGTAAGTAAAAACTCATTAGTTTTATAATACAAGTAAATCCTACTCATGCCAGTGCAGTTGATCAAAGACTTTGACACCTACAGAGCAATAAGGGAAAGCACAACAAGCCATCTATTTTTAATATCATTTATGGGAGAGCTTGAGAAAAAAGTGAATGATAACCTTATAGAATCAGGCACTGTGATTTGCCAGGGTCAGGGGTTGGATAACAACCAGGTACATGTTCTTGAAGCAAGAAGAATCCAGGGCTCAAAAGACACTTTTGTCACAGTAGGCAGCAAGGTAGTGGACTATCTCTTGTATATCCTGCTTATTCCAGTCCGGGTGGTTTGATACATGCATCACAAACAGATGTTATGATGGACATTATAAGACACATTAGGACAAAAGATTAGAAAATGGACTTTATTTAAACACAGTGAATAGAGATGTTGAGTATCAAGGATTTCAGGAATGATCTTTCTTGCGTTTTAAATTTTAATGCAGTAAATTCAAAATTTTTAATTTTTTCTACAAATGTTTCTACAATTTTTATATTAAAATGCAATTTCAATGCTAAACAGAAATTTCTATTTTTATATACCTCATTAAAAGAAAGAAAGAAAGAAAGAAAGAAAGAAAGAAAGAAAGAAAGAAAGAAAGAAAGAAAGAAAGAAAGAAAGAAAGAAAGAAAGAAAGAAAGAAAGAAAGAAGGAAGGAAGCATGGATTTCTCTAGAAAGTAATATATCCATTATTGCTCCTGCCTGATGGTGTTATCAGCCTGCCATGTATGAACAGTCTGCTTCTAAATCATAGCCAAGTCCTGCACAGTCTTCCAGATCTTAAATTAGCATCATGAGCAATAGATGACATTTAATAAAGGCTTATCTTTCCTTGTTGTAGCCCTGATGTTATTCAACTGTGCAATCTTTGGAAGGACATGATAAATTCAGTGTTGAAAGTCTTGAGTTGGATTCTTACATAGTTTGCATATGACCTGAGAGAGGCTTATTGTCATCTTTATCCCCATTTTCCCTATTTATAGGATAGAAATTAGTCACAATGATGTTAAACTCCTTTATAAAATGTTTTGGACAAGACCCATCTCAACAGTATGTACTTATAACATTTGTCCCCATCAAGCTTTACAGAACAGTTAGCCACACTCACTGCAGTCAGTGAAGGTTAGAATTACTCACCTGAAAAAAATAAGGTTTTCACCACAGAATGAGAAGAGTCCCCACTAAACTCTTTCAGCTTCAACAATCATCTCTGCTCCCACTGTAAATCAAGTCCAAGGTTACTTGCCCAGATGAAGACATTCACATGGTATATCCCCCCTCTCAATTAAAACTCACTGTTTAAGTGGTTATATTATTTATTAAGGGTGAGTGAAAACTTGCAAGTTTGGAGCTCTCCTTTAGTTGTGTCTGCAGAGTTTGTAGCACACGAGGTAAAAGTAGAGCTCCCAGGCTCCTATATCTAGTGCTTTGCTTTATGGAGTATTGCCATATTCATTTTTTACAATTTTTTTCTAATCACAGCTTAAAATCAGTGTATTTTGAGATATTTGGATCCAAAGCTATAGGAAAAAAATGTTGGAAGGGATTTCAGGAGCTTATCTGATCTAATACTCTGTGCAAACTGGTGCCAACTCCAAAATTACATTAGATTTCCCTGGACCTTCTCCAGTCAAGTTTTGAATATCTCCAATGAGACATACACCACAACTAGTGTTTCTCAGGATAATTATTATTTCAGCATTTGACCATGTTCATTTTGACTCTTTTTTTCCCCTTACCACACGCAAAATTTCTCTTGGTGCAATCTGTGACCACTATCTCATCTCCTACTGAGTACTCCTGTAAAAGTCTGGCCCCATCTTCCCTCCCTACTTCTAATCATTGTGTACTTGGTCTTTCCGTATCAACTGCACATACAAGTCACATTGTAAAATAGGCTTTATTTTCATTTGTATAACAGGACTGTTCTTAGTTAATAATGTTCTTATTTGCAAGGTAATAAAACAATATGGTGATTGAAAAGAACCAGACATTTTCCACTGAAAATTGCATTTGAATATTTATCGGTGAGTTTCAGGTTTCTATTGAAAAGGCTTCTTCATCAAAACATTTTAAAGACTCTCTGTGTCACCTTTTACAGGAGAAGTTGCTGATGATAATCATAATTTGTGGATTTTCACTATGGATACTTCGGAAATTACCAAGCACTATTTAATAATTTTTTCATTCTGGTATTTATGAAAATTAGTAAACTGTGAAATGAAGAACTGGTAAAAAGGGTCATGGTGTCTTTTCCTGTGATCTGCAGAGCTGGGCTCAGATGGATCAAATAACAAAGGAAAAGAACTCATGTAATTCTTTTTCATTATGAATCCTTAGCTGTTGCAAATGAATGAAACAATCTAAATTACCAATTCAAACTGCCCTGAAAGCATCTTCATTACAAAACGGAAGACAGAAAAAATAATAAAGCAATAAGCATGTTTTCTCCACTATATACAGATGGGTTGTGATGTTGAAAATTATTTCCAAGGCAGTCCCAGTCTTTACCCAATCTCTTGGTTGTTGAGGCACTTACACTAGTAAATAAAACAAGCTACAACCTTCTTCTGTGGCAAACCTTTCCCACAAAAAGAAGGTGGATGTAACCAGTCTGTCTGCTGGGAATGGTCCTTGGCACATCCTGTTTTTCACATTATTTCAGGCATTGCTGGTTGACCTAGAGGACATATAGCCTAGACAGCATGCTGGCAACTAAACAGGACAAATAACCTGTTCTGGGCTCAAATGGCCCAGTTCTTGAACCTGAGACCCGTTCCTGTTTATTTGCTATTGTATACGTATCTGAGTGCTCAGAGAGCTGCCCTTGTCTTCTGACAAGTCTGGAGACATTCATTTAATTTCCAAAGCTTTCAGAACTGCTCATTCTGACAGACAATCATTGTGCAATGAATCATTTGCTTTCTGAGGTTTTGTTGTCATCACATACATTGCAAAGCTGTGGTTTAATACACATTCCCCCATTTTGTTGATTCAGCAGACAGCACGATTTAAAACATGTCAGACCTTCATCACAGTATTATCTGTCAGATGAGTATTTCTGCCAAGACCCGCAAGTAACTTTAAACCTAAACAAAAAATAATACAGTACTTTTCTTCCTAGACAAAGTGTCCTGTGTTGCCTTATTTAGGTGAAGTTAAACTGAAGTTTTTACTAGCCCACTTCCACACATATTCTGAACTCTCCAAACAAATCTGTTTCAACATTAATAAAATGGCAAGAGTAGATGATAAGCAGGTTAACAGCTACATTGTGATGCCTTAGCTCTAAGGCATTGATTGAAATGTGTATTCAGAGACTGAAGCTTAAAATGTGTACTGATAGTAATTCTGCACACTCATATGATCACATAAAAAAATGTGAAGCCTTTGGAAACATATGTGTGATGGGTGGGAGTAAGAGGTACAATTCTCTGTTGATGGAATTCATTATGTAGATCTTTGCTCCCCCAAAAAAATTGGCAACTTCCATTTCATTTCTATTTCACTATTTGAAAGAGTTGTTTCCCTCTGAGTTTTACATGCTGTATATAAGTATTTCTAGAATTAATTCCATCTGTTAGGAGTTTTACATTTGGAAAAAAAACTAAAATGAAGGTAATTGCTCTGAGAATTTGGGTTTTTGGCTTGGGTTTAATTTTGGATTACAAAGCAGTCTCCAGAGACAGTTAGTGCTAAGGCTGACCTGTGTGTGACTGCAGTTTATTTAAAATACAACTCTAACTACAACCTTTTCTATACAGTCACAGCATTGTTTTAAATTCCAAGTGCTTGCCAGTAGCTTGATTATCAATTCTAATAGTTTTTTTAGAAATTCATGCTAGTCTGACTGGTCTTTAATTCTTTGGCTTAATTGTTTTAGCCTTTCCAAGAGACTTTTTGTCTGAACTAGGTAACTATGTTCAAATTCACTGACACTGAGGCACTGTGCTGGCTGCTTTTCTGGGAGGCAGGAAGTGCAAGTGGCAAGGAAGGATCTGTAAGAAGAGAATTAAGCCTGAAAAGCTTGGATTATGGGTGTAGCTGAGTTACCTCCTATATCTGCAAACAGTCCTGGCTACTCATGAGTTATCTGGAGTGGAAACCTACACTGGGACTTGGTGCTGACATCTTCCCGCAAAGAAAATTTTCCTGAAGAAACTAGCCCAGCATCATATTTATCTGAGTTAACTTCTGTAAATAAAGATAGTGTGACAAAATATTCAAGTCAATGTCCACTTGTCAGTACAGGAGTAGGACTAAAGATCCTGCTTTGAGGATGTGCTCACTCAGCTGCAGAAGAGGAGGACAATCACCAAAACACATCTTGTAACTTATGGGCCACGGAGTAAGAAGGCAGGCAGAAAATGCCCAAATCCTTCACCAAGGACAAGAGTACTCTTTTAATCCACAAAAACTCAAAGATGATTCCTGCTGACTTTAAAATTGCCAATGCCAGAGCCAATTGTCTAGATCTATAACAGGGATTTTGTGAGATCCTGCTCATCTGGAAAGGCTTCTGCTGTGTAGGAAACATTAAAGCTGCATTTGTCCTCATGTAACCTGTATGCTCGGTCTTTGTTGATGCTATTAATATAGTAATCATCTTGTCACAGCCTTCAGGACAGAAGCAAAGGTCTTCCAACACACAATGGCAATCCTCATATGGGAATGATCAAGATACGAGAAAACCTAAGTGATGTCAAATTACCAATCTTTTATAGACCTAAATATATTTATTTCTTGATTATAAACTTTTGAATTCAAGAAATTGTACTGGAGCACACAAAATCTTTTCTTCTAGGCTAATTTCTTCCTTTCTTGTTATTCAATCTCTAAACCTAACAAAACAGAGGGTGGATGTTCTGTTGTATGTAAGCTGGTGCTCAAACACAGGCATAGTTTAAAGCACCTCAGTCCAAAGGCAAAGAAGTCTCTTCAGACTGCAAATCAGGCTTTACATCTATATACATGTGTTATGGGCTGAATGAAAAACTGGCATCAAATGTAGTCCCAAAGCACTACTATTATTGTCCAGATTTTGTTAAACAGAGTGTTTGATACATTCCTGTTGACAAAGAAACTCCTAATTAAGAGTATAAGATTTGCTACTTCATTGTAGACAGATGAACAAAGCTAATTAAGGATCTAGTCCAAAATCTGGATAAGCAGAACAGAACACAGGTCTCTGTCATTGTGTGCAAGGCCATCCATCCTTCCACAGCCTTCTGTGGCTCAGACCTTTGGCTGCTCCCTGGCACACACAGCAGTGCTGCTGGTTCAGAGGAGAGACCACAGGTGAGCACAGCCAGCATGGCTGGGACAGCAATTCCCACAAACAAATGTGGTGTACCCAGCTGGGGTAAAGGCAAACAGAAAGCTGAGGAATGGTTAAATCTTCTTAGTACCCTCACCACTGTATGAATTTAGCACCTACTTCACAACATGTTGGATCCAGCACCTACATAGAGCCCAGGTCTCTGTGACCTCCTTCAAAGGAGTAGATTGTAGATCATACCCATATAACATGGGGCTAAAGCATGGGAGCCAAGTTAATTATAACTTAGCAGTCAGAGTAAGGTTCAGAAGCATAAAAATCCTTGCAATTGCTTTTCTCTGCACAATTCCTCATCTTTAAAACTGGGATAACTTTGACCTTCCTCACACAGGGGTTAAGAGAAATCCATTAATGTTTGTGCAGAGAAATGAAAGCTAGAAGGTTAAGTGGTTGTTGTCCATGCCAATAATTCATCACACTGGGCATAAAATTAGAGTTCACAGTGACCTTTTCTTTCCTAAAATCTTCTTTGGGGCCAGACTGGTATTTCTTCTAAATCTGGAATGCACATCCGTAACAGCAGATCTGTTGTAGGTATGCAGTGGTAAGAACTAAACAGAACATTTTGCTCTCAATTTTATATTAATAGCTCTCTGTTAATCAGATATCAAAGTTCACGCAAAGCCTTCCAGACAAATAAATATTTTTTATTACTAGCATAAAACTGATGATAAATTAATTGTCCTTCATTGCCATAAACATATCCAACAGTAGAATGTCTTTGCTAGGTAATGCAAATGCCTATTAATTACTGTCTTGTCCTTCTGAAAGTGGATGTGAGAGAGAGAGACAGAGAAATTTATGTATACACTAGCATGTAGGGGGAATCTTCCCTTGCATGGGTGTAGGGTTTTACACAGGGCTTCACTAAAGATTTCTGTATCAGCTAAAAATGTTCAGGTTCATCAGCACAGTTATGACTCTTGGCTCCAATTCCTGTCATAAATGAAGCCTGACTTTTATGTGAGCTTCTGCAGAGAAAAGTATGGCTGGTCTTAAAGTCACTGAATTCCTGAGTTACTTGGAAAACCTTCATACATACCCGTGTATGCATATTCAGCTTTGCCAAATACTGCCTTTTGTGGTTCTTTTCAGGGACCAGGGCAGGGAAAGATCATTGAAACTTCTACAAAAGGGCTGTGATACCTGACTGTGTTCTTTATGTGCTGGAGAGCTGAACTGTTTGGCTTACTTAACACCCAGAGCCAACCTCTCTCTCTGAACTACTCCCTGTCTTTAAAATACCACCTCGGATCTTTGCTGCAAGAAGTGTCTTCTGACTTTCCTAGCTGCAAAATCTTAGTGAAGACAAAAAGATTTGTAGTACTAATTCAGTGTAGGTCACCCCAGCTATGCTTTATTGCAATTAGGTAAATCAATTTGAAATTAAGTGTTTTGTCACTTATTAACTCAAATTTAATGATCTTGATTAGTAAGTACCTCTTTTGGCATTGAAGACAAACTGAGACGCTGTGGTATAAGATGGTGAAGCAGGAAGCATAGAAATCTGCCTTTTTTAGTTAAACAATGGAAGACGATGCATCATGGTGAAAAGGCAAGATCCCAGATTATATTGTGCCCATGGTCATAATCTCTAGAATACCTCCATTAGCATGCTTCTGTCAGCAATTTATGCTACAAGTAAATGGTCAATGTTGCCTTTCATTTTGGAACAGGATGCCCAGGGAAGTGGTGGAATCACCATCCCTGGAAGTGTTCAAAAAACGTGTAGATGTAGCACTTGGATACACAGTTCAGTGCTGGACTTGGCGGTGGTGGGTTAATGGTTGGGCTCAACGACCTTGAAGGTCTTTTCCAACCTTAATGATTCTATGATTTTTTTTTCTCGAATTTATTGTTTTTCAGTGTACTATTCCTGAAAGTGACGACAGAAGAAATTGAAATGTCTGTGTCACCTGTATTAAAAACACCTATTTCAGCAGTCCTGCTGACTGACTGACTTCAGGTATTAATGAGTTGAAAGCACTGCAGGAAGACTGTCTCCATATTTTTTTTCTTTTTATTTTTTTTTCTTTTTTTCAAGTTCAGGAATTTCTGAAATCTCTCAGCTGTCTTTAAAGTAAAACTAGTCTGTAAAAAATTATAAATTTCAATATCCTGACCATCAGTTTGACCAATCTCTCTCTGTTGATGTTAGAAGTTGGATCAGTTATTCACAGATATGACAAAAGGATCAAACTCTTTCACACCAGAAACCAGCTATTGTCAACATTCTCCCTTCCTTTTTAGAAGGAAGGAAGAAATTGACTGTATCTGTGAAAGTCATTAAACAGACTTAGCTCTTCTGGCCCTTCTGAAAAATATCCAGAGACAGACAAAAGCTCAAGTTAACAATAAAGATGGTGTTGGTCGAGACAGGAGACATGATCGGCAGCAAAGCAGATGGTGACACTTCCCCTCTCTTGTTTTAGCCAAAACCAGCCCTAGGGAACTGAGATGAAAGTGAAGTGTCATTTCTACTGACTCTTCCTGCAGCCAGTTTTAACATGAGGATGCACTTTGATACAGCTTTACTCAGGGAACAGAACACACCACTGAAAATTATAGAAGATCCGAGATCCTGGATAGAGAAAAACTCCCAGTCACGCTTGTGGTTCCACAGGATTCTGTTATGCTGGGATGGGCTCTGTTTCTGGCAGCTTTACAAGGGTTGCTGAGTGCCTGCATATGAAGAAATCCAAAAAGAGTTTTCATGCTGGAAGCTCTGAAAACGTACATGAACTGGAGGAAAGGTGTTCATACACACCAAAGTGGGTACTACCATGAGATCATTCCTGTTTTAGCATGTGGATATATGACTAACAATGCCAAAAAACCTGTTGAAACCTATACTGAGCCCCAGAAACTTTTCACTGATAGCCACAAAAGATCTTCCCGGGGCAGAAAAATTAATTTAAAGTCTCTGTGTACCGCCTCTTAGGTGAAAGTAGGCAAATGAAATGCTAATGAAATTGCACAGGTGACTATACTGGGACCGGGGCTGCAGGTGGTTAACAGTATCAATAACTACCTGCTACCAGTAGAGCTTCTACCTATGGAGAATATCTGCAACCACCAGAAAGTCAGGTCTCTTGTTTTCTTGCCTTAGTCAGGAACCCGAGGCTGAGTCTGTACTGTTAAATTCAATAGTGGCAGGGAGCATTTGTAGGTAATGGAAGTCATTGTCTCGACTGCTACAAGAAGGCTGGAGAGCAACCTTTGACAAGGATGTGTAGAGATAGGGCAAGAGGGATTGGATTTAAAACAAGAGAAATTAGCTTTAGACTAGATATTAGGAGGAAATTCTTTACTGTGAGAGTAGTGAGACACTGGAAGAGGTTGCCCAGAGAAGCTATGGATGCTCCATCCATGAAGGTCTTCAAGGCCAGGCTGAATGAGGCTCTGACCAACCTGGTCTAGTGGAAGATATCATTGTTCATGGCAGCAGGATTGGAACCAGATGATCTTTAAGATGTCTTCCAACCCAAACCATTTTATGAGTTTATCAATGTAGGTTTTTCTATGGTCCAATGCCAGAGAACAATCCAGATGTATTTAACTTCTTAGGATAGATGTAGCTTAAATATTTGGGGAATGAAATGATAATGAAAAAGGATATCAGGAATTTGCTTCACATGTCAGTGGAGTATGTTGTGCATGATCTTAAAATATAATGGACACTTCAGTACTGGGAATTATATATCTCTTTGTAGAAATGTCACTTTTGTAATTAATGTGGCTTCATTTTCTACTGGAAAATATATTTTGTGAATGGAATGGAAAAACCTTAATGAATCAATGCCAGTGTGTTCAAATGCTTGAAAAGCCTTCTTCTTTTTTGTCAGTAGCAGAAATTAGTTATGTAAATGATACAAGTAGGTAATCCTATCACAACCCTATTTATCATCAAGGCTGAGGTAATTGATACTCAGTCTTTTGATATAAACCACATTTGTTTAAAATCCCTTTTCACATACTGATTTGATGAAACTTATTCTATCTGCCCAGTGAATAATCTCCTAATGTAAAACTAGCCACCAACAAGAAAAAAAAAAATCTCAAATCTTCAAAGAGGGTTAAGTTATAATGTTTACTCTCCTGATCAGTATGCTAAAAGATGCTAGGTATGGTTCATATTCTGCTAAGAAGTGGGAGTTCATCAAGCTAATTCCATTCTTTATAGCTGCCTGTCCATCATGGCAGAGCAGGCATTCTGTGCTTCATTCACTGCTTGTGTTCAACCATTTAAATATGAAGGAGTCATAGCAAAAGTGTATAGGCAGAAAAGTGTATAGGCACTCAGAGAAGCTGCCTCAAGGCAGTCTCAAGTCTAGCAGGGTGCAAACTGTCGCTTTGTAACTACTGGAAATGGTCTTTCTTGTAAAATGTGATTGCTTAGCTGTGTCTGAGAGGTGAGACAGGGTAGTATTTTGCATGTGACACAGAAGTGGTGGATCCATGAAGGATGGAAACACAAGAGGAGAAATTAAAAGTGGGTTAAGTCACCTGACTGATTCACTGTTTATTTCAAAACTGATGTAAGATCAGTTATTTTCCACTGAGTTATGCACATGTACTGTGGCAGCGTGAAGAAAAGTGAGACAAGCTGGAAAACTTAAAGGAAGAAATATTCTGGCAGGTTGCCTGTTGGTTGCATACAATATCACTGAAAATGTTGGCAACTGAATGTTTGATTTGGGTAATGAAAAACTTGTCAGCTTGAGCAAAAGCCAGGAGCTTAGGGGTTTACTAAACATTCAGATGTCACCAGTTTGTGTTTTATTTCTTAAATAAAATTTCAGGAGCTTTGTGGCTTAAGAAAATCTCAGTAATTTTAAACAATTAGTAAAGGAATTCTGGTTCATTCCTCACTTGCTGAGTTACTTCCCCTCCCTCCCCCTTTCTTAATGTCACCCCTGATTTGCCCTAATTTCACTGTTGAAATGTTCTTATATGAATTTGAAGAACCTGATCTTCTACAAAGTCAAAGGCAAACTCGTCAATTACTTCAGGGAAGCAGACCCTCAGCTGTCACCTGAAGGTGAGAGTCCCTCTCAAATATGTGCCTGGGAAGAAAAGAGAATGAAAATGATTGAATATCTCTGTTTCTGTCATGAAAGTCACATCTAAATGTAAGTTCAGCAACTGCATTTTATCTAACATTAAGAAAGAGTCATTAACAGTGTTGAAGTCCAGCTCTGAAGGATTGTTTATTATCAAAACACCATTCATATGGAAAGTTTGAAATTGATTAAAGATACCCTTAATTTCTACTTTTTTCTCTTAAAAAACCATTTCCTTGCTTTCTGAAACACAAGGAAAAAAATGGTTTAGTATTTTTCATCCCAAATTAGGAAATTTGAAAGAAAAAGTGAATTTTCAAAAAAATGTTGGCCTCAATGCCTATTATCTCTATCAAATCTTCCTTTAAAGCTACTACACTACATTATGCTGTAAAATTGTGTGTCTCACAAGTAAAACGTGCTAATCTCCCTATGAGTTAACGTCACATGCCCAAAGAACCAGCAGGACTTCTTGTAGAGATGGGATTTCCTTTGCTCCAGAAGGAAGAGGTTAGGGGTATTAGCACGGGTCATAAAGGCACTTTCTTCCACAAGTATGTACTAATGAGGCAGTTGCTCCAGCTTGATTAGAATTACACTCATTACCTCACTCCTTTGCCTTTGCAGAAGTGTTATTTTTAATTGGAAGAGGCACTTGTGAATCCCCTCATCTTGTTCATTATGAAAGACCATTTCACAAAATAGATGGCAGCATGATATATTCACAGGGCATTGTGTGTGCTCCTGCTGTGTGCCAGCTCCGTACTCTCCCTCCCAGTGGAGCAGACAGCTTTTTGAACACCCTGGCTGCTCAGTTGAAATAATAGGTGTGTAAGTGAGGAGCACAAGGACCCCTGTGTGTCACATTGGCACTGATCCCTTTGCAGGAAAACTGATTATCACTCTTGAAATGCTCTTGAGGATGGTGCCTGTCTCTGGCTGCTGATTCTGTGCTGAAGAGGAAAGAGGAAACTAATGGGAGGGATTAGAGGAGAGGTGATGAATAGCTAGTGAAATGGGACCCAGCCTGCACTCCTCCTATTACAGATACAGAAAAGATTGTGTTTGTATTCTCACAAAAGGGAGTTTTGTCCTGTTTGAGATTCCCAGTCCTACGTGCGTCAGCTTTGCGGTGAAGACACACAGTGCTTTCTGTTGTGTGAGGAATGCATCAGGCGGTCCCTGAGGTGCAAGTTCTGTGGGTAAGCACAGCCAGGTGGAATCAATGCAGACAGTGTCCTAAAGACAGGAACCTAGCTTTTGCAACTCAGCCTTGAAAGAAATACTCGAAACCCTGAAGAAGTCCTTTGGTGACAGACAGTGCTCCAGCATCTGGGAGCTGTTTTGCATTTTGCAGTCATGCATTAATAAGATGTATTTTGTAGGTCTGCCTCACATTACCCAGAACTGTCAGTCTTTCTGGGTCGTCAATTAAATATGCAGAGTTGATGTTCACTTTATTAATTTCAAATTTGAGTGTTCAATCCTTGAAAAGGACGTATGTCAGCCTCAAAGCCTTCTCCAGAAAAGGCCCTTCTGCAAAACACTGAATCCCACAGTCATACTGAATCCCACTTAATTTGCTTTCATTATATCTCCATCAAGTCTTTCTACAAAACTAGAGTATCTCAAATACCTGCTGCCCTGCCTGAGGGATCTACTTCAGATATTACTACACCTAAATACTTAAGTATTTTTATAGAAAGTAAGCTTACAACTTAATATCCTTGTTTTTGCAACCAACCAACTTTCTAACACCATGCTTTTCTGTGATTTTAAAAATTGCTTGTCTTGTTCCAAATTAAGTTTCATGCCTTTTAATTTTTTTTTTTTTAGTTTGTGCCCTTTGGAAGGCTGATATCCTTACTCCTCTGTTTAAGGTAGGATCCAGAACTCACTAAGTCAATGGAAAGTTCAGCAGAGATTGAATTAAAACCTTACAGTCTTCTTGAAAGCTCATCTATCTAGTGACACTCCTAGCAAAGATACAAATACCTTGCATTATTTCTGAGACTTTTATAAAACCTATAGGTAGATACAATGGTATGTATTGTATTGATGTGGTATGTATGTATTTTATCAACTATGCTTAAACACATTTATCAACATCTCCTCTTGCTGTTCTCTTTCACATAACTATGGCACATTCAGAGGACACAGCCCTCCTTTACTTTAAGATACTACAAACTGTCTATTACACTGAATGCCAAAAAAAAAAAAAAGAAAAATAGATAACTTTAGAAAAAATGGTAACTCCAGAGGACTTCTTTCTTTAAAACTAGGACCTGGGATGCATCTTCTCTTTGTAGAATTTGATATTTTCCTCTGAGTGTAAAGAGTTGATCTGTTTGTTTTCTTTTTCACAGATTTCTGATTACACTGAGGTCAATATCTGTCTGAGACGATAGAATTTCTATATATAGCTGTTCACACACAAATAGCTAATTGAGAGGCAGGTTTGTAAGTTCATTTTATAGCTAATGGAGGTCTCACTGCTGAGACAGAGGCATCTCATTCCATGATAGATGTCCTACCTGGCTTCCTCCTACAAATTCAAGCACATCCCATGTACTGTCAATCACATGAAGCTGCCTCAGAGATCTTACAACATCTGAAACATCAGGTTAGGTGGAATACCCTAATAGTCTGAAAACAGCACCAGGCCTTTACCTTTAAGAAAATGCAGCACTGAGTGGAAGAGAAGCTATATCTGGATCACAAGTGATAGGACGCAGCTGGTTAATTATTACTTCCTTGTCATCTCTTAGCTGACTGGAATGCCATTTCCATCCATCTGTTACTACAGAAAGGCATAGTTCTCCAAGGTCCTCACAAGGCTGTATCTGAAATAGCCAGCAAGGTCTGAGTGGCCTCCACATATTCCTACCATGGTACTGGGTGGATACATTTAAGCAAATTAATTTGCCTTTCAGTTTTAAATATCTTAATTCAGAACTGAATCCCATCACTTGATGGTCTCTCACTTTTAGAAGGCTAAAAGAGAAGAAAATTAATTCCTGCTGTTGTGATAGATTCCTGTTCTAGAAGTATTACAGAATAGGGATCAAAATAGAAATAATTACCTCTGTGCTGCCTTCAAGGTGACTGCCAATGGAATCCTTACCTGCATGCTAATTTCTGCCAGATCACTCCTAACAGACAAGCCTAGACCACTAAGGAGACCTTTCATGTACTAAATTAGATGAGATGAACCCAGTCTCATAGGTCTATTAAAAAGTCATGCCTATTTGAGGAGTATCCTAATTACCACCTGGAATCACTGTGTGTGCACTGTATCTAATAAATATGCATCAGTAGAAAAGAGCACAAGTAGTCCTCACAGTGTAGTTTGGCTAAATTATTTTAATTACAATTGCAAACATATATATTGGGAAGTTAATGTCTGCCAATTGATAGTTCAATTGTACTTCTAAGATTTTCATGCTCCTCTGGTATGTCCCTAATCAGTATTCCTTACCCAGGACCTTTTCTTTGTGACCTAAAAATATTTAAAACCTTTTTTCATAACTAATGGTCTTGTTTAGGTGTGGTTTAAAGAAGATATTCTCTTTCAAACACTGGGTTATTTTGTGATGGTAATGAGGGGAGAATAATTTGTCATCCATGTAGTACTAGTCTGCAAGTCTTTGCTTAGTCTGTGAGTCATTTCTCCATTAATGGTTGAAAAATCAATGTTGGAAAGGGATTGAGGAATGTAATGAACCTTCTACGATTTCAGAAATACAGAACAACTACAGGCATGTGCATTCCTCAAAGTTTTAACCCTTTCGATTAATTTATCTCAAATAACTGACATACTTCTTTGGAATAAAGAGCAGCAATTTGTGATTAGGAATGAACAAAGAAATCTAAGATCAATATTTACTTGTACTTGCCCAGAGGGTAATTCTGTCCCCCAGTAGCATGTCCTAGCCTAAGCACAGACCAGACTGGATGTGATTTCAAGCAGCTGCATTCATAGATGGCCTTTGGCAAACTTCCCCTGAAACTTGTCCAGGAAAGGTGGACTTAGTTTTGGAGTAATTGTCTATATAACGTCAGTAGGATGGATCTCTGAAAAACTGGGGAGACTGTTATTTTTAAGAAGGAAGGGAAGCATGTAAATACCTGGCTGTTTGAGTCTAGATGGACCTACCAGCAAGGGCATGCATTGTTATAATCCCAGTTCCTGATTCCATGTTCCCATAGGAAGCCCAGACTATTTAGCCTACACATTTGGGTCCAACTATTTAAGGGAGCTTCAAAAATTTGTCCTAAAAGGATCCTTTTAACCAAATACAATAGTAATTCTTTGCCATTTTTGTTATTCTGTTCTGGTGCACATAATATACACAAAGCCCTTCATCTATGAAGGAAATGACAAATTCAGTTGAATACCATGAATCATATTTGCCAACCTGAAGAGTTCAATCAGGCTTATATTTAAAAAAAAATAAAATTCACTGCAAAAAGGCTGGCTGGCACCATAGGGCTGTGCCAGAGCCCCAAAGCCTGGTGGCAAGATCTGCTTATGGTTAAAACTAAATGAGTTAGTAATTGGGTTTTCAACCAAGTTTTTGATGAAACCTTAGTTCTTATCAGTGTGTACATTTTCTTCAATTTTGTTTTCATCAAGCTGATGCAAAATTATTGGAAAACATTGAAAAATCACATAAATCAGGACTTGGGCTTCTTCTAGCTCTGGTCTACACTGAGTTCATTTAAGCAGCATAAACATTTAGTCTCTCTCATAGGTTGTTGACTCACAAAACGAAGATGCCAGTTGATACTCATTGACTAGGAAGGTAATTTAGAGAACTAATTTTGACCTGACATCTAATCCTAGTGATTGATGCTGCCTTCTTGTAGAACCCAGTTAATCTACAGATTTAAAAAATATTGTCTAAGAAGTTTCACAACTCTCCCACCCATTGGCAAGGATGGATTATCAAAGGATTAGTAAACAAGCACAAATTTCAGTAGAGCAATTCCTTAGTGAATTTTCCCTGGAGGAAAATTCATTATCTTCAGAGCAGCCATAGGAATTAATGTACCTTTTTAATGAAAGAAAAAGTCTGTTTCAGAATATCACTAAAGCCATGCATAGTTGGGCACTTTGTTCTACTGAATTACAACTTCACCAGTTTCTTCACCAAAGAAGACACCTTGCCATAAAGACGGGTATTTCTTTTCAGTAAGAATTCTATGCAAAAAGAGCAAAATGTTTATTGACAGAGGGGACACACTTCTTCAGTCAGGATGTAGTTGAATAACCATTTTGTTTCAGTCATACTGTGCAGGAATTAATCAGACTTCTATAATTCCCTTGAACCACACATTTTTATTTTTTTTTTCAATCAGACTAACATCAAATGCTAAAATGTTTTCTTATACTACAAAATCTTAACTGGTTAGGTGAATCTTTCTTATGCCCCTTCATAGTGTACCTCAGGGTTGGGTTTACTTGGTTAAACAAAAGCTCTTCCATTACTTTAGCATCACTCAATGCAATCAACTCTACCATTTAAACAAGAACAGCCATGTCGCTGCAGAGATCTTTCCTCAATCACTTAGTGATAATTAATCTCAGAGGCATGTATTGCACCTCCAGAAAATTTCAGAGCAGACTAGTTATTTAACACTGCAGCCAGACAACCAAGATGTATGTCCTTCCTTCTCTTTGGAACATTTTCCTCTAATAATTAGTTCAATGATTTATTATTAATTACTTATGATATTCACATACTCAAGCCTAACTCCCCATTGATCTTATATCCCATCATCACTGCATCCAACCCTCTATTTTATGGTGAAAAATCAGAGTGACACAGAGAGAGAGAAAAAGAGAGAGAATCTGTGTATTTAAACAGATAACAAAAATATGTGTGTATGCAGAAGTAAATATACATGCACCTACATATATACAAGTATTATTTTTTAAAATTTTAAATTTCAAAGCACCCTGCCTTCTTTAGGAGTTTGATTAAATAATGTTGTCTGTACTACTTTTTAATGGTTAACTAATATCAAATGTAACTGAAAGCATGGGAACACACCAAGACCATTATTACTGCATCTGAACATCTGTTGTTGCACCAGCTTTTGGGTATTGTTCATTTCTGACTTAGAGATTACAAAACATTATATTATTTTTAATGGCTCATCAAAATTATGGGCAATTGTTGTAAACATATCTGCACTCCCAGGAGTCTAAGCAAATCATGACTTACATAGTCATCAAGGTAACAGCGTACTACGAAAGCTTTGAAGGAGAATCAGATTGATCTCCATATACCTGAAGAGTTCTTTTCACATGGGGAAGAGCAGGGAAGAAAAATATTTTACCTCTCTTGGTCAGGTTATTTAATTCATTACCCTTTCAATTTATGTTGTAAATTAGATGTATTTAACAATGACAAAAAAAATCTTCATTAATTTGATTTTTCCAAGTTCAGCTTGGCCTCTAAATTGCTAATAAAATATAAGAAACCTATAAAGTTTGCACAAAGCTGCTAAAGTGAGGTTCATCTTACACACACATAATAGTGCCAGCCTTGAGAATCTAAGGCACAACTTTCAGAGCTCACAGTGCTTAGAGAAGGCTTGAATAAAAGAGCCTAAGTACTCATGTATCCACTGACATATCACACTTACAGCCGTAACTCATTAATTTCAACAAGGCAAATTCAAGGTCCTGCAACTTGGGTCAAGGCAAGCCCAAGTACAAGTGCAGGGGCATGGTTTGGTTAATGGTTGGACTTGATTGTCTTAGAGGTCTTTTCCAACCTTAACAATTCTATGTTTCTAAGACTCTGGACGAGCTCCAAGCAATAGAAACATGTTTTGCATTATTGGGTCTAACATGTGGCCTCAGTGTCAAGCTGTGAAATCATGCAAGGCATCAGCCCATTATTTCTTGAACTTCAAAGTTGAAAAAAGCAGAGAAACTAATCATAACTATGCCTTAGGGCAAAAGGGGTCACACATGATGTTGAGATGAGACCAACAGAGCGCTGTGGAGCCCATACATGTGCTGGTCTGCACCACCCAGGACTGGGACTCTCACTCAGGCGCTACCCATAAAACCAAAATGTGAATATGTCATCTTCTTTGCTATTGAATAATTTCTCTGGCTTTTCTCTTCAACATCCTTATGTTTGCCTATTTTCTGTCCCCCTGTTCTCAATTCTGGCAGAATGACATCTCTGCCTGTGGTTGTGTAGAACGCAGGCTCCTCACCTGGCTCAGTCTGTCTACTCACAACATCTCTGAATGAGGAAACTGCATTGTGTTTCTATTATATTTAGGGAAACAAGACTTTAAAGATTTTTCTGTGAGTGATTAGGTTACACTGACAACAAGCTGAATTTCTATAGTTTACCTGTTTTTCACAGGGAAAAAAATATTTAAGACTCCTGAAAATTGCAAACAATTCAGATGAAACAGGACAACCCAAACCCAACATTCCAACTATCTGTAGGAAAGTCCCAGATACTTTGACAGAAGTCTCCTGGGGTAAGGCCACCTGAACACCAAATAGAAAGATAATGGGCTAATGGTTTTGTGTACTTCTTTAGTCTGGTGAGTTTTTTTGGCAATTCTCCCTCTTCCTTCTGTAAGATCTAAAGAAGAATCACTTTATCACAAAATGATGGAATCATGGAATCATAGAAGGGTTTGAGTTGGAAGGGACCTTAAAGATCACCTAGTTCCAACCTCTGTCATGGACAAGGTTGCCACTCATTAGATCAGTTTGCTCAGAGCTCCATCCAACCCGGCCTCCAACACTTCCAGGGATGGACATCCACAACTTCTCTGGGCAACCTCTTCCAGTACCTCACTGCCTTCACAGTAAAGATTTTTTCCCTAATATCTAATCATCTATTTAAACTTACCCTTTTTCAGTTTGAAGCCACTCGCCCTTGTCCTATCAATATATACCTGTGTGAAATCATGGCTTTTCTGAATGCTCGTTGTGCCCATTAGTGAGTAAATTTTGCTTTTTCTGCTTGTTTTACTGCTGTACTGGACAGGTTCCTGTGCCTGCCATGGGGCTTGCTTGCCTTACGGTAAGTTAGATTTGAAGGGACTGTGATTGTGGTGGAGATTGTCCTGGAGTATATTGTCAGGGTCAGGACAAAAGAATATTGATCATGGAGAAGGAAGAAACAGGACAAGAACAAGAGATCTACAGGCTCACCATCACTGTGGATCGAGGAAAGACCGCCCACTGATTAGTGAAGAAAGTCCGAAGTTCATAAAGTTAATAGTTAGATAGATTCTTAATGTATTAGAATAGGAATAATTCCATTTCAACTGTTCTTTGTTCTGATTGGTCGTTGTACGCCAGTTCTCCCCCAGTTACCCCCTTATCATTGGCTGTTCATTTCCCCTCTCCCTACTGGTCAGTCTGTGGTGCAGTGCAGTTGTGCCATATATGGCTGACCACTCCCTAGCTCCTCCCTTGTTTCTCCTTATTTGTGGAAGCCCTACCTACTTTTCCCTTTCTTGATGTAGACCTGTTAAACTCCTCCCTGAACCACACCCCTTTTCCAGATCCTTCCATGCTCTACCCTATTTAAGCGGTGGCACCCCTGAATAAATTGGCCATTTTGCCTCACCCTCCTGCAGAGTGGCCCGTCCCTTTTTCCTCCACAGGTCTGCGTCAGTAAATATTTTCTTCATAGTAGCTATGTTCTGGATTTGTGCTGGAATACTGCTGAGCAGTGCCTACACAGAGCTAAGTATTTTTCTGCTCCTCACCCAACCCCACCAGCGAGGAGACTTGGGAAGGAACAAGAAACTGGGAGAGGACACAGCTGGGACAGCTGATTCTAACTGATCCAAGGGATATCCCATCCCATTTGATGTCATGCTCAGCATATAAAGCAGGGGAAGGAGGGGAACATTCAGAGCGATGGTGTTTGTCTTCCCAAGTCACTGTTACGTGTAACGAAGTTCAGCTTCCCTGAAGGTGGCTAAACACCTGCCTGTCCATGGGAGATGGTGAATGAATTCCTTGTTGTGCTCTATTTGTGCGCATAGCTTTTGCTTTACGCATTAAACTGCCTTTTTATCAACTCACAAGCTTTTTCACGTTTATTTTTTTGGTTGTCTACCCCATCCTGCCATGGGGGGAGTGAGTAGTTATGTGGAGCTGAGTTGCCAGCCGGGGTTAAACCATGGCACTGACTGCTTGTGCACCTATAAACTACTGAGGGAGACACATCTCTGAAAAAATCCTTGGTTTTTTATCTATCACGTACTCAGCTGCCTGTTAGAAAATTAGCATCTCTTGAACTAGATTGAGGTTTACTATTACTAAGCCTCAGCACTTGGAAGAGGACTTTGGTTCTTCTCACAACAAGAATTGAATTAAAGTATTTCACTCTTATTTTATGGCATCTGATTTTCTAGTAATGAAAATAGTTCAAGAACAAGTGCGTTCTAGGGAATTTGTGAAGGTTGGTATAACCTGGGTTTTTTAAGCTAGGACTCAATGGAGAAAGTCAGTGAAAACCAGGGGCTGCTTTAGAAATTCTCATCAAAATTTCTTATCACTCACCTGCATCACTTGGACCAGAGATAGCTCAGTTCTGGACTCATCAGTACAACAGGGACATGGAGCTCCTGCAGTGAGTCCTGTGTAAGGTTACAAAGACAATTAGGGGATAGGAGCACTTCTTTTATGAGGAAAGGTATCTGATGATGTCCATTTTGCCATTTTATTCCTAAAAACTGGATGTTCTCTGCGGGTTCCTTGACCTCACTTTGTTTAATAGCAAAACTGGCTTTCAGAGAGATTTGTACTATTTTCTTCCCTTTCTCAAATACCTCTTCTGCTGTGTTGCCTCATAGGTTGATGTCATCAATGTATTGCAGGTGTTCTGGAGCTCTGCTGTGTTCAAGTACAGTCTGGATCAGTTCATGGCAAAAGGCAGGACTATATTTCCACACCTTAGGAAGTTGATTTCAGGTGTATTGGACACTCCTCCAAGTGAAAGTGGCCTATACTCTGCTGCCACATGGATAGAAAAAAATGCATACAAAATAATGATTGTAGCCCCTTGGCTGCCTTTTACTCAGTTCACACTGAAGTTGCAATGGTGTGACACCATTCAGGCCATGACAGTCTGCTGTCAGCCTCCATTCTCTATTCGACTTTCACACTGGACATATGGGACTGTCAAAGGGTGAGTGAGTCCTTCTGATCACTCCTTGGCTCTCCAGTTGATGAATCAGCTTGTGGATGGGACTCAGCTTGGTGCAATATTGTTGTCAGTGCCCTGCTGTAGTAGCAATTGGCACCTGTTATTCTTTGTCTCTCAGCAATCCCACAACAGAAGGGTCCTCTGAGAGATCACACAAGGCAGACATCTGTTTAGTTTTCTCCATCACCAGGGCAGCTATACCAAAAGGCTATTGATACCCTCTAGGGTCCTTAAATACCCTTTCCTAAGACAGACTATGCCAAGGGTACACAGCCTCTGGGCCAGTGACAATGAGGTGCTTTGGACACTCATTCCCGCTCAGATGGATTTCAGCCTCCAACAGTCAAATGCTGAGATCCCCCCATCACTCCAGAAAAATGAATGGGATCCGCCCCTTTATAGACAGATGGCATTAGGGTACACTAAGCACCTGCATCCATAAAAGCCTTACATTTCTGTGTGTCTGCTGTGCCAGTCTATTAAATTCATACAGTCCAATAAATCCACCTTTTCCCTTCCTTGACTGGGCTGGAGGCAGGGTCCCTCTAGTCCTGCTCGTAGTCTTCATTACTCACTTTTTGTAAATATGAAATCCCCTTATTAGGATTGCAAGTAAGATAACCCTTCTACTACGTCTAGGAACCTGTCCACTGAAAACTGAAGCAGCAATTTTCATGGAAGAACCCACTTTGGTGACATTTTTTTACCTTGCAACTGATGTATCCATGCCTTTAGGGTACCCATTTCCCATTCCACTTCCTCATGTCCTCTCCATGATCATGCAGGTAAAACCAGAGTTTAGCTTGTGGTGTACCCACTGTATCCTCCCTCTTGAACAGAGGAACATTTACTCGTAATAGTGGAGATATAGGTTCATATGGGTGGGGAGTAGGATATATGCTCTGAATTGCTGCACCACCCGAGACAGTTTCTTCCCATATGAGATAAAGGCATGTAGTGAGTCAGGGAGACTTCTTATTGCTGAAGCTGACCAGCCAATTCAGCCACTGTTTGTCCCTCTCTGTCTTCCCAAGTAATTTCTACCAATGAGCTCGTGTATGACCATGGTGAGCTCTGTACAGTCTTCCGCCACATGGGTTGTGTACACTTGATTTCATCTGGACCTTTAGATAACTGCTTATTTTCCAAGTCATCATAAATCACCTTCAGTGTGGTTAATTCCTTGAGGTACTGGATACCTCTCTCCAAGGTGTTCCACTTGCCTGCGTGACAAGTAACATCTTCCTTGCTCAGTGGTGAAGTTCCAAAGCATTGGATGCATCCACTGCCCTAGGCACACAAAATACCCCACACATAACTCTTCAGCCTTGGGGAGGATCTTTGTGTTGTATACTTAAATTGTTTTTTAAACTTAAGAAGTGAGACACAGCAATATGTACATGTTGGTTTGGACATCCCAAGAATATTCAAAATGCTCAAAAGCTATTTTAACTGGCCTCAAGAGCTGGGGAAAGGTGAAGGAGCAGAGGAAATTGTCCCTTTTTTTTTCCCCTCATAGATTGGCTCCCTTAGGAGTAAAGAATGTAGTTACTAATAGTTCCTGAGAGACAGTTTCCAAAACAGGGAGATCATGGCAATGCTAACTACAAATACCAGATTAGTCTCATGACCAAAAATTTTGTCATAAGTCAGTGTTACACAGTATGGGAAAATAATGACTTTAATCCAGTCCCAAGAGCTGATAAACAGCCCAACAGGGAACTTATACAGCTAGTAAGGTGTTAGATAGCATAACCCTGAGAAAAGCACAAAAACTTTGACAGCAAATAAAGAAACAGTGTGACCAGCAACTATAAAACTAATATAATAGATGGTTATAACAATTTTCTTTTAACATGGTGTGATCAGATCTGTCATTACCTCAACCCTTCTTGTTCCCCTTTGTGCACCAAAAAGGGCTGTCATAGTTTAACCCAGAAGACAGTTTTGCACCACACAGGTGCTGGTTCACTTCCCCTCAACGGAATGGGAAAGAGGTAAAGAAAAGGTAAAACTCCTGGGTTGAGATAAAGACAGCTTAATAGGACAGAAAAGGAAGGGAAAACAATTTAACAGATGGTAAAAGAATGTGTAAAACAAGTGATGCACAGTGCAATTGACACCTGTTGACCAATGACCAGACAGTCACTGAGCAGCAATCAGCCTCTCCTGGCCAACCTCACTCAGTTTTACTGTTGGCATGATGCCATATGGTGTGGAATATCCTTTTGTCAGGTTGGGGTAAGCTGTCCTGGCTGCGTCTCCTCCCAGCCTCTTGTACACTCCCAACCTCCTCATTGCCAGGGGAGCATGAGAAGCTGGAAAGGCCTTGACTTAATGTTAGCTCTGCTCCAACTAAAACATCAGTGTATTATTAGCATTATTCTTATCCTAAATCTAAATGAAAGCACTATACTAGGAAAAAAACTTACTGTCCCAAAGAGGGATGGAGGATGCTGGTTTTTTTCATTTTAATTCATCAAAATGGATCAATTTTCTGTTTGTCTTGTAACCATTTACTTATTTCTTGATGCCTAGAGGGTGAGGCTGAATGGGTGTGCCAGGAGGAATAAAAGAATTTAGAGCTGAATGGAATCCCTTTTAACAAAATTTATCTTTAAAGACAAGCTACCATTGTATGTTTTGGTATTGTGTTTACTGATCTAGACATAAAATTATGTAAGAAACTTTTTCATTCTGTCAGATTCACTGCAGTCACACACACGTACAGACACATCTGCAAACAGGGTAAATACTTATCAAAGGTGCTTAGAGAGAATCTGAGTATCTTACAATCTGGAATGTGTTTATCTGTACAACCCTCTGTGAAACCACATAGTGCTATTATCTCTCCTTTCTCCCCCAGTGGAAAGAGAGTGCCAATCCCACCAGAATATGTTGCAGAAACCAGCTTTGAGCTCTTTGCAATTTGGTGACCCATGAGGACATCTGAAAAGCCACATTAAATTAGCTACCTTTCTGAAGGGCTAAAATTACATGAGATGACTCCCACTCACTGTTACTTGTATAACCTCATATAAGAAGACTCTAATGAACTCTGATTTCCTCTGCTATAGGTTAATGATTTAGCCACTAAATTACCTTCAATTTTTTTTAGTCTCTGACCTTGGCTAGCATCTCTGGATATTAGCACGATAAATATTCAATATTAGCATTATCGGGGGGTTTTGTATTGAAAAAATCTATAGGCCTTTCAAGAGGTAGTTGACAGATAATAAAATCTGGGCTAAATGAACCTGTCCATACTCTGGTTTTGGTAATACAGTAAGGCAAACGTACCTCCATAGATTCACAGGATCACAAGATGATTCAGGTTGGAAGGGCTACTCTAGCTCAACCTGGTGCTCAAAGCAGGATCAGTTATGGGCCAGACAAGATTGTTCATGCGTTTATGTACTTTGGTCTTGAAAACCTCCAAAAATGGAGACTTCATGGTTCTGTTCAGAAATTTTGGCAAGTAACAATCACTGTCTCTTTACAGACAACATAGACAAAGCTGTATCAGAAACAGTACAACTAACTCCATTTGCATAATGACTCATGTCTTCCGACCCCTAAATCCTCCCTTGTCCAAGAGTTCCACCTTCCTTCCCATTTCCAGGGCAGATCAGGGTGGCCCTGGCTGGGCTGTGGCTAATGCAGATATACAGGTTGGCTCTGTGTGCTCATGGCATGTCCAGCTGCTGCCAGACACTGTCCATAACACCTGAGTCCTTTGCCTTTATCTCACTGAGCTCTAATTTAAATCTTTCTATTCTACTCAGCTCCCAATTTCTGCACAAACTCAGGAATATAATATCTTTTAGACCTCTAGCCTTCTCCAAATTTGGTTGAAATTGGCTAGTAGTTTCAAAATTTACAGAGAAATTGAGAGACTGATGGATAGACTGCAGGAATACATAATGGCTCATTTCCTTCGGAAACAAGTCAGAGAATCCAATTATTGTATGATTTCTGTATGAGACTCCAGAACCTTGAAGCTGAGAAAATGTAGTCAAAAGAATCTTTCCTCAAACCAAGCAGGCATTTAAACTTTTTGGAATTAAAATGGCATTATTTCCATCACAAATTTGTTTCTCAGGGGCATGTAAGTTACATCAGTTTTTGCTGTAATGCAAAGACATTAATCCTACTTTAAAAGTCTGTAGGCTTTTTAATCCAGCCTCCCCAGTGTGATTATAATAATTAAGTATGCCATGTAATGCTCCAATGAGCAAAGTATGATTTGTGGGGAAAGACAATATCTTTTATGAGACTAACTGATACTGTTGGGGGCTAAATCAAAGCCTTCAGGCACACAATTTTTTTACATTTTGTTTTTCCAGATTGCTCACGTATTTTTACAGTGGCTGTGTGCCTTACACTTTTCTGAAACAGTACCCATGTCTTTCCTAGTTGTTCAGAAGCATTATGCTTAAAGATCGGAAAGGTATGTTGAAAGCAATGCAGTGTTAAATAGTAGAAATACTGGAAGGAAGAGGATAAAATGTGTACAGTCCTCTGTTCTCCAGGCTTCCCACTGATCTAAGGATGCAAAGCTCACTGTTGTGGACAACATGAAATTTCAGACAATATATAATAAGGTCGACTTGGAAACTGCAGGTCTATTGAAGATTTCTCATCTATTTAAAAAAAGTCACATATTTTCCAGATGAGTTGGTCAGAAGAACTAGTTTGCCTTTACTGCAAATTGAAAAGGAGGGGGAAAAGTTTAAAAGAGAACCTAAAGAGAAAAAGAGAGCTGCTCTACTAGGAGAATGACGATGACCACAAAAATGTAATCAATCAAAAATACTTTGACTATTTTCAAATACAGTGACTCAACTTCAATTCCTGTGTTCTGCATCGCTAAGGAAAGAAAAACTGTCTTAGGTTAAATTTTCAATAACAGTCTTGAACTCAAAAGTGAGACCAAATTATAAATTAAAAATTAAAAAGAAAGAGAAGACTAATTTTATTTTAATAAAAATTAAGAATTAGCAATAAAACAGTAAAAAGTTTCTTTACATTTTCAAGTAAAATACATATTATTTTTTAGATATTGATAGTCAGCCCTAGGGTTTCATTAGGAGGAAGTCACTATTTCTGGGTGATGTGATGACTGATGGCAGCCAGTCCACCATCAGGGGCTCTATTTTTGAAGGCAAATCAAGTTGCCTCCCAGAGAGGAAAACCAATGGCCCATAGTAAGGGTGGGATTTCATTTGGGGTTTGTTCCTCAGTAACTTTGGGTGGGAATGAGGTAACATGCTTTAACCAGCTGGATGTTGCTTGTATTTCCAGTGGTTATCCCCTGGCCAAATTACTGGATGTGTCTCGGCAGATATTCAGGTTACAGTTGACAGACAGTGGCCTCCTTCACTGGAAACCAATGCAGTAGAAGGAGATGGTACAATCCCAGATTTCAGTCTGACTTGGTGTTGTGATGTGTAACCAATGGTCCATAACTGCTACCACTGTCTAAGCCGCTGCAGAAGGGCCAAGTCATCGTTGCATTCATGGAAGTGTCTTTTCTCTTTCCCTTACTCCTGCCCAGTCTCCATTTTTGCTTTTTATTTTCCTGATCTGAATTCCAATTCATTTGTTCTTATGAACTCATGACCCCTTGTGACCTTGAGGAGAGAGTGGAGATGTCATGAAGGACAAAAAAGGCAAATGATTGGGAAGAAGACACAATCAGGATTCCTTCTTGGTGGCCATGCCAGTTAAAGAAGGTCATGGAAATATCTCAGTTCTCACCAGGAGCTGAAATCTACAGACTCACAAAGTCAGCAGCTGAGCTGCTCCTGTTTGTTCTGCTTTCAATGAGCTTGGACCACCATCCTGATGTTTCCTGATGCTCAATATACTCCTGGCTCCTCTGGTGCACAATGATCTAGAATTCCTGGAATGGTCTGTTTGCTCCTGCTTCTGACAGACAATGACTCATAGGTCTATGCCCTGTCTTTGCACAATGAATGTTAAGTAAAGGTCAATACAGATGCCTAATAGTGGTTTCTCTCTTTAGGCTGGAAGGAGCCATTTCATGGACAAGGTATTACTCCATAGTAACCAATGGACCAGGTTTATGTCATGGGCTTTGATGGCAGTAGCTCCCTGTGTTAGGACTGAGTGTTGGGTCTTTTTTCTCAAGTTGCAGTCCAGCCTCTCCTCTCCCTTTCTCCACACTGTGCTGTTTCACTTCCCTACCAGTCATCAGAGTGCAGAGATATAATCTAAACACCAAGGCTTCAGTACACTGCTATAAGCCACAGCCTGCAAATCCAAACTAGCTCCAGACCCAGAAGTGCCAGGTCTGGGGCAGCTGCTAGTCTTTCACTAGTCTTTAATAGTGAAATTCTAAGAATATCCTAACTGCAGTAACTAAATGTAACCTAAAATACAGTAATTTATCCTGACACACCAACTCACTCATGATTAGCAAGAAGATTTTGAACTTGGCAAAGGTAGCTAAATCACTTTTTCACTTACAAAATATTTATCCTAAAACACAAGCCTTTTTCTCTAAAAGACATTATTGGAAGTGCCAACTCCAGGCAGAGCTGAATGGACTCCCTTCAACAAAGAAGGCTGTTAGTAGTTGGCAGGAGAGATGCCTACCTGTCTCTTTTGCTGTGAAGAGTTTGTGACATGGTGTTATAAGAAGTCTCATTTTATAGTTTGTCCGTCACCTGTGGAGAGTTGACACTGGCAAGACTCCAGATGCCCAACAAGCTGATCTGTCACTTCCCTCCTCAGCTGGACAGGGGAGAGTAAATAGAACAAAAGGCTCATAGGTTGAGATAAGATAACAATTCCAGACATTGGCATTGCACAGGGTCACAACCTCCTTTGGACATCCATGTGCTCCAGAATGGGGTCCTCCACAAGCTGGAGCTGGATCTCTGCTCCACCATGGACATCCAGGGGCTGTAGGTGGATCTCTGCACCTCTGTGGTCCTCCATGGGCTGCAGGGGCACAGCTGCTTCACCATGATCTCCACTACAGGCTGCAGGGGAATTTCAGCTCTGGTGCATGAAGCACGTCATGCCCTTCCTTCTTCACTACTGAGTTGTTTCTCTTATACNGAGTAAATAGAACAAAAGGCTCATAGGTTGAGATAAGATAACAATTCCAGACATTGGCATTGCACAGGGTCACAACCTCCTTTGGACATCCATGTGCTCCAGAATGGGGTCCTCCACAAGCTGGAGCTGGATCTCTGCTCCACCATGGACATCCAGGGGCTGTAGGTGGATCTCTGCACCTCTGTGGTCCTCCATGGGCTGCAGGGGCACAGCTGCTTCACCATGATCTCCACTACAGGCTGCAGGGGAATTTCAGCTCTGGTGCATGAAGCACGTCATGCCCTTCCTTCTTCACTACTGAGTTGTTTCTCTTATACATTCTCACTCCTCACTCCAGCTGCAGTTGCACAGTTTTTACCCACTTTTAAAATACATTAACCCAGAGGTGTTGCCACTGTCACTGATGGGCTCAGCCTTGGCCAGCAGCCAGTCTGTCCTGGAGCAGCCTGGCATTGACTCTCTCAGACACAGGGGAAGCTTCTGGCAGCTTCTCACAGAATTCGCTCCTGTAGCCCCCCCTCTACCAAAATCTGGCCACACAAACCCAATATATCACCGAATGGTTTGGATTTTACTGTGAGAAAGAGGTTAGTCTGCGTCCCATAGGAATTTACTGCTAAGGTTTCTCATTACAATAATAAGAATTCTCCTCTGAAAGATCCCTTCATCTAGATGTTTGAAAAGATTACAGCTCAGTGAATGGAAAGAAAGAGCTGTGCATGCTACAGTGATACAGAAACTTTATAGGTGGGTGGAACACAAATAGCAGTAACAAAAGGAGAGGAGAACTTTCTCTGCACATTTTACTTTTGCAGAATGATTTCCTTATTCAAATACCCACAAGGTGTGCATATAAACATTTCTTTGCACTGACACCTTGAGAGATCTACAACCTTTCTTTCACAAGTTTGAATGCCTTGTCACAGCAGTTTGAAAATTCAGTGGAGAAAATCACTCAAATACAGCACATCTTACAGCTTGTTTTTCTGCTGCAGTGAACTCCAGACCACAGCTTTCCCCTGTGTTACAAGTCTTAGCAGAGCCTCTCACATCTTGTTTGTTTGGGCTTTTTACTGTTTGGTTACAGAGAAGCCACAGAAGAAACACAGATACTGTTGCAATCTGAATGGAGATATTTTAAAATGACATAAATTCCAGGTGACTCAACAATGGTAAACTGGACTTGATACATTAGTAAATGAAATGTATGATTTTGTACTTGAAAGGCTGAAAGCTTGGCCTGCCATAAAAAGCCGAAGCACACTCTGCCATCCTTACACAAAGAGGGTTGGAACAATCATCTCTCCATATCCATGGTTTGTAAAGGAGGATACAATGTGTTCCACATGCAGTGATAGAAACTGTAGTAGGTACCTGGGAAACACTTTTGAAGAAAAGGACATAAGCACTCACAACAACTGACATAAGAGGGAATGTCCTTCATCTAGGAGTTTATAAACAGCGCAATCAAAAATCTGGCATGAATAATGAGGTGTGGGTCGCTGTGTAACACATCAGGGAAATTACCTAAATAATCTCCTGCTTGTAGTCCACCTGACCCCATTGTCTGTGATATGGATTATTAATAATAAAAACTCCCCAGACTTAATAAATATCCTCTGTATCAAAAACCTATAATAAAGCCACAATCACACCTGAGGTTACTACCCAGACAGCATCATCAATTTCACTCTTTTCTCTTTGGTAGTCAGGTTTTGTACCAAATAGACATTTCTTGTCTTGAATTGATGATGTTTTTCATGGTGCCTTTCCACCTGATTCTATGCAATTTTCTTCCTCACTAATGTTTCTTTCCCACTTGTACTATGATTTTTGTTATACAACTTGCAGCGTGAAGCTTACATTAATAAGAAACAAAGCCTTCTGAAAAGAGAAACAGTGTTGTAGGTGAAACAAAAAAAGGTGGAACAATAAAAAGATTTATGGGAATATGTCCAGTAATATAACACCTGCACATCAAAGCCCATAAGTAAAGCTTCCACTGAACTGCATGCTAGGAGTCTGACAGGTATCCTATAGGGCATAGGAATTATGCTGGGAAGGCATAGATGTCCTCTTCAACCACTGACTTCCAGAATCCAGCTCAAATGTGCCTCAGATTAGAAGAGACTCTGCCCTTCAACTGCATTCTTGCCCTCCAAAGGGTCTTTGCATTCCTACTTGAGCTATACTGTCTCCTCTCACTATGCTCCTTAAATTTTGTTCTTTCTTTCTTTGATAATTTTTACCACAGAGCTCAAGATTTCCCACAGGACTTTCAATTTCATGTTCTTTAGTCATAATCAAAACACAATGTAGGTGAATTTCAGGGTCACTACTGAGGGTTTGGTACCCAGTTGCCATGAGGAATCAGTAGGAACAGGAATATTACTGCACTTTGTTACTATATGTTTGATCTTTGAGAATTTTTAATTCTCTCTTGGTTCTTGCCACCCTATTGAAACTCATCCAGTACATGGTGAAGTTCAAAGACCTTTTTCTTGGAACCTGAAGATCGTCAAGACAGTGTCTAATTATCATTGCACTGCAAGAAAATTGGCAGGATATGTTCCAAATTTTTTAAATATCCAGCCATAATATTTGACCTGCTGACTCTGTGCAAATGGATTTGACAGTCTGTGCTAACCTATTCAAAAAAGAGAGATTTTCACATCTTTTAAACTTGCCATTCTTTTCATTTAATTGACTGACCCTGTTCTCGTGTTAGGGGATACATTACAAACCTGTCTCCAAGGAGAACCTGCAACTCTTGCTGACATTCCAGTCACAGGCAGTCAGATTCCACTAGGAATATGAAATACTGGTGGTGCAACTTCACAGTGAACCTGGCAATAGGTTTTCTTGAGACTTGCAACACATCAGACAAATTATTTTCAGTAATAAGCGTGAGATTTTTTGTCATCCTCAATGATAGTGCAATCAGACACCAACAATAGGAAGCAATGTATAGAAAGATTTTCGTGCAGACAGCAAATTCCTGGCATTTTTATGGCCTGTGCAGAAATTTAGCTGACACTCCTCACTGAAGTGTTGGTCATGAGTCAGAAATTTTTAGGGCACTGGCCCAAAATGTTCTAATAGAAGGAAAATAATTAAACTCCCAAACAGTTTATTGCCTACTGTTCTGAAATATGACTCTAATATACAGCAAACAAGAACCTGGCTATAAAGAAGTGTGAATTTCATTCTCAAGGAAAAGTAAAAAAATTAACATGGTATTGTGGTGTCACTTTAGTTGGAGAACTTTGGGTGGCATTTCTAGGTTATTCTGGCCACTTTCAGGGATACAAACATATATGCTCAGATAATTCCTTGGCACCCTCTGTGTTTTGCAAAATATTTGGCTGGTGATAACAAATCTACTCCAAGAAATGATGTCAGGAAATAAGTAATGTCTAATAAGAAGAAAGGCATTTTCGAGCAGGATTTTTCATAACCCTACTGCCAGGAATGGGCACTTCTGGTTCCACCCCTCTGTCCTACACTGAAGGATTTATATTATTTATTTTCTTAAACGAAAAGTTCAAGACCATTAAGGAACTGCAGTTCATCATTAAGATGAATTGCAAACCAGCTGTGCAGTATTTCACATTAATGATCCCATGCCTACTGAACAGTGTGCAGAGAAGCAGGATCAGTTCTCTCTTTCCTAAACACAGCAAAATAGTGCAATCTAGAATCCAATTAGCACTGATAGAAATGTGCAATGATTCCAGGTGTCTAAACTATAAGCTACAAATAACTTAATCAAGAAATTTAAACCTTTCCAATCTGTAACTGAGTTCTACACAAATCCCAACATGAAGGCTTACCAGTCAGAGTTCAGTTATAGGTCTGCTGTAAACAGTTACCCAGTGAAATAGTAGGCATTTAAAACTCCTGTTATTTGAATTCTACAGGAGACCACATCTATCACTAGATAGTTCTGTTTTCCAGGAAAAGATATTTGCTGTGCTAGGAATGATTTCAACCTCTAATGAATTTCTTATTTGAATTATTAATGTGCACCCAGTGTGGGCTGCAACTTCATGTGTACCAGATGAAATCTGGCTTTTAAATGATCAGTGGTTAACAAATAGCTTTTAGGCTAATTAATGAGAGCTAGGAAAATATTGTTTCTTTCCCTTTATCTAGTAGGAGGTGGGATAAAATAGGCTAAAGAGCATATCCTCATGGCAGGCACAGAACTTTAGCTGCTAATGCAAGATGATACTGGACTGAAGAAATGCCTTTACAATGTGATCATATTGATGTTAAGATCAGAATTATGTTTTTATCATGTTTTGTTTCCAATTAAAAGTGGCTAACGACCTACAGAAAATGTGAATATAAAGTGAGAGAAGTCTCTTAATGCTTTTAAGAAAATGTAGACAAGGAAAACTACACTAGTTTTTAACACTTTTCCTTCTGAGCTGAACTACTGTCTTTGACAGGAAATGCATCTGTAAAACATTGAGCAATCCTTTGTTGTGCATGTGTGGTTGGAAGGTCATATAACAATGCTGAGTCTGTAAGGCACTCAAAAGAATGAATATGAGGAGGTAACTCCTATGGATGTCTCTCCATAAGGCAATGCAAGGCAGGGAAAGCCAGTTTCCTGTTTAGCTGCCCCTTATCCTTGTACTTCCATTTCTTGAAGTTCACTGAGAACTGAGCTGCAGTGGTCTGCCAAGAATAACAGCATGGCTCTCAGACAGCTATTCCTTTTAAGGGCAGTAAAAGACAAAGGAGTTGTGCTTGCTTTTGCAACACAATTGCTTATTAGTACTTCTAACATATAACAGGCCAGGCAGTCAAGTAGACATTTGACTTCCCTATTGTTAGCATCAGCTTCTTCCTATTTCAAATCCTTTTTGGCCCTCAAATAGCAACTTTTTCTCAGAATACGCTGAGAAAATCCCTGACTTTCAGACTTACAAAATTTTTCCTAGGCAGGAGTGTTAACTGGGAGTCAGAAAGAAATCAGCCATCACTCACAATAAAGAGCTGCTTATGAAGTTGTCAATATCTGGTTGTTTCCACTATTTAATCAGATCATGCTATTTATAAACATAAGGATGAAATGTAGCAAAAGAGATGTTTTAAAAGAGATGAAAGGTGCTGCACAGATACAGGCACCAAAATCATTCCAATTAGTACATCCATTTCCAGTGAATAGTAGCTCAGCACGTGTCCCAGCACTTTGACAGGCCAGGACAAGGTTGTGGTGCTGATTGGACTCTCCTGGTGATCTCTGTGTGCAGCTAAGATATGTCATTCACCTTCAGTAAGGATAGCTGGGTTCTGTGCAAGACTTCATTGAGGTCTCCATGCCCACATGCCCTGCTCACTGCAGGATGCTCTGCAGGCAAAGTTTGCCCCTTGTACACAACAGCTTTCTGGCAGCTGAAGGTGCCATTCCCTGTATAGAGTGTTTTAAAGGGAAGTTCGGAACTTAAAATATCTTTAAAGAAAATAAGAAAATATTTTCTTCAGAGAACACTGCAGAGAAATAGAAACCAGTTTGTGATCACTATATTGTGGGCGAAATATAACTAAACCAAATAATTATTTCTCTAAAAGTTTTGTAAAGTCTCTAGGACCTGCATTGATTCCTGTTTTCATCACGCTGCTTTAGCTGTAATATGTTTGCTTTTCAGTGATTAAATCTCTCAACCTTTTCACTGGATTCTGCTGAGGTTCTGGGAAGTTCCAGGAATGTTCGACAGCAGCTCCCATACATTCCTAAGCAGTGGCCCACATTCTTCCTTGGCCTATCTCTACAACCCCTGAGATCAATGCTCTTAACACCCCTCTTACCTAAGATGCACACTGCACATCATGCCAAAGAAATTAACTATCTGAAAAGGGATTTACAAACCCTTTCTGAACATGGGTCTTCTACAGTAAGAAGCATCTCAGCATCATCAGGCCAGCTGAAGTGTTCTGAATACCTTATCTGAACCAAGATGTCTGCCTCTTTGAAGCCTCCCAAAAGAGGCATTTACAGTACTTGTAGCACTGCAGGTGTCCTGGGAAAGCAGAGCTGCATGTGCTGCTGGCATTTGTTCATGATATTTATCCTGCACTAACTTAATTTTTAGTTTCTCTCTATCTCTCTCTTCCGACATGCACTTGCATGGCCTCTCCGCTCCTTCCTGTGGGTGCATGAAGGGCAGACGTGAGACCAGAGGGCATGTGAGCCTGCGCCAAAGCAGGAACATGAGCCCTCCTCAGAGTCTAGCCGTGATCACCTGCTCAGCACCTGGGGAGCCATCACTCTCCACAAACCAAACTGACTGTAAATTGCTCCTGACAGTTTAATTTCTCCAAGGGATGTCTTTAATGGACAGTCTCTGCATATCTCCTACTAACTTTTATGAAGGGCATCATACTTCTGTTCTTTTTCTCAGGGAGTGGGAAGCTCAAAAAGTATAATGGAGGGTCAAAACTATTCAGATAAATAAAACAAGAAGAATCTTTTGTAGATAACTAGGGTTTTTTTCAATTAAAAAAAAAAAGAAAAAAAAAAGAGAGGATGAGTACAACCCTCTCGAAGAACAGGCTTGAAGCAACTGAGTGGTAGTCCTCATTTACATATCAGTATTTTCTCTGGACTTCTGGTGACACAACTGGGATGAAGTTGACACTCAAAAAACCACATAGTGAAACAAGGGATGCTGGGCAGAGCAAAGCAAGAGGGAAGTGTCATCTCCATGAAAGTTTGGTTGATTTGGAAGAGATGCAGCAGGAAGAGTGTATAGCAGGTTTCAGTAACCAGAATGAAGATGAGTAGACCTTATATAAAATACTATAGACTTTGAAGAGCATCTGCCTCCTGCCACAGGTAAATAAAGATAACGCCAGGGGACCGTACCACATTAAAGCTTGACATGGACAAGTAGTGGAATTTTCATAAGCTTCAATCAGCTATTTAAGAAATTACAATGTTTATACTCCCTCTATCCCATCTTTTTCTCCAGGGTCACATATTGTCCCCTCCATTATGTTTTATTTATGTCATCAGCCCTTGTTTCTCCTAGGGAGAAACTCTCTAAAAAAGGGTGTTTTACATGGGAAACATGTTAACTCTGAGCAAAACATGAATATGATCCTTTGGTGAAGAAGGGAATATTTTTCTTTCTGCAGTCAAATGTTCATTTATGTACTTGCCATGCTACTGCAATGCAAGAAGAGAACAACACAAGCAAAGGAGCTCAGTTTTGAGGCTTTGCTCCTCACCCAGGCACACCTGACAACAATGCACTCCAAAAGGAGGGGCTGCATTCCATGAGATTCTCTTTTTAGATCATGAGACAGTGCTCTTTACTTTGTAGTTTCACAGATGTTTACTCTGGAGGCAAAATGTTCCAGAAAGGTGAAAGTCCAAGAAAATATTGGAGATCAGACCGAGACAAGTGAGTAGGACTCAAGCTTAAGTTCAATTTGACTTCTTGTAGCAGAGCCAAGAGAGACAATGGAGGAAAAATGTAACATGCAGAGAAACTTTCTTCATGTCATGAACAAAAGAACAGAATCAGAACAATTATTACTTCTACATTTTCTGTTAAGAAACTGTGTTGGTTGGTGTTAATTAGTGCGAGTAGCAACCATATTCAAGTATGTATAGATTTGTAACATCAGAGGATTTTAAGATGTTTCATTGAAAGATGGGCTCAAAGGGATTGAGAATAAGACAAGTAGGAGTGGGAAACTGCTTGTGACGCAAGTCGTTACACACTTAGTATTGACTTCTCTGTCAGATGAAATCTGTTACAAAGCAGAGGCAAAACAGTCCTGTCATACTGCATATTTCTAACTGAACAAAAACTTTGCCAGTAAGATAATATTGGCTGCTATGACTCCAGGTTCATCTGAAGGAGAATTTGTGTATTTGAAACTGCTCTTCATGACATTCACTTGATCTTGGATGTGAAGAAAATCTAATTATTAATCTGGACTCCGTGACCTTCACGTAGGTTTGAAATTTGCGAAACAGCTCAACCATCCACAAACTGTGTAGTTTCCTTCCTGCAGCAAACATTCCCACTCCTAAAGGATTAAGAATCCATAAAAATTTCAGTAAATTCTATAGATACTTCATGCTTCAAGCACCCTTCATTTTCTGGCCCTGGAAATACAGTTGATTGAATGATCCTTAAAATTTCTTACCTAAATCTGCTGCAGTTCCTCAGAGAGAAATTTTAGTGGGTGTTGCATTAGCTCCTGAGGGACTAATTTCCTAAGCTATAAAAGATGGAATGCTGATTTGCATGGGAAAGAGGCTGGCCAGGTGGGTGAGAGACATTTTGTCATACAACCAGCGGTCTGTGTACAGCATCAATCCACGATGGCAAGACGGCTGTAGGTGGCAAGAAGTGGGGGCTACCACCATGTAATTACAGATAAGGCTTTCCAGCCTGATTTTCATATCTTGGGCCAAGTCCTGAAGTCCTTGCCTAGTTAGCATTCAGACAGACCTCTCCCACAAATAGGAGGAAGCTCGAGATAAGAAACTGCAAAGTCAGGGTGAAGAGCCAATTGCCTTTTAACCACTTTTTCTTATTGAAATCGACTCCACACTCTGCTTGTGTGACAGATGGCTTTTGGCACTCGTGTCAGCACACAGCAGGAAAGACAGCTGGAGGCTTGCAGGACACGTTCCTGTCTTCCTTGGTCCCTCATGCATGGGAGACAGATGTGCTTGCAACGCAGCCATGGCTGAATCCTGTACCAAGAGCAGGTGGTGCAATGCGGGGTACAGGCTGCAGGGTTTGACCTGTCAGTCACCTCTTAGCTGGTTAAAAGATTTGTGAATGCATCACCTGTGAGAACTGGGCAGATGGCAGATTTTACTATTTCAATTTGCCTTATATTTCATTATCCCCTTAACTTTTTAATTTGGCTGCTCTAATAAAATAATCAAATTTTATGAAGCTTGTTTTTCTGCTGATGTTTTAGGCAAACATCACAGATATCAAAATGGAATACAAAGGCAAATACTTGGGATCATCAAGACACCCTGTATCCATAGTGATTCATTTATAATGCATTAAAGTTATAGCGCTTTAGGCTAGTTTAACTGTTCAAACACATTAGGAGGAGTGTTTTCGATAACTCCATCTTGGGAATGAGAGATATTTCAGAAAGTGATGTGCTCAGGGAGCATAAAAAGCAAAATGTCTTGTCATGAATGGTTTTAATAGGTGAACTGAGATTTAGGCATCCTGAAGGCAACATTAATTTAGTCTTCCAGCCATTTTTGTCATATTTACTGCTCAAATTTCTTGAAAAAAATAAAGAAAAATAATTTGAGGAGGGTCATTTCTTTCTAAAGCCAGTGTTTTTTGTTTTCCAACTTACAAGCTTAATAGAGACAGGGAAACAATCTCTGCCTTTATGCTCTCTGAATTGGGAAAATTGTTTTGTAGCAATTTTTGCTCCCTTCTTTTGGTGACAATGTTTATTAGCAGGCTCAAAGCCCTAATGGACCCAGGCAAAGCTTAATAATGTCTGACAAGCTGTTCACAGTAAAACTGGTTAATGTCACCTTCGTTTAGCTGAGATGATTTAACTTCACTTGCCCCTTAGCCCATTGTGTCAAAGAGGTAATAATAAATGCTTGGGAAATAAAAATTAGCTTTACTTCTGTATTCAAATGGAAACAATACAATAAACAAACCCACTTCATTTTCCATACACCGTAAAAAGAAGGAAATCTTCTTTTCCAACAAAACTCCATATTGGGTAGACAACCTAATCCCATGGCATTTACTCAGGAAAACTGCCCAGAAGGCTGGAGATCCCTAACACACAGGAGAAATCACGTACAATTCTCTCTTCTAAATGACACTGGAAAGTCTTTGCAGGTTCAACGAATCTATTTATGTTACGTATGATTCACTGCCAGGTATATAAGGAAATTGCAATTAAAGACAGACAAAAATGTCCCAAATTATTAGCTTTAACTCTGTTGTCATCAAAGATACAAGAGAGTGAGATAGAAAAGAGAAAAATAGTGAATGAACAATAGACACTCTGAACTTTACCTTCTCATTCTTCTGCCTGTCTTTGTGGGGAGAACTTCCCAAGGAAATTGTCCTATTAAAAATTAGTCCATATTTTATGCCACCATGTATTGTAAACTGAAAGAGATTGTAAGATTCCAAAATTATTGTAACAAAGGACATATTAGACATCTCGTGTTTACAATGGATAATTTAAATAGTAATAAATGGCAAAAGTAAGCAATTACTATGATAATTAAATAATTACTGTAATATTAAATTCATGTGCACCCAAAAGAAAGCATCCTAGGACTACAGTGGATTTAAAACCTGTATTAAATATTATTTTTCTCTGATTACCAGAATTACATTATTTCTCTGTACAGGAAAACGTAATCGAAACAGTCTGTGGTTTTCAACCAGAGACATAATTATCTTCAATCAAGATAGTATTTTATCTGATTACTAGAAAAAAACACACAAATAAAATTTCCATCCAGGATTGCATTGCCTTTCCAGGACTGCAGTGCAAGTACTGTGTCCTAAATGTGAGGTTTATTTCCCCCCAATTTTGATGTGTAGTTGTTTTCTCTTTTCTCACGTATTATTGCTTGTAGTTGGGCTGAGCAAAGATCTGGGGCTGTGATGGTAAGATAAATTTCATGAGGAAACAGAGTGCTTTTTCCACTTCGAGGGTTTCTTAAACCCTTTCCAGCACCATTGTGGGAAGACAAAAACTTTTAGGGCTTTGCCACATTTTTTACCTGTTCACTTGTACAGCTCTTTCTCATCTCATCTTATTAACTGCTTTATGTGAATTAATAACAAATACAGATTAGAGCTGGAACCCAGCTTTTGGCTTGGTGGCAAGAATTTATCAGAATGGTTTTCTTCAGTATTTTCAGGGGTTTGTAAGTGAAACTGTTTCAAATAGGTCAAATAACTTTAGTCTCTCTATAACTACTTTTAAGCTTGTTTCTGTACAATTCTACGTAAGCAGCCCCTAAGGATGATACGACTTTTTGTCAGAGACTTTCTTTTCTGAAGTTACATCTGTAACCAAGAAAAGTTTCCAAAATAATATCCATGTTTATTCCTAAAGCAGTTACAGAAATAACTCTTTATAGCATTTTATGACTGTGCTGTGTGTACATAAATTATTGAATATTTGCTTTGATAACAGGAGATAAAGTTATATAGCACTTTTGAGGGAACAGCTCAGAAAACAAAGTCTAAGTTCTTAAAGATCAATAAACTTCCCACCTCTGTGAGGACAGATAACATGATGGAATTAACCAAACTAAAAGAACACTTCCTCATGACTCTCTGGGTGTAAAGGTCTAAACTCTTTAAAAATAATTATTTTTAACAACTCTTTTAGGTTCTCATGCTGAAATGAACTTGCACTGGGATCTCAGTTTCTACTTGGCTGCTTTCAAGCTCATTTGTTCTGATCCAGATGCCCATTGTAATGTAGGCTGCACTCCAGACAATAAGAAAGAAGGGTAAAGGAGTTTTATGACTTGTTTTCATGGTTACTGCTAATATTCATTCCTAGAAGCCCCTATGAAGCATCCTGACTGAAGTGTCCAAAAATATTTTAATTTTTCTTTGGTAGCAGATTTCCAAAACAATTTTTCCCTAAAAAAAATAAGATCAATCTATGATATCTTCTGTTTATGCAATGAAACTTGTCTTATTCTTTGATAAAACCAATCAACAACTTGGTTAGTTTGCATCCTGACCAAATATGTCAGGATTTATGAGCTGCCACTTGCAGTCTATTTGCAACCTTGAAACTAACAGTTTCTATTACAGATTTTGCATAAACCACAGAACATAAAAATGTTTACATGCATTTTTCAAAATATGTAATGAAAAAAATAGTAGAGTTAGAGCACCGTTGGATTCCATAAAATCTGCTTTTTAGAGTTTTTCCTCAACACACTTTTCAGCAATAAATATTATTTTATGACTCTTCTAGGGTCATAAATATAATAAATAAAATTTCTGTAATAAATATTATATTATGACTCTTCTAGGCATTTGGATTGTTCCTGTGAGATAGTTGGAAATTTCTAGAATATCTCAACAGTTGATGAAATAAGCAACCAAACACCACAAGCGTGACAGTTACTCAGTTTTCAAACAACGCGTTTTTACTTTTTTTTTTTTTACACTGACGCTGCAACAACCTAACAAGTAAGACCACATTATAATAGGATGATTAGTTGGGGGGGTTTGTGATGTAATTAAGTCCCTGAGAGATGAATCAATCGAAAGAAACTTCTTCACTGAAATTTTTTCATTGGAGACATAAAACAATGAAAGATTCAGGGGAGTTATTATCTTTATGTTATTCTCAATAATACAGGCAGCAAGAGAGTGAAACTATCATGCAGCCAATGGGACAAGTGGGGAGCTGAACCAGGTAAGAGTACAAGGTTGTTCCAGGGCTGGGACCACTGTAAGCAAGAGTTAGTTGATTGAATGGATTTGGAGACTGTTCTCTCCTCTTTGCATCTTGTCCAGGGATGTCAGTCCACTGCTTTCCATGAACATAGTTTGTGATTGCTTTGCAAGAACAAAGAATTGAATCTGGGTGTAAACGTATATACTCTTTCTAGAAGATTAATAGCGAGGACATTAGAGCTTTTATTCCCTTAAGAAGGCTTTCCTGCCTAAGAAGAAGCACTTTTCTCAAAGATAGGTGGATGCTTTTTCCTCTTGCATTCCAGAAGAGGCTTTCAAACTCTCTGTCGGGTATGAGGAGAGATAAACCCTCACTAACATTGTGGGACTCCGAGTTCAGGAAGGGCTGGGGGAGGCAGCAAGCCAATCAAGAACAGAGGGGTGTGTCCTTCTCAAGCCCGGCATTTTTGCAGCACTATTACCAGTACTATTCTTGTAAGTCTTGTGTTCTAACCTTTGGAATAAATTTTCCTGAAATCCTTCCACTGCCTGCATTTCAGGAGTACTGACTTATCTTACTTCACATTGGGCTTCACCAAGTATTTTCATATATCTTATAACACATTTTTAAACACAAATCATCTGGCTGGTCCCACCTTTCTTTCCAGCCTTACCTCTTCTGGAGGTGTAGTCACATGCAGTAGGAAAATAAGAACTGCCATGAAGGCTGTCATAGGTGGTTACTAGATCACTGCAGGCATTCTCAATGCACACTTGTGGACTTAAACTGGAAGAGTTGAATGAGCTATTTGCCAGTGAACAGAGCAAATGATTAAGAAGAGACAGGTTGATTTATTCTACCAGCTTATTGTAGCCATTTCTCTCATGATATAATGGGATGATTCCACACGATAAACAAAAGAGGGAAAACAGAATACTGTGATCTCATAATTGTTTAATGCATGCAGTAAACAGAAGGTATAACACAGAGATGTCTTAGCTTAGTTTTAGGGAGGTAAAAGTGTAACACACCCAAATAAGAGGCATTAACACTGATATGAGGGAGGGTAAACAAGTCTGACCAGGGGAAAAATATTTTAGAGCTCTAAAGAGGTGAAACCAAACAATTTGTCAAGATCTGCTGCCTTTCGGTGATGAACTAGAATTTGAGGGCAAGTCCATCTGTTTTGACTTCCAGGAGGTAAAGGTTCAATTCCATAGATGGATGTCAGATGAAGGCAGGATTTATATTGTTACTGCAGATAGTAAATGATCTGGTTGTTTTGGTGCAGTCTCAGTTTGCAGCACTGCTACAGAACCTGAAACATGTTCTTAGGTCTGTTTTGCAAAGGGGAATGTGACATCAGTGAGGAGGCACTGGGCTGTGAGATAACAAGAATTCAGAAAGTGTAGATGAATTTGTGGCTATAGGAGTTTTTAAAGGATGCAGCCATCTCACTTGGTACCAGGCCAGACTTATCCCTGTATTACTCCATTGACTTAAACCCCCACACACATTTGACTCACTGTTAATGAGGCTAGTTTTTCCCTGGAATATTTAGTTCTGAGAGTGTCCTCTGAGGTTCAGGAGGAATGTGCCCGGTGTTGGGAACAGTACAGAACATGTTGGGTTTGGCCAGGATGACGGTGTTGGCTGCTCACTCTGTGTTCTCATGTCTCCTTGCTCTTGTGTTCAGCTTCATCCCTTGGGAGTTGTGCCTTTAGTGGGAGTTTTTACAGACATTCAAAAGAAATCCGTAACTGGGCACTCAAACACTTTTGAAAACTCAAAGATTTCTTACATAGATTTTATAAAAAGCCCAAGTAAGGGTCATGGAAAAATTGCATTTGGCCAAATACTCTTTTCTGACAAGATGTGTTTTCTTGGGAAAATGGCAAATCATCCCTAGTGTTTTGTAAGATGTTGACCTTACTGGTGATGCCACATAGTTACCTTCTCATTCAGTAAGAAAACCATTGTTTCATTTATTGCTGTGATTAGTGTGATATGTTGTTAGTTTACAAAACCCAATGTCTAAAACTTTCTAATTCTCTTAATTTCAGAGTTTGGCATAAAAGCATGAAAATCAAGGGCTACAGAATAGCTAAAAGGAAAAAAAAAGACAGAAATGTTGCACAAGAATAGTTTGACTTTATCAGATAAACCACAGGGACTAAATGATTTTCAGATATCATTCAGACACATTTCTAGTCCCCACAATTCACAAGTGAAGAGAGAATGAGAACCCATATGAGTATGCACACCTTGAATCCCTTTACCAAATGAAGTTACAGGCTTGTTCTGACTTTGGCCATTATTTGAGGGGGCTCAGTCTCCCCTAATGTGGAGAGAAGAGCATCCACTGGGTGATACAGCTGCCTCCACCCACAATTCTCATTTTTGAGAAATTATGTGAAGGACAAAGGGACTTCAAAGTCACTGCTCATTGCACAGAAGCAAACTTTGATGGGAGGCAGTAAAGCAATAATGATGATGGGTGTTGATGATAATGAAGACAACACTTAAAAATTAGCACATCTCTCTGGAATTCACTGAGCTCTTAGACACCTAAAGCCTAGGAACTGTTTTCTGTCGTGATGGAAGTTGAGAAGCTCATATTTGGATAACCAAGAAACTTGGTTAATTCACCATCCTTGTTGTACAAGAAGCCCAGAAGAAATCAACGAGTAATGCAGAAGCTGAAAAGCCAAGAGCACAGCTCAGAAGAACATGGTCTGACTAAATTACACCATGTAAGACCTTAAACTACTGTCAACTTCCAAGGCAGTGCAGTAAGTTTTCCAGTCCTTTCTTAACTCCAGTTATTCCTTTCAATTCTGTTCACCATGTGAAAAATGGTGATGATATGGACATTTTTACATATCAAGCATCTTCCGAATTCTGATTACGGCTTTTTCAGAGAATCACAGTTTATCCTAGTTTCTGAAAATTGCTTCTAAGAGAACAAAAATATTATCCAGGATTTTCAACATAGTCCCAGTTTAGGAGAAGAGATTTTTTGGGTTTGTTTTTTTTTTTTTCTCTATGAGTACAGCTTTATATATCAGGCTGAATAGAGAGGCAGGCTCTTGTGCAAAGAACATCTCACAGCATGGCACCCTTGCCCAAATTTCAGGGCAAGAGTATAAAATTTATACTCAATTCTGTCTCTCCTTTTTATTCAAATAATGAATAGAAAATCAGCATTATATCCTGTGCTGCAGGGTGTCTTCATCATAAGACTATTTGTATCCAGAAGTGCAGATAAACTAAACCTCAATTAACCAAATCTGGTTATAATCCTTCCCTATGGGCATTCAACATATTTAAGAAGAGGTAGCACCACAACTTGATAATTTAGCTAAAAAAGAGCAATAAAGCTGTCTGCTTAAGAAGAAAAAGCATGGCTAATTATCTCTGCCTGCTAGATTCTTGAAATCTTCTGCACTACCATAAGCCTTTATTGCTTCCGCCCCACTCTTTTCATATTCCAAAGCTGGTCTTTAGACTCAGATATTCCATATACCTGCCCTGTTCACAACTGAACAATCAGTTTTGTTTTCATTGACATGGTTTTACCTGTTTCCTATATATCACTTACTTTTGTAAAAGTAGATGGAAAACATTGCAAAATAAGAAATATTTCAAATAAGTACTGTCATCTTCTGAGCCTGAACTCACTTCTGTGTACATAGCACTGTCTGTCCTCTAAGAAAAGATCTGTTTCCATGATTTATATTTTTTTATGGAGTACAGTGATCAAAATAGACCTGTAGGTATCAGTATGCCTTAAGAATGCACAATAGCCTTTACAACAGCTGTGAAACAGGATAAAAATAGATTTCCTCATGTTACACAGTGGTTGCTTTATTCCCAGCATCTCTAAGGTCCCATTTTGACTCTCAATAATGTCCTTGATTCCCCTATCAGTTAAGAGTATCACTTCTACTAATGTAGCAGTAGTATTATATCACAACACTTTAAAGTATAAGGAAAATGGTACCCCACTCCTAGCACAAAGCCAGAGGAAAGCAACTGTGCTTTTAGTCTGTTATTCAGTTGCTTCCTTCCAAGTCATTCTAAACCTAAGTTATTTCAGGAGCAATTTAAAGTATCGTTGTATGTGTCAGTACTCGTTAGAAAGTTTCTTTGTTTATGGATGGAATATATGATGTTGCTGGATTTAGAAAGAGCTCAAATCCTCAGTTATACTGTGTTAGTCAACAGGACAAATGAAGAACCTGGTCAAGTAAATTACCTCCTCATGACAACTGTTCCCTCTAATTTTATTGTGATTTCCACAGCTGCTGTATACACATATTTAAACACTTCTTTAAATGTTTTCTACTTAAAAGAAAAAAGGTTTACCAAATTTCCACTTAGAAATCAAACACCTGGTAAAGTATTGCATTTCAAATACCAGATTGCTGTCTCAAGTCAGGTTTTTCTGCTGTGAATAATGAAGTCCCAAGGACATGCAACTAACATTTCCCCTGTCAATTTGAAGTTCACTTGCCTACAGGTCTATGACAGATGCTGTTATATCTCTCTGAAATCTGAGGTTTTATGAGTGATTTCTGATCATAAAAAAACCTCAAGCAACTATTTTAAGCTCCAGTTGGGTTTTTCTCAGACTGCTTTTTATAGGGGGAAAAAATCATGGGTTTTAATTATTTCAAAAGTATACTTTTAAAAATAAGTGTCAGTGTAAAGGGTGTAGACTTGTATTTTAGAGTTACACTGCTGTAACTGCTCTTGGATCTCTCTCTGCTGTAGTTTTGAGTGTTGAAGTTGTTTATGAGATGATGCTAACACTGTGGAGAGAGAGACAAGTTCCCAGTTTGACTTTGATCCAACATAAATCAAAAGCAATTCTTGCTAAAGCTCATTATGAGATTGGTGAAACAGAAAGCAGATTCTAGCCCAGAATGGCTCCTCTTAAACAATGCTTTGTGTGAAGTGTGGAAGTACTTTTAATGGCTTTGGATAACCATTCATCTGAACAGTGTGATTCATGGCTCTGTCAAACTTGGTGTCATGCCATCTTTCCCCACACTTATTTCTATTTTGTAATTTTTTTATAAAGACCAGTGTAGCATTTTAATGGGAATTGGCTCATGAGTAACAAAAGGAAAGATGCTTTCTCTGAGGATACTTATGAGAAAGTTAGGGACAAATTCTTGCCTAAGTTGGCCAGTTGAGTCCACATCATCTATAAATGACCATGAGAGCTGCCCTTGGGGGAATATGAATTTACTCAGTAGCTTGCATGGTCTGGAGTTTACAGGTAGTTGTACCTGCCTGTCCATGGGCTATTGTTTCAAAGCTGTGAAAGAAAATGTTTTGTAGTACAGACAATCAACCTTTTAAAGTCCTCTGAAGGAAGGGGAGGTCTTCAGAAGCTGTCACAAAGATTGTGTATTTGGCTGACACCAGCCATATGTGGCTGCTCTGAAGTCTGGTCTCCCTGATTCAGCATAGAAAAAGAAATTTCTTCTGATAGGAGTTTTCTGGAATAACATTGTAAGCGTAAGAATAATTTCTATTATCTGATTAATTTCTAATATGACCACAAGTGGTGTTCTGGGTTAGAGAAATTTGTTTTTCCAAAAAAGTTTTGTCTATATCAGTCTAGTTCCCAAGAGGTACTTTTTTGCTATAAACATATTTTGTCTGAAAATAGCTGAGCAGCTGCAGTTTGGGATACCCAGTCAGAGCCAACACGTTCCACAAGAAATAGGAGATTATTATCTCCATTGGTCTAGGTGGTGGACAGACTGCAACCTCAGCAAATTTGCAGATGTCACAACCGACGACCAGTGGCTGATAACGCCAGAAAGTTCTGCTGCCATCCAGAGGGATCTCAACAGGCCGCATAAATGACCTAAAAGGACCTTCAGGTTCAACAAAGAGAACTGCAGTATCTTTCACCTGAGGAAGAACAACCCCATGAACCAATATATGCTGGGAGTCACTGAGCGGGAAAGCAGCTTGACTGAAAGAGATGGAGACCAAGTTGACCGTGAGCCAGCACTGTGCCTTTGTTGCAGAGGTTAGCTGCATTGCTCACAGGTTGAGGGGAATGATCCTTCCCTCTATTCAGCGCTGGAGAGGCCACACCTGGAGTGCTGTGTCCAGTCCTGGGTTCCTCAATACCAGGGAGACTTGGACATATTGAGGAAAATCCTGCAAAGGACCACAATGGTGATGAAGAGACTGGAGTATCTTTCCTATGAGAAAAGACTGAGAAATCTGGGACTGTTTAGCTGGCAGAAGGCTCAGAATGGATCTTATCAATATAAACACCTGAAGGGAGGCTACAAAGAACAAGACTCTTTTCAATGGTGCCCAGTCATTGGACCAGAGGCAATGGGCACAAACTGGAATGCAGAGATTGCTTCTGGACATCAGGACACACTTTTACTGGGAGTGAGACACAGGCTGCTCAAGGATGTTGCAGACTGTCTATCCCTGTAGATGTTGATAAGTTGTCTGAATGTGGTCCTGGGCAATTTGCTCTGGGTGGCCCTGCTTGAGCAAGCTGGCTGGACAAGGTGACCTCTGGAGGTCCTTTCCAATTTAAGCCATTGTGCTAATTTATGCGGTCTGAATGTCTGATGGGTAAAGGACATTTAGATCAAATGGAACCTATTGCACTGTGATGAAGCAGGTGACATATGCAGAGCTTCAATGTCAGAGGTGCCCAGCACTATCAATCTGACTACAGCACAAAGTGCCCTTCTCACTGCTATACAGGTCTGGAGGTGCCTTCTTTTACAGCTAGCAGAAAAGACTGTGTGTGTGGATATGACCTGTTGTTCTTAGAAAGCTGTAGCACCACTTGATCTGAAAACAGGCTCTTCAGCCAGGTACTTTGGTGAATCAAACCAAATGGCGATGATCCCAGACACCCCCAGTCCTGGAAAGGTGGATGCAATTTATTATTCACAGATGTACAAAGTGTAGTTTCCTTATCCCTGGGCTTTTGTCCACATTTCTCTCTAGACTCTGTCCTCAGAGGCTCGGGCAAATAGCAATTTAATGTATTCCATAACCAGTGCTGGGTTTACATCTATTCGCTGCCCCATTTTCCCAAGCTCCAACTGTTTGTCCTCAGTTTCCCAGAAGGGCAACTACTGCCCTTCTATTGTGTCTCCTGCTGGGATAGTTTTGGATTCCTCTGACTGCCCAATTTTAAATCAGATCAATGGTCTGTTTTGACCGATAGTTTGTTTACATCTGTGGGCAGCACAAGAATTTTCCATCAGATCCGCTAATTCCTCCATATTCCTTTTTCAGGGTAATTCTACATGGTCCTGGACAGCAGGCAAATATGTCATTCAGTCAGAAGCAGTTACATTTACAGAATGGCTTTTCACTCAGCAGAAGATACACAGTCAATTAAATTTACAGAAACTGAAATAACTCAAGTTCCTCATTTAAAAACCTGCTGTTTCATCAGGTTTAAATTTCATACTCTCTCAAATTAATGAAAGGATTAGATTCTAATAGTTTAAAATATTTTTATAAAATATTATGTATTGCATCCAAGGAGGCTTTGATGTGAGGCTGAATAAAAATGTCTGCAGAAATTGTCTGTTTTTATCAAGAACATTCTATTTTCATCAGGAAATTAGTAGTTTATGAGAAGTATTTTTTTTTCCGATTTTAATAAAGTAAATGCTTAAAGTATTGTTGAAAACCATCTAAAGGAAAATACTTTTATTTCTTTAGTATATCTAGCACTGTGGGGCACAGTTTGTATCTTTCAAATCTCAGTCAACTGAGCTAGTCAGTAGCATTTGCTGGTAGGCACTAGAGATTATCTCCTCTAGAGTTTGTCCTCTTTAGAGACAGCTGAAGGATGATGGTGAGACTCAATTGGAAGCACCTCTTTTTCCACAGGTGACAGAAGAAAACAGGATGACTTGTAAACTGGACCCCAGATTTTTAAATATCTTAAAGTAAGCAAAGAAAATTCCATCCTTATGTGTGATACAATTAAAATCTGGGTTGCATTAGTAAAGTTTTCCAGTTCTTTCTATGTCTTAATTATATTTATTTTCCAAAGAAAACTAAACCAGGCTAGACTATTGTAAGATCCTGATGACAATGAAACAATGGTCTCGTCCTTCTGTCTTTTATCTACCTCCAAAGGCAACAACAGTAAAATTTCTGTTGCACTCATAACAGAAGCTAAATGTGCATAAACTCAGTATGGCTGCATAAACAAGACAACTCACAGCATTATAATGAGCACACATCAATATATATGGGTTGGTTTTATTTTTTTATTTCCCTTTTTTTTTTAACTATGCAAGGTAATTCTGTTTTGTTTCCTCATACAATGCAATGTCCTTTATGTTTCTTGTCACTGTTAATGGAGAAGCTGGAGAACGCTTTACCCACCCCTCAATAGTCCTTCCAAGCACATTTCTGCCTGTAATGTAACACTACTTGCCTTTTACACAAAGTTGTCATCCCATAAGTATTGTAGCCATCAGTTCTGACCCAAAGCTTGCTGCTTAGTCCAGCCTTATTTTCCATACTGAGATCAAACAGATCCAGGAGTGTCTTGGACTTGGGCAGTGACCCAAGCCAAGCTGTTCCCACAGGAACAGCTCAGAAACCTGGCAAGGCTGGAGAGCGGAAAGGGCAGTCAGATGGCATGAGAGCTATAGAAATACCCACTTAAAACATTGGAATATTCTGAGGCACCCACAAAAGTCATCGAAGTCCAACTCCTGGCCCTGCAGAGAATCACCCTAAGAATCATACCATGAGTGTGTTGTCTAAATGCTCCTTGAACTCTGGCAGGCTTAGTGTCATGACTACTTTTCCGGGGAGCCTCTTCCAGTGCCCAACCACCTTCTAGGTGAAAAACCTTTTCCTAATATCCTAAACATCCTCTGGCACAGCTTCATGCTGTTCTCTCTCATGCAGTCACTGGTCACCAGAGAGGAGAGGTTGGTATCTGTCCCCCTGCTTCCCCTTGTGAGGAAGCTGCAGACTGTGATGAGGTCTTCCCACAGTCTCCCCTGCTCTGAATAATCCAAATAACTTCAGCCACTCCTTGTATGGCTTCCTCTTCAGGCCTTTCACTATCTTTGTGCCATTTTTGCCAAAAGGGTGATTTCGCATATTGGTGTGGTGTGAGGCAGAAAGGTGGGAACTGCTGCATCTTAAGCTTTGTGCTTAGAGGGCCCATTCCTCAAGATTCTAGAATGAAGGGAATCCCATTCCAGGGGTTAAATGATTTTCTGCCACATATCAAGAGGAAACAGCCTTGCTCTGTATGCGATACAACCACTGATATACGGCCCGGATATCCATTCTCAGTGCCCTGGTTTTCCCAAGCTTTTACATGGTCTTGTATGGGAGATAGGAGGTGAAAAGAAACTGTTGGCTAATGACAGTGAAAACAACCTGGCAAACTGGGTTAGTTCCTACCTTCCCTATCCTCCTTTCTTTTTTTTTTCACACCAAAGAAAGGCTGATTATGTTAACTCAGCTATGCATATGAAATTGTCCATTGTGTTCTCACATGCAGGGTTTTTTTGTGCAGGAAGGAGCCTATAAATAGTGTGGCTCTAAGCTGCTGCTCTAAACAGCCTCGTAAAACACGGGCTGTTTGTAAGGCAGTGCAGAGCAGTCTCTGCAAATGTGATGCCTGAGTGTTGTCTGTGCTGACTGGGGAATTCACTCTATCCCTTCATTGTAAACACTCCAGTCTCATATAATGGTCTCTTCCATGTTTATGGGGGCTTCCATTACATACCATCTACAGTGTTTCCCAGGCTATGCAGCAGAATTGGCATCAGCAGTGCTGCTCGTGTTGACCCCCAAAACTTATAAAACCTGCCATTTTCAAGCAACTAGTGCTCTGAGAAAAATTTAGTAGGAAATAGCTTGAAAGTAAACACCAAACAATCATTTTCTATGTACTTGGAATTCTATTTAGTGTGATGGATGTTGATCACAACTTAATTCTTTACTAAGCCTTCCCAGCAATTTTTAAGGGACCTTTCAAGTAGAGGACATTTCATTTTTTAAAATTCCAAATATTTTTTAGTGCTTTCCTTCCCACTATCTTCATTTTGTTCTTCATACTGACTGCTCCATAGATTCTTTGGGGTTTTCATCTTTCAGTTTCAGGAAACATTTTCCCTCATTCAAATTTTGAAAAATAAACAAATAAAAGAAAGAAAACACTAAAGACTGGGAAAGCATATTCATGCTTTCCTAAAGAACTTTAATTTCAGGTTTTATAACTGCTGAAGAGCATGTAATTTTATAGTTCAACTTTCCTTTGCTTTCAGTAGAATGGCATTCAAACCACTTGTGTGCTTTTAAAGCAGCTGTTACATCTTACATGAAATATCTGTAGTATGAAAGAAATCCTTTAATACAATAAAAATTTAATCTGGAAATACGACTACCCTGACCAGCTTAGAAAGAATATCCTTAATTCTGTAAGATATTCCTTTTCTATGGAGGATTGCTTGAGACTTTTCTTTCATGATGATTTTTCATACAAGAAAATCCAAAAAACCTTCCGACTGTACTGCATAATATCCAACCTGCCATTTTTGTCATATTTTTAATGCCAAAATTTCTGTTTATATCATACTGCAATGGCATTTTTTAGATACTACACACATTCCTTGCTTTTCAGGTTTTGTCAAGCACTTTGTCTCCTCCAAGTTTTGCTGTCATATACGAGTCCATCAGTTCAGAGGTCACTACACCTAAAAAAACCATCTAGATTTCCCTAACCAGTGAAATCTTTCTCAGAAGAGTCTTTATATCCTTCTGCTCTAGACCATACCAAAATATGGCCCCATAAATTTCCTTCTTTGAATGTATGGGTGCAACCACTTGTGGGGCCAAGCCTGAACTTTTGTACAAGAAAATAGAGCTGAGTGAAAAGACTTTTCTGTTAAATGAAGAGAGGATGATATTTTACTTTTTTTTTTTAGTAAATTCAGGGTTTCAGTGATGCAGTTTCCCCTATGGCCTTATCAACGACACTGGCAGACCTGAGGGAGCAGGAACCTGCTACATGAGGAAAGCAAATGCACAGTCAAAGGCTGGGAGGGTGGTATGAATGTCTTAAGCAGTTTTGCCATCAAAGAAGACCAAGGTTGTGTAAGGGCACCCCTAAGAGCATATAAGCATTCTCATAAGTCACTCCTCTCCATCTTTAATCACTGTCAGCACTTTATTCTCAACTTACTGTAATTTTTCAGTACATTTTCCAATAAAGAGGAAGGCAGATGGCACATACTTTCACTGCAGTATTGCAGAGAAAAGGATTTTTTCTGTGTTCAAATACATAATTAGATAGACAACAATATCCTTAAGTGGTAAGACTCCTGCATGGAAGAAAAGAATACAGGTTTCTTGATTTTTGTATTTAACAACCCCATATCATTATAAACTCATGTTGATCTCACTGCTCTCTAAATCATCTAAATCCCTGTGCAAAGGGTTGCATTGCCAAGTTTTGCTCTCTGCTTAAGGAGGCCTATTCAATATTTTTGGATATATATATATATGTGCATTTGAGAACAGTATTCTCTATTTCCCCTTGGCCCCCTTATTCTTTTTTTTGGGACCTCATGCTGACCTTTTTGTGTGTGTCCATCTTAATTTGCTGTTTTCCTGGGTATTCATGACACTCCTCAATACAACACTGCCTGCATATTTTATCCCTTTGCAGCTGTTTGCTCACACTTCCATTTCACTGCAGCTGTTAAAAACAATCACAGAGCACAGCCCCTCTTCTTCCACTATCTTGCTAATAGGATTTGCTGCTGATCTCCCTGGCATACCAAGGTATCTGGGTTTATGTTTGAACAATGAAATTTCATGGATATATTAGTTTTCCCAAATTCATCCTCTTATTGCAAACCCTGATTAAAGCCTTCTATTTCCAATCTTTGTCTTTTAATTTTTATTGTAAACTAAGCATATAACCAGATTTTTCAAGGAGTTATTTCTTGGAATACTGTATCACAGAAAGGGATAAAAGAGAGTAAAGGTGAAAGGATCCAAATACAGGAATGTCCCGCGAACATTATAAAAAATGTTATTTTATTAATTAATATGTTTGCTATTGAGGAAGAGATGGATTGAGGAACCTGATTATTTAGAATATTTGAAGTGGGAAATAGTGCTTAAATATGTATTTGGAGGTTAAAGTAATTTGGTCCTATAATGCAGTGTAATATAGCTCTGTGCAAAGTGAGAAGCTTACTTCCCACATGTGGGTTCTAGTACCTGGTGACCCTTCATCCCCTCAGCAAATTTTTTCTCCTGATTTTATTCACTCTAGACAAAAATAATAAGATATCAAGAAGAAAAATAAACAAAGAAGGAAGACCTGTAAACTTGCAAACACAATTGGTGAAGAGTTTTTGGGTTTGTTTATTTTGCTGTTTTGTTTTTTTTTTAATTTAAAATATCCAAGAAAAAAACACTGGTTGGGAAAATTAAAAAAAAAAAACAACGGGGGGATTATACATAAAAAACTGAAGGGGGCTTTTTAATATTCTTCTTAAAACTTCTTTAAATACGTCTGAAGATAACTGAGTAACAGGAGGTCCCAATAAAAAGGTTCTGTATAAAATCTTATCTTGCAAATTAAGTTATCAGCCCAAGGTTGATAACTTGGGTATCTACCTCACCTGTCCACACAACTGAGAATCAAAAAGACTTCCTCTTCCTCGATATCCTTTCCATGAACTCTGTTTTTCACACAGCTGGCAGGTCAAAGAACTATACCAGATGTTTGCTCTATGCATCTTTCAGTAATTCTCACCCTTTAAACACAGAAACCCAAATATTGCAATGATTTTGTCCTGACAAACAGCAATAATCCAAACACTGCACTTAAAAGGTAACCAACCTTCTGTCTGCAGAGCAGATCTCACTCCAGAGTGTATTTATCTAGGATGAGATATTTAGTCAATGCTTCTGGGCCTTGACCACATCTGTCTGAGCCTAACTCTACATTGCTCCTCTGGATTTGTAGTTTGTTGGTCCATCTCACAGTCAGGAAATTTTCAGTTGCTTTGAAAAGAGCCCTTACTTGATTTTTTTTCAAAGTTTCAGTTCATTTCATGCAAGAATGGTTTTAGTCTTATGATCAAAACAAGTAATGTACTGTAGGATAACATAAATTGTCATGACTTAAATAGATTTAGACTTGACAGACTGTGTAGTATCCAAGTCGTTCAAGTATAAAGCAATGAATGACATTATACCTATCACAAGAAGTGTGGCTGTCAACTGCAATTGCTTCTGTGGCATTTTGGAAACAAGGACAATTCAAATCTTCAAACCACAAAGCACCTGCTTCTGTATTGCTTTTTTCTTTGGTGTTTACCACTGAACTGCTTTTATTACTAGCTTTTCTGATATCCCTCTGTAACTTACATAATTTGCCTTGAAATGTAATATATATAATCATATAGCCATAATAATAATTTCTCTATAATTAAAATTGTATTTACATAGTGAAATAATAATAGGGGAAAATTCCTTGTAAAATCACAGCTGAGTAAACTGGTAGAAGGGAAAACATCAGGTCTGTCATGAGAGTAATCAGAAGAGTAGGAGCCTATAGGAGCCCAGCATTTCAGTCTATAAAGCCATGGAGAAATTCCATTAACGGGAACAATGCGTGTGGCAGGGAGCTTACAGGGCACAGAGTGCTGCACATCCTTAAAATTGCAGCAAGCATCCTGAAAATTCAGCACAATGTTGCTTACTGGAAATAGTGCTAGTGGAGACAGATGGAGGATGCGAGGGAGATGATGGTGTGCTAGGGTCTGTGCACACCAAGGAGCTGCTGCTGCTGAGTGTCCTGTGCTTGAAAAGCAGAGTAACACTGTGCAGCTGTGCCCTGGGCCTGCAGGCCAGCTCCTTGCTCAGTTCAAGTAGCTCTTGGAGAAGCAATTGTCTTCACCCATGTCTTCTGGAGCAGTAGCTGTTCCTTCCATAATTGAAATCATTCCCTGCCTGGCTTGTGCTGAGTCCAGCAGCAGCTGAGGCTGGCTCCTGGCCAGGGGAGCAGAAGCAGAACCCTGCTCCACCAGCCCTGTGTGCTGCGGGGAGAATACCCCCGTCCTTAAACTTGAGTGCTGACCTTCCCTATGACATGGGAGTTACCATTAGCTAAGGTGTAATCCAGGGGGAATGGCAGGATGGCTTTGTTGCTCTCTCCTTGTGTTCCACATCTCGTAGTGCCTTCCTGCCTGTGGCCCTCTGATAAACACTCGGTGCACATCGTTTCCAACTGCAGGCTGTGGAAGGCTGTGTTGTGGAGCAATTACACGTCATTCCTCAAACTTTGGCGTATGTTGTGCTTCGGATAACACTGTTTTTTCTTCTTCAATAGGCCATTTACCAGGCGGTAGCCTTGCCCCCTCTTCACCCAAGGAACAATCTCTATCCTCTCAATGTGATTACAGCCCATTTCATTCCATAATAGGTTTCTTTTATTATTCCCTCAGGCATGTAAATCAAATTTTACTCAGTACCAAAATCTTTGTTCTACAAAGAATGCTGGCATTGGGTGCAGTGAAAAAATAGCTTTGCTATTGAATATGGTCTGTGTTAATAGAACTCCACTATCTTTTTTACTTTGAAAGTAAACATCTGTCAAAGTTTATTTTCTCTGTCAGAAAGACAGGAGTGTCTTAAGGGAAAGCACACAATAAAAGCAGATAGATTATTCTGCAATTATACCTTTCTCTGTCTAAAAGTTTAATTAGATAAGCTGCCACAGAGACAGAGATTACTTTGGCATGCACACCAAGGACTTACTGATGTACAAGTACTGATGTTACAAGTGCGATGAAAGTCTTGGCATATTTGATCACAGCAGTCAGAATGGAAGCAGGGAGTTGGTGGTCTCAAAAAAGGGCAATTTCAAACAACTTTTCAGCGCAGCTGGGTGCTTCTTTTTGGTAAAACTTCTGCCAGTGGTTGATCTGGTCCTCTCAGAGTTTGGGATGTACCACCTTGAGCACTTATCACAGAATCATAGAATGCTTTGAGTTGGAAGGGACCTGAAAGATCATCTAATTCCAAAGATCATCTGGTGGGGACACCTCCCATTAGACAAGGTTGCTCAAAGCCTCTCCCAGCCGGGCCTTGAACATTTCCAGGGATGGGGCAGCTACAGCTTTTCTGGGCAAACTGTTTCGGTGTTTCACCAGCCTCACAGTAAAGCATTTCTTATTAATTTCCTATATGTAAATATAATATTTGAATACACAGGATCTTTCACCCCTCTGCAGTTACTGCCTTTAAATGGGGTTTTATGCTTGATTTCGAAAGTGGCTAAATAGTCATATGTTTCTGTTGCAGGCCTTGCTTCATGCTTGGTTCAGAGAAAGCATAAAAAGAGGATATGATTCCCACCACACAGAGACTGCAAGCTCAGGTAGTGTATAATATGATGATAATATAATGAAGAACACAAACCAACAAAAAAAAGGCATATATGCTTGCAAAAATTGCAGATACGTAAGATTTTTACCACTTGATCTCTAAGTCTAGCTCAAGACCATAAAAGTGCAGAAATATTCAGACATGGGGCAGGAAAGATTTTGACTTCTAAATGACAGGGCTGCCCAGTCCTGTGGTTACCGAGGGCTTTGGTGTGCAGAAAGAAAAGTGCTGCTTTGTGTTTTCTAAAATTGCAGTCGATAAATATTTAAGTTTAAAGGCTCCATTACCATTAAAGCACACAATATTAAAAGTATTTATTTTCATGGCATCTCATAAGGATACTTTATGGGTGGTATTAAGCCCATGTGAAGCCCACCTAGGTGATTTGAGCTAAGGTATTAAAGTTAATAACTCGAAATGGCAATTGTATGGCAAAACCTAAAGAGTCAACTTCAAATTAAGAAATCTAAATTTAAATGTTTACCTGAATGTCTAAGCTTCCATTAACAGCACAGTCCATGGAGATTTAGTCCATCCAGAGAAGGACAGATTCAGATGCCTGTGAGTGATGATCTGAATCATGTACTGTGTATCGGCACTCAAGATCTTATGATAAGCAGTAAGTATTCCTACTGAGCTCCATCTTCAGAAAAGCACATTCCATATGTAGAACTGTATATTATCTGGCAGTCCAGTGTGGATATCTTGGATATTTGGGGCATCCCAAATGGAGGAGTTTCTGGGATATAATTAATTAGCCTTCCTTTTTGAAAAGGTCAGTAGGATCTAAGTAATTAATATTTCTTAATAACTTACTTTATGTCTGAATTCTAATATGAGTTAAAGCAACAGAGTAGGAAGGATCACCGTTTATTACATGGTTATTTTGCATAGTAGATTTTTCTTCTACACTCTTCTTTGGAATTATCATTATTTATTGTTGTTGAGAAGCTCTTCTGGATTTTGAAAATATATTAAACAGCACATGTTAGTTGCTTTTAAAAGATGTAAGAAATGCTCAGAAGTGTGTGGGGATATTTCACCTTCAGCAAACTAAAAAGAGACGTTGAATAGGAAGTTAGAAAGGGAGGCAGTCTCACATTCCATTCTTTTCCTGGTTTGCCAGTTTTAGATTGTTGTTTAACGATTCTTTCAGTATTGTTATGGAAGTCAGATATTTTATTTTTGGATGCTGTTTTGATGCCATTTGGGGAAGGGTTTTTTAATAGGAAAAATAGAGGAAAATATATGAGACATTCACAATGAAAGAATAAAGAATGCAAAGTACAGCTGACTGCAGTTTTGGCTGCAGACTTGAATGCAGGCCATGAGCACTGATAAATTTGGGAATAAGCCTCATCCAGTTTATGTAGTATATCAAACCCAGTCTCTTTGTAGCTTCCACTAGTTTTACTTCAGTTATACTTTGGGCACATTTTGAAAGAAAAAGCAGGATGTGCAGCTTGCAGGTTATTATTTCTGTTTGCCTAACATACCAAAATCAGATGCTCTTGTGTTTGTAGTGTTCCATAATCTTTATCTGTATGCCTGCAGCCACTGCATAGGAAATTTAGAAATATAATCCTTTCTTTGAAATACTCATCACAGTTATGTTCCTTCATGCCATACAGGGCAAAACCTCTCATTTTTTAAATCAGAGAGATGGAGAGATTAATGTTTCTGCATCATCTGTTTTTGCAGATGTTACTGAAACACTTTACAAGAGACAAATGTCATTGTAAATCAATATTTGTAATTGCAGGGCAGAATGATCTGTTTCCAATGGCTGAGGAGCAGCTAAATGCAAACACAATTACAAAACCATAATGTAGTAAACAAGCAACCTTTCCCATCTGAAATGGGTATATTACTTGCCACAGATTAATTTTCTGTATTGTAAGAACACTACTGAAGTATCAGCCTCTGAAGTTCTCCTTTTGTTCTCCCCCGTAACAACGCACTTCACTACATTCATGTTCTTCAACCACATCATCCTCATCTGAACACCAACACTGAACGTACACAGTGTCCCAAACCCATTTTTTCACCCTGTGTCTCTGTTCTTGACCTCATTTTTCTCCATCAATATCATCAATGTAGTGTTTGTGTCCTCATCTCCCCCCCTTTCTCCCCCAAACCTATGGATGTTGTGATTTAAAACAGTGGAATTCTACTGCTGCATAAAAAAGAAAAACAAACAAACAAGCAAGTTCATAAGCCCTGAGCCTTTACCAACACAGATCAACCATAAAATATGCAGCACTCACAGGCCCAAGGCATTCTGGTTCCAATTACCTGTAGTGGTTTCTATAACAATCCTTCTGTAGACATGTTCACAGGTCACACTCTGGGGAGGTGCAGAAGTTTTCAGTCCAAAAATGCTAAATATTCATAAGCAACAGCCTCCATAAGAGCAGCAAAGCACTTCAGAGTGAACCATCAAGTTCAATGATGTGTTAAATGCCAGCCAGAACTACCATGGAAAAAAATATGAATTTTAGTGATCTATTTTCTTGTAGAGGGCATCTGAAGTCAACAAGCTCAACAAGACAAAACACTTGCTCACCTTAGAATCTGCCTGCAAAATGGTCTTTAAAAAACTGCTTGGAATTTAAAAAAAATATTTACAACTAGAGAAAGTATTTTGCCAACACATTATACAATTCTCAAAGATGTGATTCCTTCATTAATTGACCTGATTAAGAATGAATTTATGTATTCTGATATCAGATACGGCAAATTACCACTGTGCTCTCACTGGTGCTGGTATTCAAGATTTTTTTTTCTATTTGCTTAAAAAGAGAAAGAAGGAAAAGCTCTCATTTCAGCCCTGTTCAGGTCAAAGCAAGTTCAGAACACTTAATTTTAATATATTTTCTGGAAAAATCTAAGCAATCTTTCAATTTGAATTGTTTGTTAAATGTGACCTTATTTTAATGTGAAGAGAAAAGCTTTTTCCTCTTTGTGACAAATGTAGGAATTTAACTCTTTTTTTTTCCCTTTCATGGTAACAATTTCTCTAAAACTAATTTTAAAACTCCTTCCATCATTGCATTTAGATTACATTTCAACTTTATTTTAATTTTTAAGTAGCTCTATATTATTTTTAAATCTTATAGTAAATGTGTTAAATTATATTTTCAACTAATAAAAATGTAAGATATTTGTACTGTTCTATCATTAGTACTCAGATTGTAATGGATTGTCAGTTTCTAAATCAATAACAACCAATGCAGTTGAGATATTGAAATAACAAAGTAAAATATAAGGAAAAAAATAAGCAAAATGCAACATGTGAAATTAATTGCATTTAAAACCTGAAAATTAAGACAGTCTACTTAGAATTTTTAGACTACTTTTGTCAGAATGTAGTCCAATTGACTATGTATCATCTGTTAGAGCAGTTACAAAATTTCTGATCTGTATTAATTCTCCCTGGGATGAAATGAGTTTGGGAGAGTATTATGGGAAAGAGTCACTCTATTTTTACAGTGCTCCGATGACCTTTCCTTATATTCTCTATAGATATCTGCTGTTAGCAGCTGCTGGAAGCTGGAAGGATGATGTGGAAAGTGTATCTTTTTCATTTTTTAATCAGATAGAGTGTCTTTCACAATCTTAAATTAACTAGCAGCAACAGACATGTCTGAGATTTAATGAAATCAGCAATGAAGATTATTAAGAAGAAAAAATATTATTAGTTCATCTGTGCTATTTGTAGCAGACTGAGCAGAGCATCATGTTGCAGCTGTGTCTGTGCAGAAAGCCTCGTTTTCTGTTTAGGACCCATTTGTTCGAACAGGTAATACATTTTTATGTGGTCAGAGAGACCTCTTTTGGAGCTGTTTAAGTCAGCTTTGTCTGTTGCCTTGAGTCAGCCTGACATGTGAGATATCACCTTGCCTGCTCTTGATGCAGCTGATACACACACAGCATTTGGAATGGTGTGTCTGGACTCACAATGGCATCCCTGGATACTCCCAAGCTAGCATCTGAGTCAAAATCAGCCCTGGGGTATATTTGCAGCAGGGAGATAGCTCAGCCTCACATAAGCACAGCCTTGAGATCCAACTTTTTCTTTCCTCAATCTTATGCTGTTTTATGCAGTAGAAGTCTCAGCTGGAAGGGAACAGAAAAAGGAGGAGCAAATCCATCAACAAGGAACAAGATTGTCTCTTCACTTTCTTTCCAGAATACTTCTTGCCTAGCCCTCCATATGGCTCCACAAAACCAATCCCCTCTTTCATTCCCCAAACTCAGTCATCTGATCTACCTTTTCTTCCCAGCCAGGTATGTCAGCATAGTAGTTTCATAATCCTGCAAAGAGCTCTGAACCATGGCACACAGGACATGTATAGTTGCTTTTGCCTTTAGTGCCTCTGGGGAAAATGTCTTGGATTTTTGAGACAGCTTCATGGTGCTGACAGATGTGACAGAGCAGCTATGACTGACCAACATCCATCCAGAGCAGGAGCTCCCAAGTGAGCTGTCCTGTGACCCCAAACAACTGAGGGGCAAAGCAAAACTCAGTCATTGTTTCTCCTGACTTAATGCTCTCATGCCTTCTGCTGTCTCACTGGGGCCTGCATCATGATTTTTGCCCTTTGCTTATATCCAGTCTTGCAGAACACTTGTTCAAGTGCTCTAACCTCATTCATCTGCCTGATCTATTGATTCCTCTGAACTGCAGGAGAGAAAGAGAAAGGTCAGTTTTGCTTCGTGCCACTTATTCAGGGTGACTCAGAAATCTGGTCTGTAAAGCTAAGTGAGCATGCTTGCATTTGCAGGCTTAGAGTTTTAGACCACATTCACCTGAGAAAGAGAGGTCTGCAGAAACTTCAAGAGTGTGATATAAATGCATGTTCTTCTGTTGAATGATTTCTGCTATTACTAGTATGGTAGAACTTCATGGAAGGACAGGCAAAATCTTGGGTTTTCTGAACATATTGAGAGAGTTGTGGCTATTTCCAAATCAAACACTACAAATGCAGATTTTACTTGTAGCGACATCGATACCCTGATTCTCTAGAATTTGAAAAAGTGGGAGTTAGTTATCCAGGTGCCCTCCATAGTTAATGACAAATAAGAGAGAACAGAGAGAGGTCCAACTTCCCTCTTGCCTGACACCAGCCTTGAGGAGCAATGAATTTATGCTTTCAACTGGTTTTTTTACTTATTGACTTAGAAGTGAGTCTGGACAAGATTGGATTATCTAGATTACAAAATTTGCTTTTAGACAGACAAAATTAGGCAACTGGAACGCCATCTTATTTTCCTGGGGGCCAAATAATGAGATGGACAACCTTTATGTGTTCACTGAAAAATAGTCAACCTAAATTTTACCCTGGGTCATGAAGAAGGTGCTGAGATGTTACCACAAGGGCTCTCAGAAAAGTACTGACTCTTACAGTCAGTGCAATGAGACAGCTGTGTTTCTCCTTTTTGCATTGCTATGCCACCACAAGAAGAAGAAAAGGTGACTTTTACTGAAGTCCCAGATCACCTTGAGAGAAATTACAATAAAATTTTGTGTGGATTCCCCAGGAGGGAGGGTGAAAGCTATTTACCTGTGTGTAAGGAAAACAGATAATTTGCAACAGGGGTGCACAAACTTCAGAATCTAAGTATCGACATGCAGCAATCCAGGGAAATTTTTTGCCTTAATGAATTTCTGTTCCTCTAGAGACTTGTGGACTAGATATGGCCAAAGAAAAACTCTTGACTACCCCTGCTGGATTCAGTAATATAATTCAGTAAAAAGGAATTTAACTTGAAATCTGAACAAAGCAGGATGTGAGAGGGAATGAATGTTTAGTTTATGGTAGACTGCCTGTTAAATATCTTGAAAAACAGGATTTTCCTTTGTCTCACCATAGTCCTATTAGCTGAAAACATTGTGAAAGTCTGGACATTGCTTTCCAGTTGCCCAGGAGGAAATAAATTCACCCAACCTGTACCAGATAAAGTGGAAATTTCTGCAAATACACAAATATTGCACATTCCTTCCATAAACTGTAATAGCATTCTTAAATGACAAGTTCAAGGTTTTCACAACAATTCACACAAAGGCCTGAAGGAGTGCAATAATGTATTTCCATGGATGGATGGGCCTTGAGAAAGCTGGTCTAGTGCAAAGTGTTCCTGCCCCCAGCAGAGGGTCTGGAACTAGATGATCTTTAAGGTCCCTTCCAACTCAAACTATTCTATGATTCCATGGTATATACAGATATATACACATGAAGCTAGACTTAAAAAGTTATTGCTATAAGAGGCAACTGTGGCATTTTAGCTTCAAAACACAATCTTTTACAAAGTGAAAACTAAACTTCCTGGGGAAATTAATTCTTTTTCTAAATGTGTATAATAAAAAGAGACATAATGATCATAATAACAGTTTATTCGACCATATGATGTTTTCTCTGTGAAAGAAAGCCAGGAGTATTTTTGGCAAATAACATCTTTGCTAAGGGCAGAGGTGGTCTGGCTCTTTGTGAGAGGAAAAGAATTTTGAACAAACACCACTTTGTATGAGTGCATTCTGCAGGAGAAATTAAATTTCTTCTAGGGAAGAAATGTTCAAATGAAAAAAAAAAAAAAAAGTCAAAAATTGGCCATTAACCCCATTGGAAAAGCAAAACATATTTCTCACCAAGTCCCGTTCTCAACAAGCCTATTCAGGAAACAAACCAAGAAAGAGGAATCTCCAGAGATGTTATGAGGACAAAGGTACTATGGAGGGAAGGAGGAAGAGACTAATAAGGGTGCGATAGAAAGGTCAATATGAAGTGGAGGAAGGAAAAGAGAGGAGTCTGTATTTGTGCCCACTGTTTTGACAAGCTTCACAACGAGCAGAAGTCAGAGAAAATTGTTAGGAACTGTTTTTAAGAAGAAAACAGATCTGCGTGAGCTTTTCCAGAGTACAGTGACTTGGCCTGAACAAATCTGCAAACCCTAAATCTCAAAAGTTAAGATTAAACTCACAAATATGAAAAAGCAGTACTCCATGCCTTTGAGTATTTGGATTATTTGTATGGCTTTTTTTTTTTTTTTTGGTGGCACCTAAAGGAAAATTTGCCAGGAAGTTTCTTTTTCTAAAGTGTCTTTTTATATTATTTATGTACAAGGGTTTAACTACAAAAAACAAAGGAGGTTTCTACATTGAAAAATTACATTACATTAGAATTACATTTTGGGAGAACACTTTAATAACTGCAGGTATTCTGGGAGAATAGCACAATTATTATTACCTAATAAACAAGTTTTGAAAACCAAGAGAATGCAGAGGCATAATTAAACCTAAAATAAACACATTTTAGAAACAGTATTGTGCAGTTTAGTTATCTCAACAGCCTTAATTCAGCCCTGGGAGAGTACTTTGAAGAAGCTGTGTAAAAATGCAGCAATCCCGGTGCTAAGAAATTTGTCATGTTTGTTATATATTGGCTACTATATTAAGCTTAATTATCCTGTTATGGTCCATGTCATGATGGGTAGAGCAAGGATTTTTACAGCAAGTCTTTGGTCCCATTCCCGAAACACCAATCTTTAGTTAGGTGCATATCCAATATTAAGGACAGGAATTTTCTGTTTCTGTTGTTCATGCAGCTAACAATGTAATGGCTGTTTCAGTTTGCACATTCCCTTTCACAAACATGTCAAGTTCCTCATGCAGAGACTTCCAGACAGCATTCTTGCAATGAAAAATTATAGCATAGTATATAGAAGTATATAAAATCATATAATCATTAAGGTTGAAAAAGACCTCATTGACTCTACCTATTAACCCAATGCTGTCAAGTCCTCCACTACACCATATATTTGTGCATCTTTGTACTTACAGATTGTATTTACAAAATGAAGCCAGAGTAAGACAATCTGAACTATACATTATTAACTTTTAGATGCTTGACTTAGCAACTTTCAAAATGCTCTTTGGGCAGAGCCATTATTTGCATGTGTCCATGCAAAGCATTGCTGGGAAATAGCATTTTTTTCTAAATCAGGGATGGGTAATGAAACAATTTCCCAGGAATATTTTCTTTTTGTGGATCAATATTTCAGCTGGCTTTTAGGCATACAGTGTATGTGGTGTTACTCTTGTAGTTATATCTATCAGCAGGAATTGAGGTTTACCAGAGTACAACACTATAGGTCTGTCAGGAGATTGAGTGAAGGGTTGGTTGTGGGAAGAGAGGTGAATAAAGAATAGGATCAGGATGGGACTGGTTCATAAATTCCTCTCTCACCTTGGACTCTGTACCAGACAAATTATCTGAAGTCCAATTTGCCTCCTATTCATTAGGCATCAGAGATACTGAATCATTCACCTTGGAGACTGATTTCTTCCAGAGTTTCCACAAAGTTAGGGGAAGGAAGTCATCACCATAGAGGGAAAATGACTGAATAATGTTTTAGTAGTGAAGGGTTTGGGGACACTGATGTGAGGATCTGAAAGCTGACCTTGGCTCTGAATTTCTCCTGTCCCATCTGCAGTCTGTAAGCTGGAGTGACAGTACTTCCTCACCTTGCAGGCATGTGGGGAGGTAAAGGCATTAGGTCAATACTGTGGGGAAAAAATGTGCTTTGGGCATCAGTATAGTTGAGAGAAGGAAGCCTGAGCAATTAAATCTGCTCTAGGCAACTTGCAAAAATCTCATTTAGATCTGAAAACACCATGAGTAGGTCTTTCCCTGAGGAAAACCAAATATGGGAATATGGATATAATTGATGGCTTATGCTGGAAAACCACACTGGAAGTGGTCAATGTCTCAGCAGCTGGAAAAGACTGAAGTCTTTGTGGTGTATTCTTCTCCCTCCCTCTTCCCTGAACACATGCATGGGCCAGTGGCACACTGCCTGTGAGTTCTTTTTTTCCTGGAGCCAATTTTCCAATTCCTGAGAGTTTTAGGCATTTGTAATCACTTTTTTGTTTGGTTTGTTTGTTTGTTTGTGGGTTTTGGTGGGGTTTTTTTTGTTTTTTGTTTCTGTTTATTTGGGGGTTTTTTGCCTTGCAACATAATACTGGACAGGCAGCTCCAAGGCCACCATGAAAGAAGTGCTGAGGGCTTCTAGTTCAAATGGAAGGAATGTGAAGGCTTTTCTGTAACATTCTTCTTGTATTCTGTCTGCTTCATGGTCACTCACCTCTACCCATATTAGACCTTATACTTAAACAGTTTAGGAAAAGCAATGAACTAACAAAATTTGCTGATAATACTAAGATATTTGGGGTAGTAAAGACCTGTGCTATGTCTTCTGTGTACCTTTCACAGAAGTCAGTGACTGGCAGGTGAAACTCACTGAAGGTAAATATAAAGTGACACCATGAGATAGAAATCAATGCCTCTTGCCTGTATAACATGACAGATTCTGAACTGACCATTACCATTCATGTGTGAGATCTTGAGGTTGTGACAGTACGATGAAAACATCAGCTTTCTGCACTTCAGCTGTCAAGGAAGCAAGTGAAATGTTAGCAATTATTAGAAAAAGGCTAGAGAAGGAAGGAAAGAGCATTACTGTGCTACTGGGTAAATCCATATCTTGCCCATGCTTCACGTGCTGCGTACGGTTCTGGTATTCCCATCCTGCAGGATTTTTACAAGGCTTGCAAAGATTGAGAGAAGCATCTCAGGTACAATCGATGTGAGAAACTGCTTCTGTGCCAGGAGTGTCTAAGCTGAAAGTCTTCATTCTGAACAAGAGACAACTTAGGGTAAGTGCAGAGTTAAGGAAAAGAAGGGAAGATACAGCCTGTAAAAGTTATTGTTGGCATGGAAGGATTTGTTAGGATAGATAGTTTACAACCTCTGTCAGTAAAAGAACTATGGACATCAAATTAAGCTGGAGGAAAGGAGTCTGAAAAGAAACAAAAAGTATTTTTTCAACATATTACATGTAGTTAATTTGTGGATCTCCTTCTGCAGGATATAGCAGATGACAAGGTTTCCATAGATAAGACAAAGTACTACATAACTTAATGAAGGACAAAGCTACTGAGCATTCATAAAGTGTTAGAAAATATGTTGAAAAAGAAAAATAGCAGAAACTCTCCAATAAACGTCTAGAAAAATATTTTTTAAAAAAAGTCAATTATTTTTTTTTAATATTTCTTCGTTGGCTTCCCTTACCATCACACCTAGAAGACTGAAGCACATGGCTGCACTACTGTACTTGCGCAGCCAAACAAGCAGTCATACAGGGTGGCAGAAATGAGAAGTAATAGAAATTAAGAGAAAGCAGCCAGGTAAGGTGAGATTGATAAGAAGAGAAAACAACTTGCTTTTTTTTTTCACTTGTGATGGATATTGAAAATCTTTTCCCTTGGAGTTAACCTGTAGCACAGTCAGGTAAGCTTTTTAGCCAAGACTAAGTGCAGAGTAATGATGGGACTTCAAGGCTTTCAAAAGGCAGCTGTTCCCATGACTTTGCTGCTGCTTCAATGATTTGATATTTCAATCATGGGAAAGTAGTCAGCATAACAACGGGGGAGGCATTTCTTAATATGTGACCACAGCTTTAAGAAAAAAATCTGTAAGAGTTGATGGGCTGTGGCTCTCCAGTTTCTGTCAGAACAGTATAAGCAGAAAGAAAAAAATTCACTCTGTTAAGAAAAACTAAGTTTAAAATATAAACAGACTCAGGTCTCCTGTAGCCTGGCTCATCTTCATACCTCTGCCTGAGTGACAGGATCAGATTCTCTTCAAGCTCTGAAAGCCCACAACACCTTCTGGCTGAAGGCCCTGGATGCAAGCTCAGTTTCAGGGTGTACCTTGTACAAATGGATTTGGTGAGATCAGATATTTGGCAAGTCACTTGAAAAATATCTGAAGGATGGCAGTGAGCTTAGCACTTCATGTAAAAATCCTGCTAACACTGGGGCCAGCAGCTAATGTTGCTGAAGAACTGGTGTGAATTACATTAAACTGAGGTTAAACTAGACAACTTTGGCTTCTCTGGGCTTTTCTGCTAAATCTCCACATAGAACCACAGTGTGATCACAGCGTGTCACCTGTCCCAGAACAACATGTCCTGGAAATGCTGCATTTAAACCTGTTGTGTCCAGTGTACTGGCTAAAGGACTTAAGTGTGTTGTAGCTCCACAATGTCAAGACTGCTGGAGACTGTTTTTCTGAGCGTCGGAGTCCTCCAACTTACCCTCTGAGTCTGGCAGTGGCACAACACCCCACACCCCTCCACCTGCAGCGCCATGACACCAGCCTTGTGTTCAATATGACTTTTCCATAAAGGTCAGTCAACACAGCAGGTGCACAAGGTCAGAATGGGTTCACTTAACTGTCATCACCTTTCTCACCCACCTTTTTCAAGGTGAAGGGTTTTCTTCTACTGATGTGTATGGAAGAATACAGCAGGCAATGGTTAGTAGCAATGACTCAGGCTGTGTCCCAGGGAGTGGCCATGCTTACGACACAGATAAGGCAGCAACCCATGTGTGGGGTTACTTTCAGAAACCTTAAAGCAACTTTTGTGGCTCACAGACCTTTAACTAGGAGCCTGTCTCTGTGGACCTGGGCTGTTCAGTCTTGGAGCAGTTACCCCATATACTTGGCTGCAATATCTTCCAAACCCTACCATGACATCTCCTTGGAGCACATTCCCAGACAGTGGCCCCACAGACACCAGATGAACATCTTGGCATCCGCACTTGTCTACTGCAGCATGACCCATGTGTGAAAAGAGTATATTAACAGTGCAGCTTTGAACTCTAGTCTATGGAGATAATGTTGCATATTTTTGGAGGCTAGGCACTCACTGTATGTTATTTCCTTCATAAAACATTCTGAGATCAAATAGCAAAAAATAAAGGCTAAAAATTGCCATTGGAAGGATGAAAGGGATGATTGTTTCTCATTTGAAGAGCATTGACTAAAACATACCATTATAAGACTATATTTATTTTACAGGCAAAAACACAGACAACAATAACCTTATAGAATTTTGGATAGAATAACTCATTATGGCCTTTTACAATGCAAAACAACAGCTCTTCCAGGGACCACTCAAAACCTGGGAGTGGAACCTTTCAGGGAGTGGTGCTTTATCAGCTGAACATTGTACAAGCATAATGGAGAGGGACCAAAGATTTTAGAACTAACCCTGTGGTTTAGGAGACTGAGTCCCTTTTTCCAAAAGAGCAAGTACTTAGAAGGCAGGTGTTCAGGAAACTGCTCTGAAATGGAAGGTTTGGGTTCTACATTACTTAAGAGATCTCTTGAAAATAGTGACAAAGAGTCTGAACTTGAATAAGTTCAGATTCCATCATGTGGTGGGAGAGAACAAACTCTGTTCCCTTTTTTATAGAACAAAGACAAATTTGCCCATGATAATGTGAATACAAAGCTTTCTGCACTTGTCCAGCTCTTGATCATATGAGTGAGGCGTTAATTTTCACTGCTATCCTTTAACTTTAATCAGGCTACATTTTTACACAGGAATGAGGGGGAGAAAAAACTATTCCTCTCTGGAATTACTGATTTCTTCAACAGCAGTATCCTGGGAAATAAATCATAGGTGCTTCTGTAATATCAAAGGCAGCAATTAACAAATACACTTATTCAATCCATGAGTCTGAACATTCATTGGACACAGGGTGAAATGTGGTCACTGCTATCAAAGTATATTGTCTACTCTGAGAACAGAATTTTGGATGTGAACCAAAGCTTTCTTGAGGGAGATAAGCTTGTTATTCAGACAGTAAAACGTTATGATTAACACCTGATGAAGCATTACAGAACCATAAAAATTCTGCTACCTGGGAAAGATCACTTAGCAGGAGGCTGCCTGTTCTTTGGCAAGCAAGTCTGTAGCAGCTGAACTTCATCTCTCAGCTTTTAGAGCAAAAGTAGATTTATGCAGTCATTTTGTGGTGCAAAGAAAGCAGAACCACCCAGTCAACATGAACAGGCAGATTCTGCTTCTGTTCACACTGAAATATCCCAGGTTACAGGAACTCTTGCTCCACCTATGATTTGCAAGTACAAAAAAAAAAAGTTAAGTGCAAGTTAAGTGGGATTTATCTTTGCTTTCCCAGCTTGTCAGGCACCGCTTTTCGTAAATCTGCCTATTTCTTTCCTCATGTTGAGTAATAATAGGGATGATTTGTTCCCACTGCTCATGATGGCACCGCTCTCTGTGGAAGAGACAGTGCATGCCCAAGTCTCATCCCAATGTGTCTGGAACTCAACAGATCTGGTAAAGTGCTAAAGTGGTGAAAATCCAGACCTATATACACACTGAAGCCCATGAATGGGTCCCATTAAGGCCAATCCCTAGCACTGACTCCCAGTGGATGCTGCTGAACTGGAGCCTGAATTGTTATCTTCAGATTTCCACATAGTTATGCTCTTAAAGTTCCTAGTTTAGTATGAAATGGCAGAAGTTACATTAGGGACTGCTTATGGAAAATTAAATGAAGTCTTGATGGGTGCTGACCAGCTTCATTAACAGACCCTTTTGCACCAGCTGCTGAGCCACAGGCTTGCATTTTTTCAAAGTGAATAGTGATGCTGAGTCATGCTGAGTTACAATTTTCATAAGTGCAGTTTAAGAAATATTAAAACATTTTAAGATGACTAGATTTTTTTTAAAATTTCTTTTGAAATGAGGCTTCAGATGAGAATGAAAATTAACACCGAGCCCTGGAAAGTCTAGATCCTGAAGTGAGACTAAAAGGGAGTAACGGTTTTGTTCAAAGTGCATGAGTCAAACTGAAGGTTTTGTTCAAGTGCATGAGCCAAACTGAACCCAAACACAGCACACAGACAGATTTACATCTGTGTAAAGTGAAATGGAGTGTCCCCCACCCTGCTCTGAGCAGATGGGCAATTAAGGTAGTGGATTAAGATGGACAATTGAGTTTCAGGGCATGACTCTGCATATGTGATAACAGGCAGAAACTGTACAAATTTGTCAGTAAATCAAAACTCTGTGCCTGTTATCCCTATCGATCAATAAAAGTGATAATACTGTTTCACACACCCTGTTTACACAATAAACTCCTCACTGCTGTGCCAGACTGAGTCTCATCATGCATAACTAATGTAAAGGTTTCCAGCCTTACTTGGGACCTCCAGCAAAGCTGTAATCCAAATAATGTCAAGTTGTCTTGCATAGGGGTGAGCAATTCACCTCCTGGGAGGCTGAGAGGAATCATCTCCCCATGTAAGAGCTTCAGGATTAAGCAAGGAGGCCCTGGCACCTCCACATATTCTTTACCTGTTCCATGCTGGTTTGATCAAATGGGCAAGTTTGCTCATGCACTTTCTTCTTTAATTCTCATGTTTCCTGGTTGCAAATTTTTCTGATTTCATCTTTCCATAATTTTGTTTGACTGACTTTATGTGACATGAATATTTGCACACATAAAAAAGTAATATTTTCACTGAATGCCAGTTGCAGGCAATTGTTCATGGATTGAGGAGGAGAAAAATGGATCTGAAATGAAAGATAAGTGATATCCAAATCCCTGATATCTGCTTTATGTTGACTGAGGATAACAGAGAGGAAAGGAGCTGGGCCAGCATATCTACCAAGAAAAAGAGACTGGATTTAAATTATAATAATGAAGTCCTGGAGTGTCCTTCATGTCATGTCAGCAGGTCAGCAGTCTCATGCATTGGTTTCATTGGAATTTTTTCATATGATTGCACTTTATCCCTCGTTTGCAATGTTGGAAAGGGCTTTGTTTTTTATAGCTAGTGAACACTACAGTATGGAAATACTTCATTATCTTACGGCAAATATTTTTCCCTATTCTATAGTGGAAGTCCCCACCCATCAAATGCAGGATAGATGGCAACACAGGATGATGGCAAGTGAATAAGCTTGTGGCAGGGAAAAAGTTGTGATAACTGTGAGAGAAGAAGTCTAAACAATGTCTCCTCATCCAAGCTCTTTCTATTGAATTTCTTCTGCTGTTTGGAGAGAGATAATGGAGGATATAACTTTTTAGGAGTGAAACATAGTGATCCTTTTGGTTTCAAGGACACTACTTTATATCCATCTGATTTTTATTTCTTGGCATAGCAATAGTCATTGTGTGTGTGATTCTCCTCTGAATATGAAAATGTGGATCTGGGTTTGGGAGGGCTTTGGGAGTAAATTTGCAGCTATTTGGCACAAGTTAACAAGGGAGCAAAACAAGCAAGTGTAGAGGAATACTTGTAGGTTCAAAAGTTGCTTAAGACCAGAAAATAATAAAGAAAGGCACACCAGGAGAAAGATCCCCAAAGGAAACCTACTACGATTTAAAAAGGAAAGTAAGATTTTCAGTGGTACATATGTGCACTGAATCACAAGAAATAACAAATACCTAGGAAAAGAAAATAGCTGTTGAGTGTACGAATATGCATTTCATTGTCTGGGATTTGGGGGCTCTTGAAGGGGTGAAGTAGTTGTTATTTGCTTGCTTGTGTTTTTTTTTAGCAACCTGATACAGTTCACTCATGCCATGGACCTACATCTCTACTCAATGATACTTGTGGGAGCAAACACCTACCTTATTAGTCACTCTGGGCAATATATATTCCATATTCTCACCCTCTTGTTGCTTAATTCAGGATGCAAGCTTTGTTTCTGCTGAATGTAAATGGAAAACTCAGAGATGCACCTCTGTGACTTTATAACCTGACAAAGTCCACAAGAGCTCTCAAACTTCATGCAAAGGAATTCTGCATGTGGTCCAAAGGTGCTCAAGCTCTTCAGATGATTCCCTCCATGACTTTGGATGAGTCACAAAAACGTTGTACGTTCCTGCCTGTATATGGGGAAATTATTCTTGCCCTGCTGATTTGTAGTTGGTCTCTGAGTACAGAACTAGTGACTAGGCCTTACATATTAGATGTGGCATTGTATATAAGAATTAAATATCAGTGATTATAGCGCAATCCTGATCAATAAAAAATATTTGCTCTTAAAGCTGATTTTCATTAATTTTTTATTACCTGTAATTTCATATGTCAATAATTGCTGTTTCTTAAAGATTAATTAGAATCTTTTTTCCAGAACCTGCCTTCACGGGTTTGAACTCTCATTTCAGAAACACATTTGAAGCAGGAATATATTGACACTTTATCTTTCAAATCAATTGTATGGTTATTAAACTTCTCATTTTCCAATTCATGGTGTAATATGTAGAGAGAAGACACATAAGGCAACAGAGCATGAGGAAAGCACATTCTGTTCGTCTCCAATTATCCTATGTGCTTCATGGGTGAACTTCCAGGGACATGAGTGTGTTTTTAAAGCTAAGCTAGCACTGCAGGTGCTGACAGATCAGAAACCTACTGGATGCCTTATAAATCTGTCACAGAAAGAGTTTGAGAGAAATGTGTATCAGCCAGCATAGGGGTATGACTATGCACGCATACAGAGTTCTTTCTCACTTCATATAAATCAGTTCTATTGCAGTTTGCGTGTCTGTGCTCTTCTGTACTTATTTGTCATCGAGGCATTGAAGGGTCTGATGGCTGTCAGTGAGATAAATCAAAAGCCACACTGTAACTGTTGGGATGCCATATATTCCACTACAGCTTCTAAAGCTGAATATAATCAGCACTAAATTTCCATGTCTGTTTATGACATCAGAAGTTAAGCGATGGTGTATTTTTTTATGTTGTCTGATATTTTCCAGCTGTTTTTAATACGTGCATCTCTTGAAAAGCTCTGTGTGAGTCATCAGTTCAGCACACAATGCTTACTTTTCATTGTTAACCTCTCATAATTCACCTTAGCAGTGCCTGCTGCACTCCTCAAACTGAGGCGATGCTAACAAATCCATTATGTTAAGAGACAACGTACTGCGCTTCTGCTGGAAGATATGGGTTAGGGATTATGTTTATTTTACACGCTTCAACATATTCTTCGATCTGGAGAGACATCTATGCTTATCACTTGACAGCCATTGCCATAGTGAAGGTCGCAGCAGGGGACAGGGAATAGTTTTCAAGATAGTTTCCCAGCAGAGATGGGACAAATCCCTTTAAATAGGCTTGTCCATTGTTTTAGGTGGGAGGCTGGATCACGCAGACCTGCGAGGGGTAGAGGGACAGACCACAATGCATAGGGGGTGTGGCGAAATGGCCGTTTATTGAAAGTGCGCACCGGCTTTTATAGGGTAGGTAGAAAAGGGACTAGAACAGAGGCGGGGTCAAAGGAGGAGTGAGGGCAGGTCCACATCAAACATGGTAAAAAGGGGAGGGGCTTTCCATATAAGGGCAGATTAGGAAGGAGCCAGGGAATGGTCAGCCGTAGATGGAATAGGAGTACGTGCCGTAGTCATGGGCACCAGCTGACCAATGGGAAGGGGAAGCCAAGCCCGCGAAACCACCAGCCAATGGGAAGAGGTAACCGGGGAGAGCTGGGGTACAATAAACCAATCATAACAAATGGAATAATAACTATTCCATGACTTATCTAATACATTAAATATCTGCCTATCTAGGAACTGTAAGAACTCAGAACTTCTTTCATTCAGTCACGGGCGATCTCATTTCAATCCATACATCATTTGGACTGGTGGAATTCTTCTTTTTTGGCGTTTTCCTTTTCTTCCAGGACTGGTAGGTCTTTTTCCCGATCCCAACCACTGGAGGCTGTAAAGGACACTTTCCTCTTGACTCTTTTCTCCCTAACTCTCTCCAGAAGCATTCTCAGGCAGTATGGTTCTTCCCTCATGGATGAAGCACAGTAGAAGCTGAGCATGAAGCCGCTCTTTCTCCTCTAAGACAGGACAGTGAGAGAAAGCAAATAATAGAAAACTTGCATTTAAAAAGGGAGGTTATGACTGGGAACCTTCCAGGCAGAAGTTAGGTTAGGTTAAGTTAGGTTATTCAGGATCTTGTCGTGCCAAATCTTGAATATTTCCCCCACTTCTCTGGACAATATAGTCTAATGCTTAACTGCTCTTGCAGTGAACCATTTTTTTCTTATAACCAGACAAAATTTCCCCCAAATCAACTTGTGTCCACTGCCTCTGGTCCTGCCACCATGTATCCCTGTGTGTCATTAGAGCTACACCCTTGGCACTGGGAGATGGCGATTAGATCTCCCTGAGCCTTTCCTGCTTTAGGTGTAGCAATAAACAAAGCTAATTTTCAGCCTTGATTCGTGTGTCAAGTTCTCCAACCATCTAATCATCTTGGTCACCCTTCATTGGATCATCTCTAGTTCTTCAAGGTTTCTCTTGAACTGAAAATACCAAATTTGGCTAACCCATGCCAAGAAGATCTTCTCTTGATCTTCTGGCTACAGAGTTGCAAATGTGGCCCAGGATGTGAACCTTCATTTGTTTTTATTGCTGTAAAGACTCATTACTCCTTCATGTTCAGCTTATTGCCTGCCCAGACCCTGTGTCACTTTCTGAGAAAATAGAAGGGTCTTTATGGGCAAATCCAGTAAAAGAGCTTCCATCTGATCAATACTGGTGGTCACAGTGTTGGTGTCAATGACCCAGTGCTCCCCCAGAGTATAACATTGAGGACTTTGAACATGAAATGTTTTATGAGTGTTGCTGCACTATGTCAGTTATAAACTAAAGAAGACCCTTTTGGTCTCAAAGCCAAACCCACAAGCACTAAACAGGTAAGTTTTGAACTACCCATATAAACACAGTCCTGCCCCTGTCTGGATCCATCTTCTCTATGCTAAAGGCAGGGATCCTGTGCAAAAAGTAGACTGTAGATATATAATTAAAGATTAAACACATTATGTAGACCATATCGGACATCAAGTTAACATTTGTATTGCCTAATACTGGGCTTCTTTGCCTATTCCTCTAAACTGCTGAGTACTGATGAGATGATGTGACAATAGGTCAGTTATTTTCTTTTCTAAGCTTCTAATCATTGCCTTTTACCTTAATTGAAAGACCCCTTGTTGTCTGACTGACCTTTTTAGTATTCATTGTTTTATAAAAGTCCCTCACTGTCTGCCTCCCATCCACACTAAGTGAGCTGAGCCTTTCAGATCTCCATCTAGAATCTCTACTTTGAGGTTTTTCACAGCGGCAGATATTTGACTTCATGACTGGATCACTCTCTTTTACTGGATCCTCTGTGTTGCTTCCTGCCCTGTTTTCCATAGAGTTAAACACCATCTTTGTTTTCCTCTCTGGAATCTAGCTTTCTGCAGTTATCATCTGTACACTGTGACATTCCTCACTTCCTTTTAAGTATTTTAAATGAATTTAAGTGTTATAATTAAGAATAGCATTTAAGAGCCATTAATGGAGATGGGTATTTCAATATAGAACAAATCTCACTGTTTGTATTTCTCTATGACAGAAAATTACTTTGACTTCCACTCCCCATACTGGTTTCCACTGATTGAGGAAGGTGTGCTTCCCTGCTACACTGAAAGGATGTTTATATTACTGTAAAGTGGTGGGGAAAAAAGGTGAAAATAACACCACATTGGAAATAATACTGGCATTTGCTATTTCTCCTCATCACACGTGTCATCTTACAGTTCAGAATCAAGGTAGAACTAGGAAACAGATTTAGTTTTAGGAGCAGCACTATTGTTTACTCCATAGTTTTGCACCAGATTTTCTCAATATTCTTGTCAACACTAGAGGCACCTATAATTCTGTGTATCTCCCAAGCTGTGTTGCTAAGGGATAGACTGTAGACACATGCTGTGATCTGCCACAAATAAAGCTTAAAATGCTAATTTAGACTAGTTATTAGCACATTGCTGAGACAAAATTGCAATGCAAAATGGCAATGATAAAAGGCAATCTGTATTCTAACCCCAAATAAAAGTTTTAGGATTACTGATTTTAGACTGCCTTGAAATTGTAATAATGAAACATCAGTCCATGCTACAAGATGCTGTTGAGAATTCAAGCGCAGTGTTGGCAACTTCAGGAGATAATTATTAGATATCGTAAGATCTTTCATGTAAGAGACTTTGTATAGCTTTTTTTTATTGGTTTATTGTTTTATTTGGTACAGATAAATAGTTTTCATTTTATTTTCTATTTATAGATTAATGTAACTTGCAATATAGTTGTGATTTGCCAACTAGTTCACATGCATCATACTCCTATATGCCTTCATACTTAAACAACTCAGGTGCAGAATAAATAATGACAAAGACAAATTGGTGGAAAGAAGAGAAGAACCAGGGAGTTGACCAGCTGAAAGCAGGTGAACTCTCTGGATTTAATCAGAGTAATAAGGTCTGGAGGCCTTCAGAAGGTCAGGGCTACCTGGCAAAAGGACATGATGCCAAAAAATGGTTCTATGATCTCACAAAGCTTTGCATGTGGGAAGGCAACTAGAAGTTGCAACAGGCTCATTCACACACTAATAGAGCAGCTGAAGCTAAGGAGTGCAGCAGATGGCAAAATATTACCCATCAGTTGTTACTGTCATGTTTGTGTAGCCCTTGGGGTCTGAAACTCAGATGAGGAAGAACTCTTTGCCACCATCTGCTGATGAACTGGGGAAGAGACATAGTTAATTCTCACAGATAGTGTAAATGATGGGAGGGACACTTCTGAAGTTTTGCTCACAACTCATTCAAGAATAGGAATAAAGGAAAAGAGACTTTTATTACATTCACAACACTTCTAAGAATCAGAAAATTACCTCTTGTGTCACTGGATTACATATGACAAGGATTCTGGCATGGGGAAAAAATGAATAAAAGATCTTGATTTTCAGCCTTTACCTTCCATTTTGTAATGAATTGAACTCCTCAAAGTGAGACTGGAAAATGAAGCTGACCTGGATAAATAGGTGACAAGATATCTTTATTCAGTATCAAAGAACTTGAATTACTGCAGGAGAGAGAAAAGCACAGAGATTCTGATCTTGCAGTACACCTAAATGTCTCTGTGTCCTGGGCAAGATCCACTGCCAGCAAGGTGTTGAGAGATGAGAGAGGAGGCAGTAGTGGAACAAAGAGAGCACTATACCAAAAAGATACAACAGCACAGGGGCTGCCAAAGGACCACAGGATGTCTCCTTAGAGGGCACCTTTCTTCCCCAGCCAGAGTCAGTCCCACCTAAGTGCTCTCCTACTTTGAGACATCACCAGGGTAAATATGTTCTGTTGAGGTTACCTGGAGAAGTGCCTTAGGTTCATGTGGAGCATCTGAAACATATGTTTCTTTAGTCGAATTCCATTTCTCCTCTTGGTATTATGGCTTCTTGATGCCAACAATTTCTCACATTAAAAAGTGACTTTATAAATACGCCATCATTCTCCCTTATTGGGATGCCCAGTATATGATGTTGGATAGTAGATTGTGGAAGTATTCTCAGAGAAGAAAGAAACTCACTTGTGAAAAACTAGGTGAGTATTCCTAGGAAATGTGCCTCTTTTTGTGTGAAGGTACAATGTTCTGCTTTTCAAGAACAAATAAGCAGGAGGTAGATGTTAGGAGCAAGGAGGAGGTGTCTTCATATGCTCATGTAAATAGATATGAATGTGCCTTTTATGTGTTTCAAGTCATCCAGAAGTGTGGAAACATAATTAACCCACAACTGAGTCTGAACAGATACAGCCCATCTCTCCATACAGTCTCCTGATGGCTTGAAATTAAAATCCTTGCTTGCCTGCCAGAGGCAGGGAAGAGAGGCAACAAGGCACTCTCATTACAAAAACCATGGGAAGATGTGGGGTAGTGCCAAATAGAGCTCTTTCAGTGACTTCTAGATTTTTCTACCACTCCTTTGTGTGGTGTCCATGAGAGAAATCACAAAATTAGGGAGTATATTTTGTTGTTTGTTTGGTTGGTTGTTTTTTTTAAGAGTTGAACTTGACATTAGTAACAAAGGCCTTGATGAGCTAGCTCCTGTGTCCCACTTTCTTTATTCCTTTAGCAAAGACCAGTAATTGGGAGAGCAGTGTTAGAGCCTACGGTGCTGCAGATTCCATGGAAAATATATTTGTTTAGATTATCACACAATCATAGAAAGGTTTGAATTGGGAGAGATCTTAAATATCATTTATCTCTATTTCCCCTGCCATGGGCAGGGGCACCTTCCAGGGATGGGGCATCCACAACTTCTCTGATCCAATGTCTCACTACCCTGACAGTAAAGAATTTCTTCCAGATATTTAATCTAAACCTGCCTGCTTTCAGTTCAAAGCCATTTCCCTCTTCCTATCACTACATGTCTTTGTAAAAAGGGTATTAGACAATGCCAAGATACTTATAAATGTAAATGAAATTTCTTCTGTGCAGGAGAAACATCAGCTTCCCCATACACATCCTCTGAACATAATGTTTTCTTCTCACTCACGACACTCTGCCATCTCACTCTTGCACTGAATTGATGCAGAAATGAGCCCTGATTCATTGTGGCTTTCTTGAGGTGAATTTTTTTGTCTTTTGGCTATTTTACAACAGAGGTGTCTGTAAACACATCTCACTCTCTCTCCTATTGTATAAAAATATGCTGGTTATAGTTCTGGTCTCTGCATCCTCAGTTTCTAGCTGAGAGCAAAGGATTAAGACAGATGGTCTTCACTATCTTACCTTCCTTTAACAATTCAGCACTTTGTACTTCTCCAAACAGTGGAAAATCCTTAATGGTAATGCAGAAATCTTGAAGCCTTAAGGAGGTCTAAAACCGGAAAATACTAAAAGAAAGCTAATTAACAGAAACTTTCCAACCTCAACAATTTAAATGAGACAGTGCTAAGTTGTGGAAGAGACTTGGGACAGGCTTGAGATTCTGTTCTTGTTCTGTTCCTTATTGATTGAAATTTGATGGCCCTTGAAAACAGTGTCCCTCTGAACTCCAAGATTTTATGGAAAATGCAAAAATGCACTCCAAACTATGTGAACCAATATTCAACAGCTGAAAGATATTCCCACCTACCCTCTCTGCACCTGCTCAAGCTAATCTTTTCAGTCTGTCTCAGTCCTCTGTTTCACTTTTCCCAATGCCAGAAGGTGAGATAATGTCTTTTGGTGTTCCAGGACAGGAAGAGAAAAGTGAGTCAACTCTGCATGTCCACATTGTTTGATGACCACATTTCTTTTTCAGCTGTGCTCATCTACATTGCCTGCCTAAGAAAATATAGGATGACAGAAATGCTTTTCATCCCCAGCCAAGGGCCACTGAATCAAAGTCCTAACAGTCCTGAACTGAACAGACTAATACTTGGGAATAAAAATGAATTCTCATGCCCAAAGTTTCCTGTCTGAAATCTCCCCAGCAGGGAAATTCATAGGTTGGATTGGGTCTGGTTTGCCCCCGTGTTTCAGTGAGGAGTATATTGAACAAAATCTTCAATCCACGGAAACTGGTATGTCACATTTCCTTCACTTGAAGATAAACTTTATGTCATAACTGTCCCAATGATTCAGACTTCTCCGATGTTTGGACTTTCTTTGCTGATTAGATATCCATTAGAACTTGCCACTGGCTAAAATTAAGCAGCTGAAAATATTCATATGATGCATTAATCAATTTAATTTAGTGTGGTCTATTTGTATGTCATAAAAAAGCCTTGCCTGGTGGCAGAGAAATTTCATAGGGAATACTACTGTACAGAGGCAAGGAGGGCATTTCTAATTATAAGAACAACTTTCTAAATGCCATTTTCCTAACTCAGCACTCTTATGATTGGTACAGAGAAAATGGACTTGTAATTGCCAGTAACCTCATTATTTTTCTTTTCTCATGATTTCTGCCTCAGCCATTTGGCTTTTTCTTTCCCCAAAACAATATATATTATGACCCCACCTTTCCTTGACACCTAGAGTGTAACAAATTAAAACAATGGTAAAAACATTTTGTAGCTTCCCAATTTTATTACCACTAAATGCATAATTAAGTGTAAATTGATCACAGCAGAGAACACATTAATTGTGACCACAGCACAAAGTCCTGATTTTCTGCTGATACCACACTGCTTTCAGAATGACTGCAGCATTACTTCCCAAAAGAACCTGACTAACACTTGTGTGATGGTCCACTAGCCTGGGATCCAAGAGTCACAGGAGTCCTAAACTACACTGGGATTTTACCTTGCAAATCCATTAAATCAAGTTTAGCATCTCTTCCCCAGAACTTCTCACATTCACACATATTCTCTCATTCCCTTGTTACCCAAAATTCAAATTTCCGTGGTTTTGGGCAGTCCCATGCTATCTCCTGCAATCCTCTCTAGAATGTTATTTTGTTGTGAGATATCTTGCGATGAACAACAATCAAGTCTTCCATGAAGATCTGACAGCCAAGCTCATTCTCTCCCAGCATAGGTGGTACCTGTACGGGCACACCCAAGGTAGCTTTTAGCCAGTATATTCCAGAACTAGTGGTATGACTACTAGAAATAAAGCCCAGTTTGGAGCCTACCCCAAATCTATCCCATAGCCCTGTATAACCTCAGGACTCCTGGAGCCAGCCAGGGACATGATGACAATGACAAAGAAATGCTGCTGGAAAATGTCCTATTAAATCCCATATCCAGAAGAAAAAGAGAAGCAGAAAAGTCATCTTCTCCCCTTTGGAGGTGGAAGAGGAACAAAAGGAGCAGCAACACACTTGCTTTCAGCTACAAAATACCTTTCTTTTGAGAAGATTCTCAAGTTGCAGCTCAAGTCAGACAATGTCCCTGATATATTTTCCCCGACTGACCACTCTCAGTGACATCCCAATCTGAAGTGGTGCTTTCTTTATACATGAAACTAAGCAGGTTCCCAGTCAGGCTGAGACGAAAAAGGATCATTCAGTAAAAGCCAGCTCTCAGGACCGGGCTGCTGATTACTGGTGTGCACATGGGGAAGAGTTGTCTAGCTGCTGCCAGGTTGCTTTTAGAGAAAACTTGTCAGAAACCTGTAGTGTTGTCAACAGCACAAAAGAGATGACTGAAGCAGCAGGAGGAGATATGCTTATCTTATTTGCTAAAGTAAATAAGCGCAATTTGAACTCAGTCCATTTTCTGGCTTTAGTTTAGAGATCGTACTCGGGCTAAGCCCTTGTCCAGTACTGTAGCTGGCAAGAAATAATAAAAAGAGAGGGCAGCATCCCTCCCACCCCCCCCCAAGTCAACTCTAATATTTTCTGTGAACATGAAACGGACCCTGCACTCATATTTTGCCTTTGACAGTGGATTTCCACTGCTCAGAGTGACATTTGGAATTCTCCAATCCATCAGGCCTGGAGTAATACTTGAGAAAACCAAAAATTCTTCTGTCCTCCAGACAGCAAACACCACACCAATGAATAACACTATTTTCTCTCCAGGAATAAACCACAGAGCTCCAGACCTTCAGTTTTGTCCTATGAGAGCTGACTTCTCTGAACTCATGGCTTTTGACCAGGAGCATCAACATGTTTTTTTGTACTGTGCTTGTACACACAAATCTTTTCACAGTTTCCTAAAATAGGGTCTAAAATAGACCTTTAAAAATTAAACAAAGCATCCCCTAAATAGTAAAGAGATCTATGTTTTCTTTCAGGATAGGTTTCTATAAAGAACATATCATGGTGGTGCCTTAACTCCTTTAAATTTTAGATTGGTATGATGTATACTGTTTTTAAACATGCAAAAATTAAACTGTCTCAAAAGAGTTTTCTGCAGAAATAAATTGAGCTAGCAATAGAGACTTGTAATAGTTTATATATATATATATTTATATATAAATAAAACAAAATAGTGGTAGAAATAAAATTTACTGTGTGGATCCAAGGCCTTTCTGACAGGAGTTTTGCCTAAACATTGAGCAGAAGTCTGGGTATCCTGTACACTTCCAGTTGATTACTTGGAAGGCTCTTCCATAATTCCATGTTCTATGTGAATACTAAAATTACAGATGTTTTTTGGTGACACTGTTGGGATGTATCACTTCTGTCTTCCTCACAGAGGATAGAAACTCTCTGATTTCACAAAAGACTTTTTTCCATTTTAAAATCTTTCTGAAATGTAATTATTGACCACCTCTAAAATAGAAACCACCTTTGCAATATTCTTTGAAATACACTGAGGAAAGGTAGTGCTTCTGTCTCAAAGTTAAGAAACACATTGAATTTAGGATTTATTGCAAACCATAAAAACTTTTTACACCAAATTGTAAATCTTTCCTCTTTATTGCTATAAACATAAGGGTCTGACTTTCTTGGCACAGGTGGTTTTATTGCATCTATTACTAACAACTGATGTCAGCTAGTGAAAGCCTAATCATTGGGAAGGAAAGGTTATATAATTTTCAGTGAGTTTTACTTAAAGCTGAGTGTTTGAGAAACTTAGTCACTATGGTAAATGTTCGTTTTATATACAGAGAGGAAAAAAGAGGTATTCTTTCTCTTTCACTCTTCTATGAAATCTTGAACAGAACTTTTTTGTATTTTCCAATACTAGTTCTGACATCAAATTGCTTCTTTTTTATCTTAATCACTTAAGTCTATCCAACAAAAATATATTGAGGTTTTCACTGTTCTACCTACATGATTTTTCCCCTTTATATCAAAGAAAGAAAAGGAAGTAAAGACTCACAGTGTGTAAGTACTTGGCAATTGGCATACTTGTTTGTCGAGGAAGTGACTTAAAAGGGATTGAACATAAACCAAAATGGATTTTTGACACTGCAGAGTTTGTGTCTTTCTTTTTAGGCTGGGATACATTTCTAACCTGTGTGGGGAATGAACTACTTCTGTTTGAATTTCCTCCAAGCCAAGACTCACTCAGAGATGAACACACCCTATGCCAACATTCTCAGACCCCACCAGTGGCGCAAATCAGGACCGCCCTCCTTCAGGCTTCAAAAGGAAATGAGTTTTGCCTCTGCTGTCAGCTTTGCACAGATCTGGGAATAACCTTAAAACCAGGCTTGCCTCACAGAGAGTGTGAGGACTCAAGTCCAAGCAACAAGGCTACTTTGGATAATCTTTACTTTCTTTAGTGTTTTGTTTAGATTTGGGGTGTGGTGCAGTCGACAAGCTGGAGGGAAGGGTTGTCATCCAGAGGGACTTGGACAGACTTGGAAGGTGGGGTTGTGTGAACCTCGTGAAGTTCAGCAAGGCCAAGTGCAAGGTCCTGCACCTGGGTTGGGACAATCCCAAGCACAAACACAGACTGGGAGGAGAATGGATTGAGAGCAGCCCTAAGAAGAACTTGGGAGTGTTGGTTGATGAGAAGCTCAACATGTCCCAGAAAAGTGCAGTGGCAGTCCAGAAAACAGCTGTGTCCTGGGCTGCATACAAAACAGTGTGGGCAGCAGGTCGAGGGAGGTGATTCTGCCCCTCTGCTCTGCTCTTAATGAGACCCCACCTGAAGTGCTGTGTCCAGCTCTGGGACCCCCAGCAGAGGAACATGGACTGCCGGAGAGAGTCCTTATGAGGCCTCAAAGATGATCAGGGAGCTAATGCACCTCTTCTATGTAGACAGGCTGAAGGAGTTGTAATTGTCATGCCTGGAGAAGAAAAGGCTCTGGGGAGACCTTATAACACCTTCTAGTACCTGAAGGGAGCCACAAGAGAGCTGGAGAGGGACTTTTAACAAAGGCATGCAGTGATTGGACCAGAGGTAATGGCTTTAAACTAAAAGAGGGTGGGGTTTGATTAGATATTGGGAAATTTTTTTTTACTGTGAGGGTGGTCATGAACTGGAACAAGTTACCCAGAGAAGCTGCGGATGCCCCACCCTGGAAGTGTTCAAGGCCAGGCTGGATGAGGCAACCTGATCTAATGGAAGGTGTCCATACTCATGGCAGAGCTGGTGGAACTAGATGATGCTGAAGGTTCCCTTCAGTGCAAACATTCTATAATTCTGTGATTCTGTGATCTTCAGTACATTCAGAGGAGTATCATGAGCAATGCAACGAGTAAGGGCCTGCTTCAGTGGAGGTAAAATGCCTCAGTTACATAAAATAAATCCTGTTCAAGACTACAGTCCAAATGTTCCCAAATGGAGATGAAGGGCTCTGTCCCATGGATTCCCTGTCTCTGCATGACCATTTCAAATTCAGTCAATTCTAGACCCTGAATAGCAATCTCCACTAATAGATTTTCAAGTATATCTGTGCCTTCTTTTTTTCAGTCTGAGTTCTCTTTTCCTGTAGTACTACACATGCAGACTCCTCATCCACTTGTAATCTGTCTGTTACAGTAGAAATAAAAGGCAAATTGTTCCTAACCCTGTAGTTCAGAGATGTCTGCCTTTTCAAACACCAAGAAAGAAATAGGTTGTAAATTACATACTGCAATGGCCAGAAAGAACATGCAGTCATATAATCAGCCACAATAGGACTGTAAGAAGGCATTGGACTGCATCTAACTTTTATTGAAACACCAAAGTCATCTAAAGCCTCATATCGCCAGGGGTATCTTTCAGACCAAATACATGCTACAGCCTGTAAAAATTAAGCTAGTCATTATAAACTTAATCTGTGGTCTGAATGGCAAAATTGAAAAGCACTCAAGCATTAAACTGCTGTTCTTAAAGGAAAAATAATAAAGCAATATGGGTAATATATAAATAACTCTAAAGATTGCTGGAAACAGGATAGCTATGCTGAACATTTCAGTGAAAATTGTAATGTATTATGGCTCTCAGTAAAGTTGAATGTCTTCAATATGGTACTTTTGCACTAACTGGTTTGCAATCATTTTTGGCTTTTTGGGGAATCCAATGCACCCTCTTCACTCCCTCCCCAATATTTAAGAAAGTTGGGTAGCTTTGTCAATGTGAAGTACTATTTGGAATCCTGCTACCTGCTCCTTAAAACTCATAGGCTGCTTGACTGCAAGGTTAGTTAATTCTTACTAATAAATATTTTTTCACCAATGTTTATTAGTAAAAGATCCTTATTAGGTTAACTCTAATTGTTTCTATTAATAAAGGTGACTTTGGCTACAGGGATCATGAATAATCAGTGTATACACTGAGAATAGAAATAAGCATACCTGTATTTGCCTATGTACCAGACTCTAAAAACTGACACAGTGCAACAACTCAGAAATATTAAACTCTGTCTTGCACCACTATATCTAAAAAACTGTATCTCCAAGTTCTTTCATCATGGTTGATAGCATGTACAATATCAGTTGTGACACTGTCCTAGTTACAGGGGTGTGGACCAGTTTATCACTGTGTCAGTCTAACCAAAACTGTGTATTTTACACCCTCTGTGCCATTTATGGTGGACTGTTAATAATGGATCATCTGCAGCAGCTGCCCAGGCATGCCTGACACTTTAGGCTACCAGCTGGGTGTTAAAGAACTCTGTGGGATAGGGGAGTGTTTCTTTGTCTTCACACCAGTGACTCAGCTGTGATAACTCTCCTCTGGGGAAGTATTAGTACCTTCACACCCAGCCTAAGGAGTCATGTCTGCTAATGGGCCATAATGGATTGGCAAAATAAGCAGCTGCAATGACCTAGACTATCAAAGATTCCAAAAATATTCCCGTTACTTATTTAACTCATAGAGTTAAATCAGCCATCATGAAACTCCCTGCCCTGGGGAAGGTACTGGACATTCCCACCTGAACCTGAGCATATATAATCTTCAGATTTTGCAACTTTGGGTACAGCTGGTCAGATCCGGAGGAGGACCTGAACCTTAACAGGACTACAACTGCCACTCTCGACCAGACTGTGACCATCAGCTTCATCAACAGGTTTTCTTTCCTTTTACTTTGTGCACAGGGGAACTACATGGCATTCAGCACAGGTGAAATAACATTCTGTTCATGCCCCAGGGTGCTGGATTATATGTCTGTTTTTGTGGGCTAGAACCAGTTTTTCTCTGGATCTTTGTATCTATTGTAGACTTTTTAGTAAATTGTAACTCTTACTTGTAATCTCTCTTGAGTTGGGCTCATTTCTCTTGCTGGTTTACCTTTAAACCAACACATCTTTTGGCGCCCAATGTGCGGTGGGAGATAGAAGTCAGAATTACAATTTCATTCTAAGCATTTGTGTCTTGGGGTACAGAAACTCCCTGATCATTATGTTGCTAGGTGTATTCACACGGATTTTGTACCAACCCCTGTATATATTTATGCATATGGGGAACTATTTGCCTATCATGATGTTCTTTTTAATACCAGGGAGAGGAATCAAAATTGCTTTGTTGATATCCTGTGTTTATGTCATGATAACATCAGAGACATTGAGTTTCATTTGGAATGCATATTCAGTGTTGTTTGCCTGTCCTGGTTTGGGGCCTCATTAAAAATCACACCTGGTCTGTAGGGGGAACAGGAGGGAAGGGTTGTTTCCAGCCTTTCATTTCCTTCTCCCCCTTCAGACCTGCTGCAACAGTTTGAAAGTACTGAGTTTCCTCCTGATGTTAAGGACAGCATAATATTGTTGTTAGTTTTGCTGCGGTTCCTCTGTACTGTCTACACCATGCTTAGAGGCAGAACAGGGCCTTCTAGGGGGGTTGTCTGGAGGCCTGACCTGGGAATGGATAATGTCAAGTGGCATGGGAAGTGGGAGGATGTGGGCCAGTATTTGGATGACTTTTCTCCTCCAATGATCTGGAAATTCACCCCTGAACACCCTGTTAGAGTAATGAGATATGTGAAAGGAAGATGCTCTGGTAGCTCCAGAGATAGGCAGCTTAAGGCAACCTGCTGGGCCCTGGCCACTGCCTGCCAGACACTGCTTGATACGGTACAGCACCATCAGGAGGAGGACAAAAGAAGCAAATCCACAAGCACCGTGTCCACGCAAACCATGGCTGAGCCAGACGGAAAAGGAAACAAATCAAGCAGCACCATGTCCATGCAAACTGTTGAACAGCCAGAAGGACAACGTAAATGGATAGTAGTCCAGAAAAGAAAATTCAAGACTAAATCAGTTTGCATAGTGGATGATGAGGAAGATGCAGGACCTTCACACCCAATAGAAGAAGCAGAGCTGAAAATTATCACAAACTGGCTAGAAGATCAGAGAGATGAAAAACAATATACTTTCATCACTGATGGTTGCTATGGCATTGTAGGGACAAATGAGAAATGGGCAGTAGCTGTATGGAGTCCCACATGGCAAGCTGCAGAAGCAACCAAAGGATAAGGTGGATCAAGTCAGGTTGCAGAGCTTAAAGCTGTTCAGCTGGCTTTGGATAACGCTGAACAAGAGAAGTTGCCAAGACTCTACCTCTACACTGACTCTACACTGGAGATAGTCAAGAACCATCAGAATTCAATCCTGTGTCATGTGCTTTAGGATGACCCTGCTTGAGCAGGGAGGTTGGCCCAGATGATCCCACTGTGGTCCCTTCCAAACTCACCCACTGTGATTCTGTGACTGTTTTCCTTTTTCCTCTTAGTTTTGATAATGTTTGCACCTTCCAAATACATTCTATGTTGAAACAAACCCAGAAATTTCCATGTGAAGTTCTTTTACTTTCCACACCACGTCCTAACACATCTCACTATGTGAGGTTATGGTTAAGGCTATTGCATGGTTACAATGTGAAACCCATACCAGGTTTGCTCAAACACCTTTTTATCCCAGATCAACTCTTCTGAGCTTGACACATTAACAAAATTCCCAAATAAGGCAAAGTTGCATGTCATCTGGTTCTTTGAGAACAACATTTTTCTCTTTTTATTAACCACAGATATTTACCCCCATTATATGGAATTTATGTTGATTTTGGCCTAATTAAGTGATGATCATTTACCATTCACTATCATTAGGTTCAACTGACCTCACGGAGGGTGGATTGATCAGGCACTTCAATTAAGCAGAGTTCACTGCAATATATTCAACATGAATGGAAGCAAAAGAGGATGATTTCATATGTGGGGATACATCTCCCGAAGTGTTGCTGGTTTTTTTGAAGACAGACATTGCAGCTTTCTTCCTCCAAGTTCCATAACGCTTCTGGCATTGTTATTTGTGAGACGATAGTTGTTGAGGTGACATTCTGCTGCAAGTGCTCTGTCTCCCAAATTTCTTAGAAGAGGCTGTGTGTTCTCCCTTGAAGGGGAAGGAGACATCAAGGCATAACAAAGCCCTCAAAGAAGTCTGACAAGAAAGTAGGTGATGGATAACTGGAGTGCAGGCTGATATATGCAGAGAAAAATGAGATGAAGTCACAAAGTATTTCAGCAAAACTCTCTTTAAATTCTATTTAAACTGTCTGTTTCTCTGAGTTCAGCTCCAGCTACCACCATTGTAAAAGACCAAAACCACAAACAGGTTCAACATGATGCTAATATGAGCTGATACCTGTATGTGCTGCATTAATGCATACATATATGAAAAACACTGTAACAGACCAGTGCCTTACATCCCTATCAAATTCTAAACATATGACAGAGCATCTTTCTCAGAATTAACAAATAGCTCAAGCAGTTGTAGTGAAACTTGGAAGAGAAGCATTGGGAAGATAACAAAATATTGTTCCCATCTTCATGTCAGATATAGAAACATAGAAGAAAATATTGGAAAGGACTTCTCTAGGTTATCTACCTGCTCCTGCTCAAATCCAGGGCAACTCCAAATGTTTCTGAGGCCTTTGACCATCGGAGTTTCGAGTAACTCCAAGGATGAAGGTCCTACAACCTCTCTATGCCCCTGTTCTGGTGTTTATGGTACACCAGTTATCCAGTTATCTTTTTTGTTCACCTCTGAGAAGCTCTGTCGCTGTCTGCCTAGAGTCATCCATTATCAGAGGACACAAGTCCACTGCTTAGCCTTTTCTCCAGGATATATCTTTTTGACATCATGTGTTGTGTTCCCTTAACCAACCTGGCTTCTCTCTGCTAGACTGTCCTATGTTTGTCAGACTCTCTTCTGTCCTGAGATCCCAAAATGGAATTCACTTTACCAAAGGAGTTCTCCCATTAACCTGAATTCCTCTGTTCTTTAACATGGTCTCTGAGCACAGAGGGTCAGTAAGTTAATCTTTATCAAGAATCTTTCAATGAGAAGATTTAACTGAGAAACAAGATGCCACCAAATTATAAGATATATCTCAATGAATTCAATGAGAGTTGATTTATAATCTTGTGTCACTACTCCAGTGTTATGGCAGACAGAGACAAAACAAGAATTAGGACAATATTCTCCACCACTTCCCTGTTGCTAATGACCTCTCTCAAACTCACAAAAACAATAAAACATCTTATTGTTTTCATCAGGACTGTCTGAACTCCCTGAGGGCTCAGTGCAGTATCAGGTCTAGCAAAGGGGTCAGAGAGCTCATCCACAATTTTCAAAAATACTCCATAACACAAAATCCAGCTTCAGTTCATGACTAATTGTCCAGGCATCAACTTTCTCATAGGTTATTGTGAAGATGCTGATGCATCCTGTTTACTCATTCCACACAGGCTTTAGTAAATCTGGACACATGAGAGACCCTGGGAATTATTCAGTGGTAGAAAGAAAGAGAATATGACAGGAGAATATATGCCTAGGACAGGGAAAGAGCCAGCAGCGTGCTTTCCATTCCTCCCAGGAATAACAGACAGTAGCTCTCAGATACTGCAGTTCAGGGTAAACTACTTTACCTGCTGGCTGTGGTGCCACCCTCAGCAATGTCGCAATGGTGTATGAAGAGCCACAGGACAGAGATGTCAGGGCTGGAGCTGATTCAGCATCAGTGAGCTAAGAGAGACAGAGTGGATTTGTACAATATCCAGGGCAAGAACTCACCCCTGAACCATTAGATATGTATTCCAGGAGCTGACAGGGCATTTGTTGCCACAACCACCCTGGTTCAGTCACCTTTTCACTGAGAGAACATTAGCCCTGTTAATATGGACCTCTGTTCAACTATCAATAATTTAGAGCCAGACCCTTCCCTCAGAAGTTTCCTATCATGTGTCTTTGTGTGATGGCCAGCACTGGATGTGGGAAGGCTTCGTCTGTATTTAGCATCAGGGACAATTTGTATTGGAGAGCACTAGGTATCTGCTGTTTTGATTTGAGATCCATCAGTTTGGGGGTGCGAGGCCATGCTGTGCCTCCTAGAGGGTAATACTGGCCACGGAAAGTATGTCAGGAGTGGTTATATTTTGGCTTGACTGATTCTTCAGTGGACTTACATTCATAACTCATAACTAGAATAGCAGGTAATAAAAGTTAGGTTTTCTTCTGTTCCATTCAGACTGTGATTTGTTAACATTAGTGTGTGGGGTGTCTTGAAACTAAAACCAATTTTATATGGGAAAACTGCATTTCTTTGTCACTCTTTCAAATTACAATACAATAAGGCAATGTCTCATCAGTGTGTTCCCTGGAAGAGGGAGAATTGCCAGGGGATTTCACAGTCAATTTCTAACTCATTTTCAGTGGACAATATAATACAAATGTTGTTTTTAATACTGTCATCAAACTAGGACTTTCTTAATTATTATGAGACTCAGAAGATGACACTTCCTAGGGCTAAAACAAGAGTTGGATTCTTCTACAACTGGAGATTGTAATGACTTTTCATAATGTGGCATGAGAAGAAAGTGTATTACTTCTTCCATTCAACATTATTTCTTTGGTGGCCATTGTGAAGTGGTCCTATTCCATGCTGAAGGAAGCACACCCTATCTCACTGCAGAAGTTGATTAATTTACCAGCACATAAAGAAAAAAAAAGGAAAGAAAGAAATATTTTCGCTTGCAGAGTTCCTTACAGAGAGGATTGTGATGCTTCTTTTTCATAAAGATGTCTCTTTTACCTAAAGTTCCCACAGAATTGAGCTTGCTTCAAAATTGTGTAAGATATGGATGCATGGAAATTTTGAAAAAACTAGTAGATCCTGATCAGTTTAAAGCACAGGACTTAAATTGGCAAGACAGTATCAGTTCCCATATTTTCCAAGACTTTCTGTGTGACCTTACCCTCTCTCTGCCTCAATCCTGTAAAATCAGGATGATTTCACTGCCATTATTTTTTCTATTCAAGTGTTTAGTGTAGATGCTCTTCTACCTCTGTATTTATACCATACCCTAGAAAACAATATCCTGAGCTCAGCTCATCCTATTAAATAAATCACAGCAACTAATTTTCCAACCAGCAATTAATACACAGCATTATTATTCCTCTATATTAACTAGATGTCTTTCATTCTGATCTAGGAACTCTTTTCTTCATCCTTCTCTTGCAATAGTTTGCAGATAATGTAATTGGAATATTTTTTTTAAATGGATAGGTAAAGAAAGAAAAAAATTGTTACTGTATCTCACCAAGAGTCCATTTAAGAACTCAATGATACCAACAAACCAGAAAGACAAATGTAAATATTGTTCCAATTAAGTGGAACCCAGGATGTCTCAGTGGGTACATTATAGGTTGCAGTGGAGGTGGTAATGTTGAGGAGGTAGCTAGGAATAGCCTTCAGCATAAAAAATTTAAGCCGGCAACAGTTCACAGCTGTGACTGTTCGTGCACTGGGAGAGAAATGGCACAATTGAAAACAGAATCGGCGTGTCTGCCAAACTTATCCCAAGGAAGAGCAAATTTAAGCTCCATGTTCCCAGGAAGAGTGAGAGTCTGCTGTAAAGTTTGTCAGAGCTGTCTAATTGCAAAGAAAGGCAGAGCAGAATCCGGTAGAGTACACAGTAACCACCATTCAGTGCTGCACAGCAAGGCTGGGAATTAGAGCATGATCTCTTTGAAGGTCAGACTAGTCCTGCAGCTCTGGGTGACAGTCACTCATACTTGTGCATAGCTGCTTGCAGGTGGTAATCCACTGCAGGCCTTCCAGGGTTAAAACAGAAAAGAAATAATAAAATTTTGTGGCTTGGATAACTGTGTGACAAAGCCTCATTTTGTGAGGAGAGAATTTCAGAAGTAACTATCATCCTTCTTTTAAGACTAGATATTGCAAGTCATCACTTGCAAGGCCTCCCACACAAATTCAAACAAGTGACCTAACTTCCTGGTTTTTTTACTGTACTGTAGTCTACTCTTCTTGGGAGAGCAATGCTGTTCCTGATCTTATTCATAATTATCTATTGTTTCATGCATTTCCACCCTATGTATGTCATTTAGTCTTAATGACCTTCTTTTATTTGGATTTAGTTTTAGGGTAGGGACAGTCACATCCTGCAGGTTACCATCCCACTCTGTAATTTTCATGTTGAGTGTCTTTCCAGAAAAATATCAGAGATATCATGTTTGTAGCCCATATTTGGCTTACTTCTTGACAGGAAAGTCACTAATCATTGTTTGAAAAGAGAAAAGAGGCCCAGCAATTTCTTTGGCCAGATCAGACATGTCTGTTTCTAAAATTAGGATATGGATCAGCTTCAGATTTGATATGACGGGAAGGGGAAAGAGCACATACTCGTCTCTTGGTAAGATGACAGCCATTGCTGGGGACTTTTATAATTAAGAAGATTATCTGTAGGATTCTGCAGTCTCCAGGAACACAAACCCTTCAAGGCATATGTCAGTAGTCTGTTATGTTGACAGGAAACCCTACTGGGTGGGATGCTCTGAAATACCTGATATGGTAATTGGACGGCAGTCCTGCTGTCCTCCTCTGAAAGGCAGAGAAGAAGAGCCACACCTGTAGTCTGAGGCAATGGGTTGCTCATTTGGGCAAGAAGACCTCCTCGCTAAGAAGAGAAGACCAACCCTAATGAGGGAAAAGGCTGCCCCTTTACAGGGACAAGCCTGGCCTGCCATAGAGAGAGGGAGCAGCAGGACCATGTGTCAGTATTTGGATGTGGGGGAGATGGACTGGGCCTGGCTCCAAAGGCTGCTTGTCAAACTCCTTACAGGGTATCCTAAGACTCATCTGTCTCTGAAATCTCCTTAAAAGAGATGCATTCATTAATGATTTTGCCTTCCCTTGGGCTATGTTTACACACACATTTAAGGGCGAGAAAACTGCACTACTGATGAACCTTGTGTTTGCTGTGGTGCCTTGTGTATTTCCATTTAGGATATTGTAAAGTCTGGCTCTCTGGAGATCTCAGATGAGCTACCCTCATTATATTGTTGTTGTTACTCTTTTGTCTGTGGATCTCTATTGTGTATTGCAGCTCATGTGAACATTTCAATAAAATACCAGCTCACACTGGCAGAAGCATTGAGCTACCAGATTTGTCATGAGCTGGATGCACTCACTATGATTAAGCAGCCACTCATCAGAGGAAATAGACCACAGCCAGAGGTGAGAGGAGGTGTTCAAGCATCTGAATGCACATAGGGAGGAATCCTGGCTTACAGTGTCCTGCCACCAGAAACTATCTGAAAGACCACAGTGGCAGAAATTCCATGGAGTTTTCAGTTACATCTTCAAAATCAATGAGATGTCAAAACTATAAAGACAGAGTGTCAAACAGCCCTATGGACTGTCTTGAACTCAGCTCCAAAGAAAATGTAGGCCACCTGTAAACCCCCTTAAGACAATATGTAGATTACCAGAGCACTGGTACCTACCCAAAACCTCACTTCATTTTAGCACTGCAGATCAGAAACATTTCTGTCAACAGAGACAACAGATTCAGCAAACTAAACTGATATTTAAATTAAGGCGGGAGCTAAACTTTGTTGTTTCTAGTTGAATTTGTTGCAAGTGGTAGATGGGCACAGAAGATGAAGTAAAGGTAGCTGAAACACTGTTAGAAACAGCTCAGACTGGAATGAGGACGTGTCCACACTTTCTTGGTGTCTATTTCTTCCCATGATACAACTGCAATGGGTGACTTCTTGTAGTCTGTGTTAAAGCTTTGCTTAAAACCCTTACTCTTGATATGCTCCGGGCAGCCAGCTCCCCTTCAGTTCAGCCTGAAGTTTTACATGCCTGAAAACAAACATTTGAGACCTTGCTCTGCACTGTCCCAGTCCAGTGCATGCAGTGGTCTTCATTTTAATGTTTTTATTAAATTAAAGATGTAGGCTGTTTCACAATGCTGCAAGGTGATCAGGATATTTATTTAGCTCTATTTAGTTTTGGATGGCTGTTGAGCCATGTCTACTCAAAAGTACCACTCTAATACTCAAAAAGGAGCATTAGAGAGTTATTTTCTGGGTTTTAGGCATCAGATGCCACTACAGAAGGGCCCTGTCCCTGCCCCTCCACAGTAGATACCTCCTTACCATTCTGGAAGCAAAGAGTTATCTACAGATAACAAAGCCACAAATGCCACCAGGTAGTCTTCCAGTCATGTTCCAACTACAGGCATCACCCTGTCCCAGGAGTGTGTAGGACAAGGGCGTTCGGACACAAAGGAAAATGGAAGCAGCTTCATCTAGAAGTTAAGTTGTTCTTGCTTGGGCTTTCAGATCCCTCAGCTCAGATCCTGAATTTCAGATCTTTGCCTGATGCCAGGTACCCAAGTTCCCCAAGTTCTGTGTATAAAAACTTGGGGGGGGGCGAGGGAGCATGGTTTGGAGTGCGTTTGGCTTAGGGATGTAACTAGGACTCTGGATTTAAATGCATCCTCAGAATAACATTAATAAAATACTCAATTCCAGCTGTCATTGGACTGCTTAGCTGCAACGGTGTGTATTCAATCAGGTGTTTTGGAGAAGAAAATCAAGCCTCAGCACTCGTTCTGACAGGTAAAGTTAGTTGAGAGAGTGACCAGCTTAGGATCTTTAAATTAGAAAATGTGGAAAGTCCACCCCAGGGTAAGGCATACTGAAAAAGGAAGGCTGGAGTTAATATTTGTGAGCAAACAGAGAGAAGTTGTCTATGTTTGTGGATGATGAGAGTGAATTTATGAAATCTTCACATGGAATGCAAGCCTGAAGGAGTTTTAAAGGATTTCACATTCACAAGCCCACAAAAGGCTTTGAAGTGTTATATTTACTTATGCAGAAATTTTGCAACTTTTGCAGGTGAGATTCACATTCAGATCACACAGTTGTAGCTTCCAAAAATTAAAAAAAAAAAGAGATGAGGAGGCATCTTTACAGACATGAATATTAGACAACAGTTTCTGTGCCCTCAGTGTGAATACCCCTGTGTTTTTAAGTGTTCTGGTTTTACCTATAAATGTAGATCTATTAATATATATGGGAAAATTCAAACTGAGAAAGATGTAAAATGTGGCTAATGCTCTTCAGTGAGTTACTATTACAAAGTGCCAGCGAATGATTTTGATTTCAGTGTAGTTATTTTGGGATTTATAGCATTGAAACTCAAAGAAAAATTGAGATGAAAATAGGTCTTTTTAACATGGTAAAGTGTCCTGGATCTATTTGCCCAAGACTTCACCAGGTGGGAGCACTTCTGATCTTTTATACCAAGCCTTATATGACTGTTGCTTTGACTTCAGTACAGATACTTCTAACTTTGAAGAAAATAAGACCAGAATTAGATCCATGGTGCTCCCCAGGCTAGCAACAACCCGTGTAGCATGAATGGTGTATTCTTATTCATAAAGATTCCTCCCTCTTCTAGCCTGTGCTTTGGCATTGCTTTGTTTGATCACTTCTCTGGTTAACATTACTTTGCTTTCTTCCTCAAAACTGGCAGCATTTCCACAGTGGATTCCTGAGCTTGGATATCATGAAAGGGACTTCATCCTTTCCTAGAGGAAATCTGCAGCTAGAGTCCCACAAGTGACACTTGCAGCATTTGTTCCTCAGTGTATGACATTTTTAAACAAATTAAAAAATAAAAGACTGCCTTGAAGGCAAAAATTTCTCAAGTGCACAGCAGGTGAAGTATATTATTCATTAAGAGACACAATCCTGCTGCCATGGGTTTTTCTCAGTCACTGTACTGGCTTTTTGATGGCCATTGCACAAGACTTCTCTTCATGCAAGGGTAGTATTTATTAAAACACTCTGCACAACATCAGAGTGAGGTAAAGATCCTTCTTTATGGTCTAAGGGCCTAAATGTCTTTTGCTTGCATATTCAGAAATGCTTTTGACTGATGCAAATGTTCCCAAGTCTATGTGGTTTGACTATCTTTCCACTGATTGTTGGGGGGTCATATTCTCAACACAGCTGACAGTCCAGTCCGAAATTTGCCCTTCCATCAGCTGCAAGTCTTTCCACTGCACAACCAAAAGCTTTCAACATTGTGGTTTCATTTCTAAATTTGTTGCAAATGCTATAGTCATTTGAAACCCACTCTGTGCAATGCAGATACATCCTTTTCTTCCAGATAGCTAAGGAGAAACATGGACTTCATGTCAAAACTAAGGGGACAGAAGATAAATCACAGTCTTTGCTTGAGCTTAAAAACTCAAGAAAGAGAGGAGTATGTTATATTCAGCATCACTTCTAATACATCAAAATTATATTGGAGCCATCTTGTTTGCTTTAATACCTATTTCAAATAAAATCAATGGTCTTCAACTTGAAAAAGCTATCTGTTTTTAACAAATTTATTTATGAACTATTTCTGTGTGTTTTCTGCTGTGTTGTACTCTACTTGTGAAACCGCTCTGCAAAACTGGTATTTTACTTCACAGAAACATCCCTCAGGAAATGACATAGACCAGTGAACTTCTAGCACTTGACTAACCAAAGCAATTGAGTAAAACCAAAATACAGATAAAACAAAACATAGTTTACACAGAATGATCAATGTCATTGATGTCTGGTCTAAAACTTACTCTACTAAATGAAGATTATGGCTTTATAAACAATGGATGAAATGCTACAATAGCAGTTAAATATGGTTCCACTCTAAAGCCCACGACAGTGACAATAAGGTATTGATCATATTACAGCAGTATTACACACCTTCTTTGTAGTAGAACTGTTATAAACATGTCAAAATAGATGCTCACTGGCCTGAAGGGAGGGACAGGAAAGGAATCGGAGAGGGGAAGAGATTTGTTCAGCAGGTAGGTGGAAAATCCAGCTTCCTGGAGATTGCTATAAGTGATAGTACCATAGCCCTAAGAAGTTCAGCACTCTTTTGACAAAAGTAGCAATATCAGAGCTTTATGACTGATAATTTTGAGGCTGAAATATAAATGTCAGTGTTTGTTTCCTTGGAAAGAGAAATCTAAAGTATAATGTAAGTTATAGGGTCTTTTCAGCTGTACGAGATGTTCACTTGGTTTTGAGAGGAAGCAGATAGACTTTGGGGATTAGAGAGAAAATAAATCAGCTATCTATTAAAAATTTGCTTTAGAGATGCTATGAGGCTGATATTTTCTTCATGCAATACAGGCCCATGTATGGAAATGTTTTAAATATTTATTGTTTCAATATTCAAGAACCATCATCCCTTAGAAAGCTGTTCAGCTCTGAAAGAAAAAGATGATTAAATTGATTGTGAGATTGAAGTAGAGGTTTCCTTGATTGTTATAGCAGCATTATAATGACAGTTTCTGGGTAGGGAGGAATGATTCCCCATGGTCACCTTGCTCAATTTTCTGAGAGTCCTAGGAATGAAAATCAAAATTTTTTTCAGTCATTCTTGAGCTTACAATGAGGCATCCAAAGATGGAAATAGCTCCCCCTAAAGACCCTGCCATTTGCTTTATCTTGCTCTAAAGGCTTATGTCAATAACAAGTAATGAGAGTACATGGCCGGGGTCCAGAGCCAGGGTTGTATTTCCCCTGCCCCACATCAGAAATAGGGAAAATGAATGAAATGGCTCTGAGAGGAGCCACCTAACCATGAAATTGTTCAGTGGATATGGAGTGAAGCCAAGGAGGGCTTTTCTATGTCTTTGCTGAAATCTTTGTCAATCTCAAATTGCTGTGAAATATACTTGGGACATTGTTACACAGGTATCCCTAGTAAATTGTCCACTGACTTCTCCTCCAGAGTGAAATAATTGGGGCTTATTCCTACCAGTAAGCCAATAAAATTCTGTGGCTTCATTTGCTGTTTTAAATTAAATACAACGAGGACAGTTCTCTGGAGATGAGACAGAGTTATGAGGAAAGGTGCACATCTGACACTCTCTTATTCCCCAGGAGCAAACTGGCTTGTTGGAAAAACATGCAGACTTCCTGCTTAAAATGGTCCTTGGCTTATGTTTGGTCCAAGAATTATCTGGAAGAGTGAGTACACTGGTGAGTCCACTTTAAAAGCTGGACAGTATCTGTGCTTCTACACCCTGGAAAGCATCTGAGGCCAACATTGGCTGAAAATGCCTCAGCGTGAGCTCTCTGTGCTCCACAGAGGACAAGAAAGAATCACTCTGCTGCCCAGCACTGAACTGTCAAGGGTAGGAGGCACATTTATTCCATAACAGAGATCATTCACTGCAACATGCCTCCAATGCACTGTGGCGTCCTGTGGCTCCCACTATGTGTCTCTGAGATGTGAAGAAATTGGATTCTCTGAAACAAGTTCATTCCACTTTGACAAGGAAAACACATTGCACAATCAGTATCTCAGTTCCTCTGCTTGTCACAGTGGCTTTTCACACTCTTCACTTGCTTTCTGCAATAAAAAGTGCTGCAGGTGGCTCCTCACAGGTGCCTGTGACAGTGACAGATTAGAAGCTTCTTCACTGTTTTGTTATCAAATGAGCCTTGCATATCCCTCCTGTTAAACATGAACCTAAACAGCAGGATTAATAACAGTAGTGATTGAGACACTCATCTGTGTATGATTTTATTTCAGTCATGATCCTGTTAGTGTTGAAATAAATCAGATGTGTCTGGTAAGTCCAGGCAAAATTCAGGCAACATGTTTAGTAGTGTAAGTAGAGATATTTGAAACTTGGTTTTGAGTTATATCTATGGAAACTATAAGCACAGCCAGTGGGGAGTAGGTAAAACCTAGGTGCATAAATCTAAACCTTTCCCCCTCAAGACTGCTTCACTCTTTGCTTTCACCACTCAGATAGCTTTGCTGTATTTCTATGTTTCATTTGGTGCAGGACTGACCATGTCGACAGACTACACATCACCTTCTCTATCTGCCCTGAAGCATCTGACTTCTGATTTAACATGGATTTAGCTGCAGCATCTTGTTTCTCAGGTAGACATGTGGATCTGCTGCCTAGCGATTGGGAAAAGAAGGAAAAGAGGTAAATCCATAAGTTATGGATATGGGGGAAAATAGGTTCTTAGGAGACAGGGAAGTTTTTCTCAGTGAAAGCCTTAAACTTTAGGATTCAAGCAAACTCTCACATATTCCTTTCTCTAAAGTTTTTTTTCATGTCATTCTCAAATCATAGACTTACATAAGTCTGGAAGGGACAATGGGATGTCATCTAGTTCATCCTCTGCTCAAAGCAATGTCAACTTCAGAGTTAGTTCAGGTTGCTGAGGGCATTGTCCAGTTGAGGTTGCAGTATCTCCAAATACAAAAATACCATGACTTCTTTGGATTTCTTTCTGCAAGAGAGAACAGCTTTAGCAGAAGGAATGGAAACTTCCTTCCTCCCCGCTCCAAAATAGGTAGATTAAATTCTTGAAGGTGACTTCGAATCACTCCGTGCGGCTGTGAGACTGCGATCAGCTCTCCCATATCAGTGCTCAGTATATAAAGGGAAGTCACTGAAACTGTATTAGAGACTTTCCATTGGTAAGTCATAACTTCCTATTAGAAAGTCAGAAGAGATATTGATTTGGTGAAGGAAGATTGGAGTCACTTAGCAGAGAATGCATGTATCTTGGATAAGCATTCACAGGTGCAGGAGAGGCAAGAATTAGTGTGTGCCCTTTTCTTCAGTGTTTTACTCTCCATAAAGATGAATCAACATAATAGTTGTTCCTCCCAGGATGCGATGTGGAGGAACCAGTCACCTGTCCCCAGGCTCTGGATTGCAATGCAGTAGAAAATCCTGGAAAGAGGAATATCTCTGATTCAGTTTTATAGTTTTCATCCCTTTGGGCCTAATCCTAAGAGATTAACTCACTGTGCTGTGAATTGATTGCAGAGCTAGGAATAAAATGCAGAAGCTCTGCCTTTTCAGTGCTGAGCACTGAACCGCTACTCCTCTGGGTCAGGCAATGAACTAGCTGGAAAAGCCTTCAAAGCTCTGAACATGATTAATAGACCTAAAGCTCCAAACTGGAGCCAAATGAAGAGCATACATGCTTCTGCTTTTTCTTTTTGCACATGTACAGGTGCTGTTTTCAGCCACTTGTCAGCTGCCTGCATTCCGGGAACTGACAGATCCCACAGCACTGTTTGACTAAGTGTGCAAACATGAAGTGTAGATTAACCAAGATAGCCCTTTAATAACACCATCAGTGGAGTGATCACACTGACTGACAGCAGGGACTGGGCAGGGTTAAATATGTATGCAAAGCGAATTTTTATTGCACCCTTTGCAGATGCTTCTATTCACAGAAATATATGCAGGTGTACCCTGTGCTGCCCAACCACACATTTCTGTCACAGATCTGGCTACCTGTCAGACACTGTGCATGAATTTCTGGCAGCCGACTAACTGCTAGTGCCAACCTCCTTGCAATTTACTGCATAATGGTTTGATTTACCATGTTTCTAAACCTGCATCTCCTCTGCTTTGTCAAGCCTGTCCTGGTGAATCCTGTACCAGACTGAGGTGTACTGAAATACCTTAACATGTGTGGTGGGTTGACCTTGGCCAGACACCAGGTGCTCACTGAAGCCACTCTGTCACTTTCCTCTTCACCTGGATAGGGAAGAGAAAACATAATGGAAGGCTTATGGGTCAAGATAAGGGCAGAGAGAGGTCACTCACCAGTTAACATTATGGGCAAAAAAGACTCAACTCACTGAAATTAGTTTAATTTATTACCAATCAAATCAGAGTAGGGTAATAAGAAATCAAATCACATCTTAAACCACCTTCCCTGTGACTCTCACTTCTTCCTGGGCTCAACTTCATCCCTGTGTTTTCTATCTCCTCCCCCTTAGCAAGGCAGGAGGATGGGAAATGGGGGCTGCAGTCAGTTCATCACATGCTGTATCTGCTTCTCCTTCCTTCTCAGGGGGAGAACTCACACTCTTCCACTGCTCCAGTGTGGGGTCCCTCCCATGGCACACAGTCCAACATGAGCTTCTCCAACACAAGTCTGTCCCATGGACTGCAGTTCTTCACAAACTGCTCCAGGGTGAGTCCCTCCTATGGACAGTCTTCAGGAGCAGGTTGATCCAGTGTGGGTCCCCTGCAGGGTCACAAGTCCTGACAACAAACCTGCTCCACTGTGGGATCCTCTCTCCACAGGTCCACAGGTCTTGCCAGGAGTCTGCTAGTCACAGGCTTCCCATGGGGTCATAGCCTCCTTCAGGTATCCACCTGTTCCGTCGTGGGGTCCTCTGCAGGCTGCAGGTGGATCTCTGCTTTCCCATGGCCCTCTGTGGGTTGCAGGGACACAGCTGCCCCACCACAGTCTGCACCATGAGCTGTAGGAAAATCTCTGCTCTGGAGTCTGGAGCACCTCCACTCCCTCCTTCCTCACTGACCTTGGTGTCTGCATAGAGGTTCCTCTCACAAATTATCCCTCTCTCCAGCAACAGATCTGCAGGTGTTTTTCCCCCTTCTTAGACACTATTTCAGAGGTGCTACTGCCATCACTAAGGGGCTCGGCCTTGGCCAGCAGCAGGTCTATCTTGGAGCAGGCTGGCATTGGCTCTGACAGATATGGGGGAAGTTTCTGGTAGCTGGAAGCTCCATGTAGCCCCCCGCTATCAAAATCTGACCAAGCAAACTCAATACAACATGTTCTCTAATAAGCAAGGGCTCTTGAATACTTCCCATAGAATTACCAGGCTGCTCATTTTAACTCTCCATGCCCTTGACAGCTCTTACTAGACACATTTGGACAAATACAAGGCAGCCTGTCAGACTAGCACAGCCCCAGCAAGTTTTGAGCAATATAAACCCTTTTGTGAAAGCCAGAGAGAGAGATCTGACAAAGAAGACACATGCCTTCTAATGGCAGATGTTTGAGACAAATTAGCAAATATCAGAAAGCCACTTTGATCAAATGAAATAAGGTGAAATGTTCCCTAGTTCCTTTATTAAACTGAAGCATTGCTGAAACAGGGAAAAATGTTTGAATTAAGGTTCTTGGATGTGATATTCCTCTCTCTTACAGAAATGCTGGCTTTTCTGTACTTAATATCAGGATAATTGTTAAGTTTGTTTATGAATAGAATAGAATAGAATAGAATAGAATAGAATAGAATAGAATAGAATAGAATAGAATAGAATAGAATAGAATAGAATAGAATAGAATAGAATAGAATAGAATAGTTTTCAACTGGAGGAGACATCCAATGATCATCTAGTCCAACAGCCTGACCAATTCAGGGCTGAACAAAAGCTAAAGCAGAGCAAATATTGCTCTGTGCTATTACATAAGGGGTTCTTTTCAATCCCAGGTGAGACAGTGAGGTGCACATAGGTGTGTCTGAAAGGATAATCCAGTGGCCAAAAAGCCAGTCTCAGCTCTGCCAATGACCTACTCTGGGACTTTAGGAAGGACTTCAGGAAGGACTTCAACTTTCTTGCCTCTTTATTACCAGTCTTTTCTTTTCTGCTAAGAAACTAATGATGCGAAATCCTTCCTCTGTTTATGCAAGATTTCTTGCTGTGTGCCTGTATGAGACCCAGTAGTGCTGCTATGCTCTCAATTGCACCTCTGAGTGCTGCTGTGAAAAGAGAAACGGTGGTAAGCCATCCAAAGAAAAGTGCCAGAGTTCATTGGCATCACTCAGAATAAAGAGATCTGTGGAAAAGAAAGGTGATTTCTATCAGGGACTTACTTTACTACCATAGCTGCTGAATTAATTGCTTAGTCTACTTTCATAGGTTGCCTTTAGATAAGGTGAAATACTTTCAAAAGCAATGACATTTTTAATAATCAACAGTATTTTCTATTGAATTACTTTGGTCTCTCATTTTTCTGGAAGGGTAAAGCTTGATGTCTTTGCACATATGAAGCTTATATGCATATACATATGCATACATATACATATGTATAAACGTGTATCTATATGTATGTATATATGTATATATATCAGGGCAATGAGAAAAGAAGACAGAGGGAACAAAATAATGGGAATAGGGAGCAAAATGTTGGGAAATAAAATGAATTTTTAAAAAAAGGCAAAATGCTTTCAATATGTTCTTTACTCTTTTTTTTTAATTATTATTATTCATTACACTTCAATGAATGAGGAAATTTGGCTTCCTGAAATATCATTACTTCAAGAAATTTTCAAAAGGAAAGCTTCAGGTTTTATTTGTGAGATTTTCTTCTTTTGTCTAGGTACTTCCTTTTGTCTGCTCTGCAGTGATGCTCTGAGTTTGCTGCCACTGGGGAACCTTTCCCATCTCACACAAAGGATTGTGAGGTTTGGTGCTTGTATGGGGCCGTGCTCAGAGCCTGCACTGACTGCTGAGGAAGCTGCTGTTTGGCAGCTCTGGTGACTCATCCCCAGGCACGATGGCAGGGTACAGCCTCCCGCTCCAGCCACTGTGATAAGTATTGCTGGACCAGCCTCATCCCCACTGACCAACCCCAGTCAGTGCTGATTGAACCCCTGCGCAGCTGGAGATGGTATCCAGGGGAAGGAGGCAACAAACCACCTTGGTTGTCCCCTCTCCTCCCTCTTAAATCTCTGCCTGGTGCCCTCCAGTGACGTAGGGAAATTAAGCTGGGATTCAAGCATCTGGAGAGCAGATGCTTGGATGGATAAAAGGTGTTCTAGAAGAACATATACTTACAGATGTTCCTCTCCATACTGTTACAGCAAGTCAAGATGCAAACATGCTGCATAAATTGTGACATGCCTGAAATCTAATGCAAACTACTCACTTTCAAGCAAGCAGTAAAATCCAAGAAGCTCAATCTGTGTCCTACAGGCAGCAGAGGAGGAGAAATTCCTTATTTAAAAATGTAATAAATTCCTTATTTTTCCTTTTTTTTAATTAATATTATATTATAGAAAGATAAAATTGTTTGGGGGAATTCCAGCAATGTCATACTGAGGAGTATGCATGAAGCAAATAACACTATTTCCCTCCACTAGAAGGAAAATATGTATAATAACAAGAAGTTTACTCATTAACTTGAAGAAACTGATGATTATACTAGTGAGGTTAAAGAACATGAAATACATTTCACTATGCAACAAACTATAGTCCAGCCAATGGTAGGATCAAGCTTTGGAAGTTCCTACTGGAAGAAATAGCAGATGAAGGCAGAAGCAAGAGGAAGGAAGCAATTCCCAGATGGTAATACTTTAATTTTTCATTAGGAAAAGTTAATATTATTCCAAGTTTTATACCCTAAAGAAGAAACCACTTGAGGCAATGTCATATTCTTGGCTCCCTGGGGGCTTAAATAAACTTGTAGTCACAATGCTTTTTATTTATTTAAGGGAGAGCTTGTGCCTTGGACTGAATGTCTGCTCAGGAGCAGTATAATGCTGATCCCCTTAGGCTGCCTGTTTGGTCTGGTATGTGCCTGCTACTTTCCCAATCCCTTTGTCTGTAGATATATAGGAAACAATCAATCAGAGCTGTCCCACATTCTTGCAATGTGGGAAACAGAAGGAGTTGACCAGAACAGGCATATCATGATAATATCCTGCAATAACTTTCGCAACTAAAATAGATGTTTTCTTGGCAGGTTGGGGGAAACAGGGCTGAGCTACACCTTGCCAAGAATTTCATAGGAGAGTAAATCCTATCTGTACCATCAGTTCTGCCTGGATACAGAACACTGCACTGCATGGGATTCATTACACACCACAGCATTTCTTCCTTCATTTAAGCTTGGACCCGGTTTCTTACTGAGAAAGAAACTCAAGATCTTTATTTATCATCTATTCTTCCACCACTCCAATTCTTTTCACCCTCCCTTCTTCCCTTTTTCCAGGAAAATCCTCCTATCCAAAGACTTTTTCCCTTGCTTTCTTTATAAGTCCTTCAGAATGACTTTCACACAGAACACAAAGATTACTGCTGAAGATTTAGGGATGGAAAGAGTGATGCAGTATCACCTTGGGTGAGTATATGAGCAAGTCTGAATAGCAGATCCTAGTTTGGATTCCTATACTAACCATATATAATTCTGGACAAGGAGCCTGGAGAGATTAAGGCATTGTTATCCACTAGAACAAAGTGAACAAAATCTTCAAAGTCCTCTTCCCAGACCCCAAAGCAGCAGTCTCCTGATAAACCCACTCAGTTTTCATTTGAGTGCACTGGTGTTTTAAATCTCCTGGAATGACGAGATGGGAAAAGGGGATAACACCTGGATAAATTTCATGGATACTAACAATGACATGTTTGCTTGTAAGGCAGGGATTCCCCAACTAGGGCCACTATTAATAAAGCAACAGGAAGGATAACCTGGCAGTAACAATAGTAGCTGGTTTTAACTTAATATCTGCGTTCTTTAGTTTGAACCATGGAACCATTGTTGGAACTGCACAGGGCCCTGTTGGAACAAGTAGATCCCTGAAGAGGAAATTTACATGTGTTTAACCTCAAATACATGGAAGGTCCTTCTGAAGGTGGTGGGATTTGTGTCCTTACTGGACTGAATTCACTGTTTCTGTATCCATTTCTTCAGCTACTACATGGGGTCAGTAAACTGTGGGCAGCTTTGGGGAGTCACATAGACACTACATGAAGAGTAGAAGGGATATAAACAAGTCTCCCCCTTTCATATTACTTGTGTCTTCATCCTTAAACTAGTACATGTGTTGTGTTGCCCTTTGGAAGGTAAACAAGGTGAAGACTGAATCTGTAATTGCATGTCTTCTGTGGAGCATCCTCTCCTGAAAAATAACATTTAAGGGCTACAGTCCTCAAAGACACCTGGGTCAAAAGTCTATTCCACCTGAGTCACTACAGCTCCCTGGGAATCTCAGCAAAACAAGCAAAGCAGTTTCTGTGTCAAAAGGATTTTGCCCACTGCATTTCTGCCAGGCTGTAGTGATGCAAAAACATTCTGTGACCAGTCTAATGTCCATATTTTGATTTTACTGAAAGACAAGTTTCCTGTATATGATCACAACTTTCAAGACTCCAAGTGCAATTAAATTCCTCCTCCATGTACTTCTTTTTGTAGGTTGAATGCTCAATAAAGATACAGAGATCTTAGCTCTCTGAACTGTGACTGAACCAAATATTTGTTCTGTGCCTTAAAGGTTCTATGTTTATTTCATTTCATTCCTAGCTCACATGTGGAAACCATTCACTCCATATCAGCAATGCTGTCACCTCTTCTTCTGAGGAAAAGCACAGTTTCTTTCACTCTTGCAGTGCTCTGAGACTATAGTTCTGTGCCATCAGACAGTGCTGCATTTTATGTGACCCTGGGGCTGGTGGCACATGGCACACTGTCCTACCTGGGCTTGAGTGTCACATATTGCATCCCAGTTGCAGGAATGACTGCATACTGCACTCTGGATTGGAAAAGACTTTCAAAGTTGCCAAATCCAACCCTCTGATGTTGCAAAGAATTATAAACCTGATCAATCTCCCTCCTGAATAACAGCTGCATATTTTTGTCTCAGCAATACAAAGGCTTCCCTATTCCACTAATTTGTTAGAAAGTTTCTTCTCATTTCCATTATACAAAGCTAATTTCTTCCCAGCCATCCTTGCACCAGCAAAGACTTCTGGTCAAAAGTTTTCCCACTTTCTGCTGCTCACAATTTTGCTTAAGTTATCAGCAATGTTTATCCTGTGGGCTGTCTCTATAATAAGCCACATCCTGCTTCTGTCACAACAGTGTAGAGAATTTAAGGTTATTTAATCTATCACTTCATTATAAGCTGTGCCCAATGACATGACAGCTAGAGCAGGAAACAGCACAACACATCAAGAGAAAGCTTTTATTTATGATATCACAGAAATGCCACCCATGATTCACTGGGCAGAATTGTTCTAGAATAGGAAACAAAAACATAGTGCATAGAAAACGATGATAAACATCAGTGCTCCTAATTACTTTAGAATGGCTTGCCTTTTACCCCATTAGCCTGCTCCCTAACCTTTTTGTTCCAAAAGTAATTTTCCATGAATAACAACCTCGTCATTATAATGAGTGCAAGGAAACACCAGTTTATGTAAGATCAAGTTAAGTAATAGGAAACATCACATTAAGTATAATCTAATTATAATTTTTTCCACAACAGAAGGAACATTTTGTGTTTTTTCTTTTTTTCTCAGAAAAGCTGTGTACAAACATGTGAAACTCAAAGAGAGAGTCACAACATCTACCATTTGTCTCTGCAAAGACAAAAAGCCAGTTGAAAGTATCTCCTACAACAGTTTCTCTACTGACACTACTGGGAGTGTAGTTCTTAACCAAAAGCCTTCATGAATGACTAAAGCTAGTCATAGTCAGCTAGACACCTCCCTTTCCAGTCAAAAGTAAAAACCCAAAATGTTTCTTTTCTAAAATAGACCTTCCTAAAGCAGCAGACCAGAACTCTGAAATATACCCAAAGGTCCTACCATTTTAAAATGTCAATATGTTTTTGCTCCTGGAACTCCACAAGGAGATGATGAGTCATAAATTTTATACCAACAAAGACTATCATCAATGTCTTGTTCACCTCCATAACTGGCATGAGTATAAAGTTTAACTCAGTATTCCCTGCACTGGACCTCAACTTGTGTGTAAAATACAGAATTACTTTTGCAAAAATATTTGATCTTCACCTGTATAAGTTCTTATCTCTCTTGCAGCCTGTCACTAAGGCTCAGGAAATGTTTATGAAGTGCTTTGAGAGCCTCCTTGGGGATGCAGTGTAGAGAATTTACAGGCAAACAAATAAAAGGTCGATTTCTATCTAGTTACTCTCATGTTGGTTTTCCTGGGATATGTTGATCTTAATACAGCTGTAATTCAAATAGGTGATTAACAAATCATTATGCATACAGTATATTAGTTCCATGTGCTGTTTCTCTCTTTCAATAAACACTATTTACGCAGGATCAAATTCTGCCATGAGTTATGCCAGCAAGAGACCAAAGCAGGTCCAAATTAATACAGAGAAGTGGAGGTTTTCCAAGACTACTGTCAGATCATTCAAAGCTTTTTTAATCCCCAAGTTTATGTGTATTAATGTCTCAATAACTTGCTTGGAAAATCATGCAGATGATTAGCAGCAGAGCCCACTGAGTGAGAAGTACTTGAATTGGAAATAAAACGTTCTTATTCCTAGGGTAGGGAAACTCAGCAGAACAAATAGTGACATGCTCAACCACGATCCTGTACCAGAGGAGTGAAGCTCTATTTATGGCCACAAGTGTCACTGTTAAGAGCATAAGTTAGCTAACTAATTCGGAAATCTCTGTGGAGTTGGCACAGGACCCTTGACTGCAGAGTCTCCTTGTCCTAAGTACTCATCTCAGTCTAGTCCATGAAGCACAAGTAATCTTGCCCCAAGGGAGAAAGGTCAGATTTATCCCATTCTAATGCAGATGTAGATTACTTAATTTAGTCAACTGACCTTCATTGCTAGTGACCACATTTTAGAAGCAAGAGCAAACCCCACAGCTCCACCCTCGCTTGAGAATGACAGTTAATGTCCTTTAGGAGGAGGGACTTTCTGAGCATTTTCCCAACTATTCTGCAGGACGGGACACCACTGTTGCCTGCCAGTAATAAGATATACCTGCAAATTAAGTGATCTAGAAATGAACTGTTGTGGTTTGACACGAGCTGGCAACTAAGCACCATACAAGTACTCAGTAGTCCCCGTTCCACTCCTACTCAGGATGGGGGAAAAAGTTGGAAGGGTAAAAATGAGAAGCAAACTCATGGTTTGAGCTAAAAGCAGTTTAATATTTAAAAAGGAAATAATAGTTTAAAAATGTAAGGAAAGAGAGTTTAAAAAAAACAGAGAGGAAAACAAAACCAAGAAAGACAAGTGATGTAAATGAAAACAATTGCCCCCCGCCAACTGCTGAGCCAACCAATACTCAGCCAGGCCCCAAGCAGTGCCACACCTCCCTCACAACAAACCTCCTTCCTGGTTTTATTGCTGAGCATGTGTCCCATCCCATCTTCTTGTGCATCTCCAACTCACTGTTGGGGCAGTGTTAGGAGCAGAAAAGTCCCTGATGCTGTGTAAGAGCTGCTCAGCAATAGCTAGGGCATCAGTATGCAAGCAACACTACTTTCAGAACAGATCATAACACAGACTCATGCTAGCCATTGTGCCAAAATCAGTACAAAAACCAAATGAATTGAAGCTGTTTTCTTTCTAGAAACCTTCAAATTTAGAGAGAAATTCAGATAAATATATATATTCTGCATGCCAAATGAGTTGAACAAAGTTTGTCTAAAATTGAAACACAAAAGGAATCCACTAGACAATAAGAAAACCTGATGAGTAGGAGAGCTAAGCCTTGGCAGTCTTTGTGAGGGATGAAGAGTCCAACACATGCTGCCATCTGGTTTGGTGTAGCTAAAACTACAATGAGCAGGAGCTGCATGGCTTCTCACAGTCCCTCCTAGCCCTGTTTCCTCTGATTCAGAATTGTTTTCACATTGTTTCAGAATAGGCGGCTCACAGAAAAAGCAATCTCGTAGCACCCAGCTCTGATTCCTAACAAATTGCTTCCTATTAAAAGCAAAAACATTTTCAAAGCTTGCTGCAATAGACAGGGTAGGTCATTGTCCTTCTTGTACTACACATAAATTCTCCTTGCTCTCTTACTTTGGACCTAATTGTTTCATTCGGTTTTGGTGGTGTTTTCTTTTTTCTTTAGCATTTCTCTGTCTTGGATAATTTTCCTTTAACTTGGTGATGATCTGAGATTAGCTTTGGGTTTGTTTCATATTTGTTTCATGTTTTGAGACCTCAGATGAAAAAGCTATTACACCTATATATAATATTGACATGACTAAAAAGACCATCAAAAGAGCTTTCCAAGAGAGATCTTTATTTAAACTGATAACAAACTGTAGGAGAGAAGAAATTTATCTTAAAGTACTTGGAAAATCACAGAGTAATAAAAGTTGGAAGTTTAAGGATTCAAATACTGTTTGAATAGTTTGATAAGAATCCCCAGATATTTTTTTCTTGATAAATGATTCACTTAAAACTACCAGTAATGGTATTTCCTCTTATTTTAACAAGCCACTAACAGAATTAAGAGTTCTGTAGGCTCTTTAGTTCTAATATATTGAATAAAAATCCAATCTGAGAGAGGCAACATTCTCTTCTTTATTAAGAAGAGAAAGGCTTGGCACTATACACATCAGAAGCATCCCAGAACCTTCTAGAGTGTCTGCAGTTTATTTCCAGGCTTTGTATCCAGGTAATGGATGGAGATTAAATCATGACTTTGTCAGGTGGAGACAACTTCAAACAATTCTCTGCAGCTCAGTTGATGGCATATCCTGGGGGATACTGTTTGCAAGTGTAAAAGGCAAAAGACCCATCACAGGAGCCCTGTGTGCGATATTAAACTTTCTGTAAAAGGCCATCTTCAAACTAGGCCCATTATCTCTGACATACAATCTCCACACAAGTGAAATATTTCTTGCTAAGGGTTTATGGCATTTCCCTAGGCGAAGTTGTAAGCAGCACACAGTTTTCGCTTGCAGAGCACAGCTTGGCAGCCATTCTCAGACAGTTTGACCAAGATCAGGAAAAAAGTCTTGTGCATACAGTCTCCCTTGCAGGATCAGAGCATTAACACTCAAGGCTACAGACCTACTGGGAAAGAAAAAAAATACATGCCCTGGGCTTTACAGTACTTCACAACTTCAGTGTGTACTGAGTGTAAAGGACAAATAGTTACTGTGCTGCCCCAAGGGCAAGGACAGAGGGATCATTTCTCTAGAAAGTGTACTCCTTTTTGGGTCAGAAAGAGGGGCACAACCACCTCAGATGGAGGCTATAATAACCTGTATAGTGAGATATTCCATGACATTATCCTGCACCATATCCCTGTATTTAGGGGGCATCTCCTGGTGCAGAACAAAGAGGACAGAGGAACCAGGAGTGCTTGTCTCCTCAGAGCTGATGTCCGGAGGTGGTTTGTTTTGCCAATCAAGGAAGAACCTGCAAGACCAAAGACCTATAGTTTTAGGTAAAATAAATGTGCACACTGAAAAAGAGAGTCCCCAAAGACACTTCAGCAAGCTGAAAAGCAAGGTGAGAGACAAATAATGACTTTGTCCATGGAGCTGAAACAAGTGTTCTGCTTCTGCCTCATCAGCTTATTCCTGCCTGACTCCTGAAATGACCCCTTGACTGGCTGTTAAAACAATACAGGTCTTTTGTCTGAGAGTTATGACTACAAACATATTATCAGTAATATTAAGCAAGTCTTGAGACTCATTTACTGTGTCACTTTTAGTTCGTACTTCTCTTGGAGGAAGCACTTTAATCCTTTCTTTTACACTTTCTAAATAAGAAAAGGCAGGGATCTCGCATTTGCTTCTAATTATAATGCACTTTACTGTGCAGCTCCAGCGGGGAGAAAAGCTTTTAGAAGTCTACAACATTGAGAGAGAACTGATCACTAATTAAATTTGTCTATGGGAAGTTAACTATAACTAAAATGTACTGAGTGAAAACAAACAGATCACTGTTTTGCTAGTGGTACATGTTAAATAAAACCTGTATAAATCATATGCTTTGAAAGAACTGGGAAAGCCAAGCCCAGAAGTGGTGGAAGCCTTATTTCAAGACAGCACTGTCTGCAGTGTGCTAGTGCAGCACCTCTGTGTAGGAGTGGTGGTGATCAGCTTTTGTGAAGAACTTACCACTCTGTCCTTCTGCATGGGAAAGACCAGTTATGGTGCCTCTATAGTTCCACAGAGCCAAGCACACCCTCTTGGGCAGAACTTGATCTTTTGGCTCTTTTGGGGCTTCTCTCTGGGTCTGGACTCAGTGTGTTGTGGGAGGTGGGATTGGAACTGAATAGGAAACACAAGGTACACTGTAACTTCACTTCAGCAGGACACCATTACAAAATGCCCAAACATGACCCCAAAGGGTAGAGCACAGCTGTGACAAGTGAGATTCATTCACCTGGATAGGCAGGAGAACTGGCAGGAAGAAACCTAATGAAGTTCAGTAAGGGCAAGTGTAGGGTACTGCACCGGGGAGGGAATAACCCCAAGTGCCAGTGCAGGTTGGGGGCTGACCTACTGGAGATCAGCTCTGCTGAGAAGGACCTGGGAATATTGATGGGTGACAAACTGACCATGAACTGACAATGTACCCTGAGGGCCAGGAGGGACAATGGTATCCTTGGGTGCATTGGGAATACTGTGGCCAGCAGGTCAATGGAGGTGATACTTCCCCTCTACTCGGACTCTACTGAGGCCAAGTCTGAGATACTGTGTCCAGTTCTGGTCTTCTCAACACAAGAAAGACAAGGAGCTGCTGGAGAGGGTCCACTGGAGGTCACAAAGATGATTTGGGGTCTGGAGCACCTCTCTTATGAGGAAAAACTCTGGTAGCTGGGCCTGTTTTAGTCTAGACAAGAGAGAAGACTAAGAGGGGATCTCATTAATGCACATAAATATCTCAAAGGCAGGTGCCAAGGGGATGATGCCAGACTCTTTTCTGTGGTGCCCAGGGACAGGACAAGGACCAATGGCTACAAACTAAAACACAAGAAAGTCCACCTCAGCATGAGAAAGAACTTCTTTATATTGAGGATGGCAGAGCACTGGAACAGGCTCCCCAGGGAGGCTGTGGAGTATCCCTGTCTGGAGACATTCAAACCCCATCTGAATGCGTGCCTTTGTAAACTGCTCTAGGTGACCTTGCCTTGGCAGAAGGCTTGGACAATTCTGTGATTCTGTGAAGTGTTTTATTTGCTGATGTCTCATTTAATAGGTTTCAAAAATTGCTGTGATTTTTTCAGGTTTATCTGGTTTATAAAAAGAAATGCCTATTTTTTGCCGGCTATCTATTTTATTTACCTCAGCCTATTAATACAGAGGCAGATGGTGCAGGCAGGTACGTGTTAAGATGTATGTACAGATGGCCTACTCTGTCTTGCAGTGCCTCTGACAAGATAAAGACATGAGGAGCCACAGGGTGCTACAGATTACAGAGGGAAGTGATGTGCATGCAGATGGTCACACTGACCTGTGGTGCCACTAACAAGACAGCAAAATGAGAAACGTCAGGACTTTATAGGTAGCAGAATAGGTAATAGCTTGACAAAATCACTGTCAAAGTCAGGAGTTATAGGGGAAACTATAGCATAAACACCAAATAAGGCTATAAAATCAGCAAAACCAGTTCTGATGGGGAAATGGTACACAGAAATGAGCTGTTTATTTGGAAGGGGGCAAGAGTGGTAAAGGGGGAGTTCTTGCATGGGAAAAAGGGAATATTGTGAGCCAACTGTGTGTTCGTAACTCCCTGTGAAGCAGTGCTGAGCCTGACCAACACAGCATGAAGCAAGACTGTAAACGTGGTATTGCTCCAACCATGATTATATCTGACTTGTGCACACAGGAGGGATCTGGATGCTTTCCTCATTGCTGGAAGGGAGCACCCAGAGGAGGAGTTTGGACATCTTGACTCAGAGTGTTGACAATCTTATAAGGAAAATTTTTCTGTTGTGAATTTTGGGGATGATTTTTCTGTTGTGTGTACTGAATCTGGCTTTGAATCCAGAAATTAATTTTCTTTCATTCAGAGAAACCCACGTCCCACCCTGCCTAAGTTCAGCTCCTGTGGATATTGTTATTCGTACATTCCAAATTCCCAAAGGTGGAATGGCATAACATAAACAGGAAAGATAATGCTTTGAAGAGTGTGTTAAGGAACAGAAATACAAATTAATGGTAAGAATCCTATCAGAAGTCCTGCCCTAGTTCTGTATAGGAAAGTCCACAGGGGCTATATCTGAGTTTGTCCTCAGAGGTCACCTTGAGATTATTGTCAAAATCAGACTTGTAGGCCAATATTGGATCTACAAGAAGAGGTCTATCAGATTGCAAAGAGGTCTGGAAGTCTAGAGCTTGTTGCACCAAAAAAGTTTGCTGATGGAAACACAGTTCATCACCGGAGACTTACTGCAAGGGAGAGGGATTCCTAAGTAGCAGAAGTAGGGTCAGGACTGACTCTGGCCAGCTGCTTCCTTTGATTGTGGAGGGGTGGCTTCACTACACACCTTCTATTGTGAGGCTCTGCCTCTTCCCAAGTCCCCTGGCCACGGAGCTCATTCCGCATCAGAATGTGGGATGGGAACAGGCCAGGACTCTGCAATCAAAGGCAGAAAAAACCCCAGAGTAAGCACACCATGTCTCCTCTGGTCTCATCAAAGGTTACAAAACCTTTCTGTATATAAGGAGGCCACAGGAAGTGGACAGCGAAAGTAAAGAATAACCATAATACTCTTACTCTGACCAAGAGGGGAGGCAATCAGAGAGTCTGTCCTGGTAGACTGTACCCCAGTAAATAATATTCCAGGCAGTATCTAAAGGGTGGGTCACAGAAAAGTTCTCACAAGCATTCCAGCTGCCCTGAAACACCTCCTGTGTCAGAGGTATGTTGATATGCTAGAATATAAATGTAAGTGCATATTTATCTCAATATTGCTGCCCCTATTTGTTGCAGAGTTCACTGCTCAAAAGTCAAATGATTCTGCAGGTAGTAATTACTGACTTTGCATTTGCAAAATGTAGTTTTAGTTCAAAAAGCAAACTGATTTGAAAGGAAATTCTTATTCTGCCCTACCTCCTCTTTCCAGTGTCAGTTAATGGGTCTCTGTGACCACATTGGATAAACAGGACATAACTTTGGCGACAACAGCAATAGTACCACACTGCACTGAGTGGACTAAGTAGGGCAGTAGATGTCCTTGTGCTTCCCATGTAGTGTTAGGACCTTCTGGGCAATTATTCAATGCTTCTTGAAAGACAAAATGCTAAGAAGATTATAAAAATTACCATAGAGTGACTTTGTTGCAATGGAACAGTCATAACTCAGGTAATTAATTTAATTACTTGAAAATTAATAACAATTTCTGATCACTCATTCCTGTAGGAAGTAAAAAAAAAACCCAAACCAACAAAACACTTCAGCAAACAACATTCCTCCTCTTTCTCCAGGCTCATTTTATACCAAAAACACCCTACTTGTCCCATCTCAGCCTCAACACCCCTTATTTTTTTCACAGGTTACACTTGGTCTGTCCTAATCTCTTTGGTAAGATAAAGCGACACAGGACATTGGTGTATTGTCCATAAAGAATTCTGTCTATCTTTCTGTCTTTATTAATTTCTGTTTGCCACCTTTTACTTCTGACTGGTTTCTTTCTGCCAAACCTTGCTTCCTACTGGTTTTCCCCCACTGATCCCTGCATCTTACTGGTTTTCCACTGCTGTGCTTTGCGTCACTGCACTGGGGAGGGTCACCCACAGGCTGGGATCCTTCAGAACTGTCCCTGTCTCTTTGCTTTGGCAGGAACCCCTCTGAGGTACAGCTGCCTACCTACGAGGGCACAGATGTGACAGACATTTCAGTTCTGAAATAAAAGCATCTACAGGGAGAGAATGAACCCCTTTCCAACTGTGTTAGGCAGGATTTCTCATCTTGACACTTGAGTTTCACACTAGAAAGGAGCTAACCCTCCCTTCCTGGGCTTTGTGGACTGAGGACTACCTAAATTATATGCATTAGCTGTTGCAATGGGCCTCCTTATGACCTTCACCTTCTCTGGAGTTCTGTGATTTTCTGTCCAAATACCTATTGATCTTAGTGCAGGCAAACAGACCTGCAGTATTTAACCATGTGAATGGAGGATGAAAAAGAAGGTGCACAAAGCAGAGACACTGATCTTTTGTATCTTATAGAAGGTTATATGCTCTTACTAGTGGGTGCCATCCCTACTCTTTGTGGGCCACTGGAACTAGATGATCTTTAAGGTCCCTTCCAACACAAAGCATTATATGAGTCTATGACTGCACATGAAATAAGAAGTCATTCCTCTTCTGTGTGCGATCTCACCTTGGTTTTTCTGCCATTGGTAATTTTAACATCAGGGAATGGTGTCTGTGACCTCTTTAATGGTCCTCCAAAGCCAAAAGGAAGTAAATAAAGGAAGACAAAGGAATTGCCAGTAAAAAAGGAGTGACTGGCAATTTATAAAGGGAGTATTTGGGTACCCTCATCATCGTGCAAACACTTTCTGATGACATTTCACTAATCTGGTGTGTTCAGACTAAAGCCTTTCTCAATGACAATCTTAGCTATTCCCAAGAAAAGAATTGGCCTGGGATATAGGGACTAGATATATGGCAGCAAAGTGACCACCCATAGTGACAGAAAAGTTGCATCCTGTTTTTAGATATTTTGTTTGTTTCTTTCTTTCTTTTTTACTTCTTTGTTTACTTTAGGAAATAAGGTGCCTGCTGACACAGAAGTTAAAGAGGTTAACAAGTATTAAACAGGAAGACAGAAGATGGTTTCAGCATTCCTCATTTAAGGCCTTGGCTTCAGTGTTTTGGAAGGAATTTCCAGCAGCACTAAATAATTATCTGTTGTACCAGCTACATCAACAGAGCTCATCTTCAAAATTGTAATTACTGCATGCTTCTGACACCGTAGATATTACCATTAACCCTGCATGTGAATCATCATCTAATTTCTTGTTTGAGCTGAAAGCAATTCTGCCTTTCCAGTTGAAAATTTGCAGCAGTGTTTTATCATGTTAATCTTCAGTTATGATCTCTCCTCCATATGCATGTATTGCCTTCCCAGATGGAGGTTTACTGAAGCAGCTCCTGCTGTCTTCATGTGCAGTCTTTGACAATTTAGAACTTTTTCCAAAAAGCACCGGCAATCTTTATTTCCATGCATAATGAAGAAGTTCATTTAGCAGGCATTGGTATTTACAGCACAGAAGGAAGGATATTCTGAGAAATCTGAGATGGTGAAAGGGCTAATTATTATCATCTCCAAAAGAGATGAGAGGTTTGTATAATGTCCTGGCTGGAACTTCACAGTGGACAAGTGTCTGTGATGCCAACCCTCTGTCAACAAATCTTGCAAAAGAGGTCCCTTACACCACATCAAGTTCTGAGACTCCAAAGGGATGTGGCATGAGTCTGTGCCTTGTGAAAACATCGCAGTAAAAAATCCCAACATAGCCTGAGGAGTAAACACAGTTATTTGGTAAAATATTTCTATAGGAGAGTAGTACAAAATTAACTTTTGGATTTAAAATATCATGTCTACTACATTGTGGGGGTTTTAATGGAAGATAATAGTTTTCAGTTGAAAATAGTTTCAGTTGAAGTTATAAATTTACTGTCAATTTCTTATAATATAAATTCATTTGTCTAATTGATATTGTCTATTTAATATTCTGTTACAAGGAATTAGAAAAGCTGGTTTTTTTTCTTTTTTCTGTGTGGGTCTGCCTAAGTAAATTATGATGCTTCACAGGCTCTATCTTCATAGATAGATAGTACTAGGAAACAATTCCAGGCAGTGGACCTCAAATATTTTTAAAACAGACTGTTTGTAACATAAACTCTTAAACATATCTTTGGTCACAATCCAGGCTCCCTCGCTCTCTTCCAAGCAATTCCCAGGCACAGGAAGGAGGTAAGAATGGGCCAGAAACTGTTTTTTGACAGGTGGATTAATTGAAAACATCAGGATTTGGAAGTTAAGAGAGTTTAACAGATATAGATGTGCAAATTGTTTTCTCACATCTCAGTCCTGAGCTTTCCACTAAAGTCTAGTCATGGAGATTCGTAGGGACATAGTGGCTAGCTTTTCTGAAATCCTCATGATCCTTAATCTTTCATCCTCACCTTAGTCCAGAAGTATAAATTGAGTACCATCAAAGGTCATTCGGGAGATCTCCCAGGAGTGACTCTTGTTCCAAGCAAGCCTTCTGTGTTCCGGTCATTCCACCTCTCCAAGACATAGAATCATGGAATGATTTAGGTTGAAAAAGACCTCTAAGATCATTGAGTCCAACCATTAACCCAGCACTGACAAGTCCATCACTAAATCATGACTCTAAATGACACATCCATACAACTTTTAAATACCTCCAGGGATGCTCATTTAACCGCTTTCCTTGGCAGCCTGTTCCTGTAATGACAACCCTTTCAGTGAATAAGTTTTTCCTAACAACCAAACTAAAATACTCCTGGCACAACTTGAGGCCATTGTCTCTTGTTCCATCAAATGTTCCCTCTCCATCACACCCACTCACTTCTGTCAGACTCTTCAAACAGAATTTAAGCAAGGACATAGACATGCTTTCACTTCAGGATGAGGTGATGCTCAGTCTGAGCCAGCCCAGTATTGATACCATACAGACTGACAAACCTCTCACTCATCAAAGATTATTTTGTGGTTCACTTGGGTAAGTGTAAAGAGTCTCCCACTTTTTGAACAACAGTAAGCAGAATGCTGGGGTCATCAAAAAGATCTGCCTTTGGCAAAGGTCCACTGAACAGAAGAGATAATACTAAAACAGGCTTTCTTGGAAATTTCTTTATGTTCCCAAAGAGTTATGAAAAGAGGAAATCTGTTCAGAAGCTGCTTAGAACACAATTTAATGGTGAAAGGAGATGTTTAGTAGACTATGAGGTAGTTTCTCTCGACAGACAAGATCTCCCTATGATGGTCACGATGAAGGTTTTCAAGCAGCAGCAAGTGCCAAAGCCAGTTGCACTCCTCTTGTGCAGACAGATTATGGCACCTAACCAACACTCATAAAATCAGATCTTGAAAAAGAAACAGATTCCAAAGGATTCATGCAATTATTGGTGCAACTCACTGAGATTATTTAAGTGTAAGGCCTTAAGGAAAACTTTTGGTAGCCATCCCACCAGTGACCTAAAGAGACACTTCCCACAAGTGAGCAAAGCAAGTTCTCCTGGATGAAATCCATCTGGTGTTGCAATGCTGTTAAAGTGCTTAAAAATATGGATGAGGCTGAAAATGAGAACATAAAGGGCTTCAACTTAAAATCTGTCAGTGGGTGATAGGAGAGGCAAATGAGTCAATGATAATAGAGTTAAAGAAAATAGGAAGATATTAAAAAAAGCCCATCCTGGGAAAAATGAACTAACGGGAACTAGAATTGCAAATGAATTATAGATGAAGCTACACATAGTGAAGCAGTATTCATGAGCTAGGATAATAAGGACGAAACAGAATGCTTTCTTCCTAAGTAATGAAACAAAGCATAGGCTCTTCAAATTAAGCATTTTCCAAAAAGCAGACTCAGGTAACCTGCACCCATAATTTTTTCAAAGAATTAGTTAATAAACTTTGTAACTGAATTTTTCTGAACCCATTCTTAGAAATGGGGAAATTCCCACATTCTGGGAGATTGTATGTGTAATATCAGTATTTCAGAGAGCCAGAGATCAAGCTGTCAGATGCAAATCCCTACTGAAGTAATGCCAGAAGTAATCAACAGTGCTACTGTTTCCTTCTCCGTCTTTAATGGTAGTATTCATCTCAGTTACTACCACTCCTTGTAAAACAGGCTTGATCAAACAAATCTCTTCTCTTTTTTCCTGTTTGGAAATAAATTATTGGTATGATTCATAAAGGTAGCTGGTGTGACTAACCTTGTCTGCACCATTTGAATGAATGCCACATAGTACTTTGTTTAAAATAGTTTATTTAATGAGAACAAAATGGGACATATTAGGTATTAAACAGAGAGCACAGAAAGTTAAAAATCCGGGTTTTAAAAGGGAAATATTCAGGATTTTGCTCTCTGGGTATCCTAGGAGCTAGTCTATGGGGGGGAAGTGCAGTGAGGAGAGGAAAGAGAACAGTGATGGTGGGGATCAACTAATTAATTTTGCCAGTAAAATTTGCAACTGAGAAAAGATTGGTGAAGTAGGAAATTATAAGAGAACGTGATGCTATTACTATCTGACCTGGAGTGCTTGAAGAAATTACTGAAAAGCCACAAAAGAAGTTTTAACGCGGTCTGTTTGTGGTCCTGCACATCATATACATTTTGTAAAGAAGATGGGGGCATTGTGGGAAAAGTCACTGCAGAATGGGACATTTGCAATTGATTACACCACTAAAGAGAGTCATTTGCATCTCTGGTGACTCATCGGTACATGGGGAGAGTGAGTTATTCCTGTTCCTAAGTCAGAGGTACTTAATAAAAGATGAATAAACTATTTTCTGTAGAAACCCCTCTCTCTCCTCTGACTGGAGAGAGCACTGCATGTTCTGCTTAGACTAGACACCAGTGGCTAATGTTAGAAGAAATTAATCCTACCATTTTCTATTAATAAATAGAAAAGGCAGTTTTAAGACACTTATAAAGCTAAGTATGGGATGCAGTTTCTTAAGCACTTGCACTATCTAAGCGTCTTCTTCAGACTTCAGGTGAATGGATCCCCAAAAGACTCATAGTGTACCAGAAGTCAAATAACAACTGAAATGATTGAATAAACTTTTCTAGATCTAACCTGCAGGAAATTCTTGCAGTCAAGGTCACACCACGGAAAAGCAGAGCACTTTTATCCCTCCTCAATGGGAGGATGGATAGATGGCATCTATGTCAGCTGTCTTAGTATTAGACTCTTACATTACTCTGTGCTCAGTAACTTTATTCCCATCCCATTTTACACAGAAAATTTGCCTTAGACATATGCTGTTTCCTCTTAACCACTGTAGAGACTCCCATCTCTCTTAGACATCTGTATTTTTGGGGCTGGCATTCACATTTGGGTAAAGAAACAGAAAGTTTTCAAAAAAGATGTTTTATTCTTATTGGACTCCTGGCAAATGAATGAATAAATATTGATTCCATGATTTTTACCCATTTATAGATGAAAACATCCTTATATTAAGTTGGCACATTTCTAAATAAAACTGATTAGATCATTACAAAGAATCATAATTACAAAGAAAGTATAAACTAGAATGTACATATATACTTCTAAATAAGGTCTATCAAACAATTATGCAAAGTCTACAAATATTAAGAAAAAATATATGACCAGAATTATTTACATCATTTATAATACCTTCCAGATATATGTTAAAGAAATGAAGAAAAAGAGGAAGAGTAAAAATTTATCACCTTCCACAGAATAAACAAGCAAACAAACACAAAAACCAAACAGATGTGGGGCTCTTAAAATAAGCAATTCTTCTTCATTTAATAGGATTTTTAACCTTGTCATCTATAGCAGAATCCTGTCTCAGTAAAATATGAAATTTAATTTTTCAGAGTGAATTGGAAAGTTTGAATAAAAGTACAGCCTTTTTAAAAACTGTTAATAGTGTAAAATTGAAAAAAAAGAACCCAACTCTTCAAGTATTTGTGGGTTTTAAAAAAAATTGCTCAGCTTTTTGCACACCTTGTAAATTTAGCAATTAATCATTGGGTTACTTTTAATTTTTTTTTAGTCCCATCACAGATCAAATTGTCATAGAGAAAAATCTGACCTTCTGGAACAGGAAAGTCTCTTTATCTATTAAGATGCTATTGTCTCTTTGGGAAAAAACAACCATTTCCTTCTAACAATACCCACTAGCACTGCTCAACAGTACAGAATTAGTAATTTACAGACACCAAATTCCTCTCTTAGCAAGAACCTCACTGAAGCCAACTGAATCAATGGTATTCAGGGCTTTTGATTTTTTGATTTGATCATTAATTGAACTGATAGAGAAAGCAAACAAAAAAACCCCAATGTATCTTGCACAAGTTATGATAAAGATTTTTTTCTAAATACATCTTTTAAGAACAATTGAAAAATTGAATCCTTTATTAAACCAAACACAATTTAATTTCTCAAATTTATCTGAATTATCTTCTTTCTCTTCCTAAAAGATTATTTCTAGTCAAGTTACAGCTTTCATGTTAACACACTCTTGTAGTCCTTGGGCACATCATTCTTTCAGTGACACTGATATAATTCAATTTAACTCAATTGAAATCAGTGGTATTGTGCTGAATCAATTCTAATCTGATCAAGAAATCTAGAATCTAAACTTTGTCACCTTACAAAGACAACAGCAGGAATAATTTCACAGATTTCTGTTCTAACATTAATTTTATATCTTTCAGTTGAATACCAAAAAGACTTTTTTTAAGCAAAGATATACAGACCTGATGCTCACAAATTGAGTTTTATTTGAAGGCTGTTCATTTGCCTCATTGTCTCTGCACAAGAAAATATTTCAAACTTTTCCATTATGAGGAATAGCTCTATGCAAAAATAAGGGTCAAACACTTGGCACTTTTCCACCCTGATTTTTCTGCTCTGTGTTTGCAGCAGTCCTATGCACTTCTGCTCAAGGAGAACTCTGCAAGATTTGTACATATAAGTCAGTCTTTGTAACTTTCCTTTTATTCAGTCAGGCTCCAAGACAGTTCACGGAGAGTAAAAGCTACAGTGCTCTCAGGGTAAATAACAGCTGGCCAACTTTGTATTTGTCTGTGAAGATCTATTTCAATCCTTTGGGAAGATTTGTTTGCCAAAAAGTTTTCTCTTGTATTCCAACCATACCAGTTGGTCTAATAAAACACATTATAACTGCCTATAATAGTTGTTTTGCCCATATCCTTGGCCCATCATGGCTATAATAGCCATGACACGTTCAGGATATAAACTCATTTCAGTTGGGCCCAGTGACAGCACAGGAGGCAGTAGGAACAAATACAGGATGTTCCAGGTGATTGAGCACTGGAACTGGCCCAGAGGTCAGGTGGAGTCTGCATTGTAGAAGATATTCCAACAGCATATGGACAGGGTACTGGGCAACCGGTTACAGGTTCGAGCAGGGTGGTTGGATCAATGATCCCCAGATGTTCCTTCCAACATCAACCACTCTGATTCTGTAACAACTTAATAGCTACCAACTTTCTTTAACAATTCTCTGGCAGGGTAGCTAAATGCTTTACTGAAAATGACAGTGGAAGAAAGTTATCACTGTCTCATGTTCTCATGTAACATGATCTGAGTCCTCTTCCACTCTCCTGCTCTTAAGCAGTTTTGACAACTCAAGTATATACAACTTAACTAAAGAAGGCATTTGCCTGTGGTTTGGATATTTCCCTACTGTAACTTGCATTAAGAGCCACTACAATATTTTACAACCAGAAGCTGTCATTGCAAGTCTTTTACCAGGAATATGAAGAGGTAAAGATACCAAATATCTCCTTTATACATGAATCCTCTAACACATTTTATTTCCCTGAAAACCTATATTCTGATTTTTCTTCAGTGAATAAAATCAGACATGTAAGTTCAGACTTTTGGTGTCTGGAGCACTAGCAGAAGTCTGTTAAAATAAAAAAAAAAGAAAAAGAAAATTTGACTAGTTTAATGGGTTCCAAACATGCCTTTTATTGGAAAGTTCAGGGATGTTTAGCCTGGGACTCGATTCACTCTTCAGAAGAGAACACTCTGGGTAGACCTTCTAGCAGCCTTCCAGGGACTAAAGGAGCTACAAGATAGCCTGAGAGTGACTTGTTTTACAGGGCCGTGTAGTGATAGGACAAGGGGAATGGTTTTAAACTGAAGGATGTCAAGTTTAGACTGATTATTAGAAAGAAATCCCTTACCGTGAGGGTGGTGGGGCACAGGAAGAGGTTGCCCAGAGAAGCTGAGAATGCCTCATCCTTGGAAGTGTTCAAGTCCAGGTCAGATGGGGCTCCGAGCAACCTGATCGAATGGAAGGTGTCCCTGCCCATGGGAGGGATGTTGGAACTAGATTATCTTTAATGTCCCTTCCAACATAAACCATTCTATAATTCTACTGTTTGGTCCATCTTTGCTTTTAACCAAAACCAGAAAAAGTCTGTATCCCAACCTGCTTTCATCCCCCTAGATAAAACAGTTCCACACATTTGATGCTGTTACTGTTTCCTTTTCAGCATAATGCCTACTGTGGTCTTGCAGCACTTCAACAAGTGCTGTCGTTGGCAGTGTTACATTTCAGAGACCCATCCTAATCAGAAGAACTGACAAGATTTTGCTCCCTGCATCCTAAACACTCCTCTAATCCTACGACACAGGCTATACGCCCGATTTCCATTAGCTATATAGATGTAGTTTGTAATAACAGGAATCTTTAAGAAGTGCAGCTCCTGTTGGCTCTTCTCACGTGAACAACACAGGGTACAGGTGTGAAGGCCTGACACTACAGATGTCTATCCCAAAACTCTCACTGGTTTAAGCAAAGAATTTCACATTTGGTGTTTATCCAAACTTTTTCTGTGAGCTGGTTAGAGACCTAAAGGGTGCATATTTTCTTATAGTTTAAACAATTTGTCGAATACATCTTTGCTGGACAGGGATACTAAGGTGATTGATTAGGTAATAACCTGAAAGCACTATAGGAATGAACAGTGCTGTACTATATAAATGTTAACTATTGTTATTTTTTCTTGCAAAAACAGTTCAGAAAAAGCTGACAGGTTCACCACTAAACTCTAAAACATAAATACTAGGAAATGTCCATCTTTGATTTTGTAATACTTCACATGACATTTAGGAGAATATTAAGACAGCATTACCTGAGATTGCTTATTTTTGATAAGGTAACAAACTACTGTCAGCAAATGAGATTTGGTAAAGTATTTTCTGCCGATCACTTTTAAAGTGTAACTCCTCTTTGGTTTTTTATTTCCTCTTGTACAAAAAAGCTGGACAAAGGGATGTAAATTCAAGACGTCTTGATTTTGCCTGGGACTGAGTTAATTTTCTTCCTAGTAGTGGGTGCAGTGCTGAGTTTTGGATTTAGTATTTGAATAAGGACTTTTCAGTTTTTGGAGGGCTACGAAGCTGGTGAAAGGCCTTCGGGGGAAGCCATATGAACAGTGGCTGAGGGGACTTGGTCTGTTCAGCCTGGAGAAGAGGAGACTGAGCAGAGACCTCACTGCAGTTACAACTTCCTTGTGAGGGGCAGAGGAGGGGCAGGCACTGATCTCTGCTCTGTGGGGACCAGTGGCAGGACCCAAGAGAATGGCCTGAAGTTGTGCCAGGGAAAGTTTAGGTTGGATATTAGAAAAAGCTTCTTCCCCCAGAGGGTGGTTGGGCACAGGAACAGGCTCCCCAGCGCAATGGTCACAGCACCAAACATGACAGAGTTCAAGATGTAATTGGACAACACTCTCAGGCACATGGTGCGACTCTTGGGGCTTTCCTGTGCAGGGTCAGGAGCTGGATTTTGATGATCTTTGTGGATCCCTTTCAATTCAGTAGGTGAACTTGGGGGAGTTGGTTGGGAGGGGCTAATCACTGCTCAGGGATAGGATAGGCATTGGGTGATAAGCAATTGTACTGAGCATCACTTGTGCTGAGTTTTATTTCCCTCTTTTTGTTATCTCCATTTTCATTGCAATTACTAGTAGCAGCATCATTACTACTATTATTTTAATCGATCTCTATTATTAAACTGTTCTTATCTCAACTCACAGGTTTTAGCTTTTTTCCTGGTTCTCCTCCCCTTCCTATCTGCATGGGGGAAGTGAGCAAGTGTCTGTGTGGTACTTAGTTGCTGACTGGGGTTAATGACACAGGTGTCAGAGAGAGAGAAGAACAGAGAGGGAAGAAAAAGCCCCCTACCCATCCACAACACAACACTGCTTGGTCAGGCTCTTTGCTTGTGTAGCTGTGTTCTGCAATAGTTGCCCTTCTTTCTCATATTAAGGAGGCTGGTAAGGTGAAGGAGGTGGCTATTCCTCCCATCTGCTTCATGACCTTGTGGTCTGTGTTCAGAGGATATAGTAGTATGACAAAGCTCCCTGTGGAGCTGTCCTCCCTACAAAGGACATTGAAGTGCTGGAGTTTGTCCAGCAAAGAGCAACAAGGTTCATGAAAGGACTAGAGAATTTTTGTGGACTTTTATAACGAAGAGCTGAGGGAGCTGGGCTTGTTTAGTCTCAAGAAGAGGAGGTGTATGCAGGACCTTATCTCTCTCTACAACTGCCTGAAGGGAGGTTGTAGTGAGGTGAGGGATGGTCTCTTCCACCGTGCCTGCAGTGAGAGGACCAGATGAAATGACCTTAAGCTGAGATAGAGGAGATTCAGATTAGATATGAGATTTTTTTTTTCACTGTTAGGGTCGTTGGGCATTGGAATAGGTTGCCCAGGGAAGTGGTGGAGTCAGTATCCCTGGACATGTTTAAGAGGTGTCTGTAACTGGCGCTGGGTGATGTGGTTTAGTGATTTAGGGGTTATAGTGCTGGTATTGGGTTGAAAGTTGGACTTGATGATCTTAAAGTTGTCTTCCAACCTTGACAATCCTATGATTCTATGACCTTGTGTAGTTGGTAGAAAAAAGGAAGCACTTAAAAAAGACTGATGTCAGTTAGAGGCCTGAAATGGACATTTTGAACCCATCATTCTGTCCAAGATTTGAGATCTTTTCCAGAGCTCTGGACCCTGCTGTGCAACCACACACCCAAGGGCCGAGTTTGTCCTAGGACAGATGTACACAGGGGTTTGTGTTACTAAACGTACACAGTCATCCGCTTTGGGAAAGATCTGTAAGAAATGCCTGCACCATCCAGAAATCTGTGGAGGAGAGAGGGATTCACCTAACAGAGGAAACAAAAAATGTTATATTTCTGTAATGTATGTAAGAAAGATCCCTCCAAGCCTGTCCATCCTTGCTAAGATAGATGAGACCTGTACATCTCCTGAACTGACTGAGGAAATGCTGCAGACTGTAGCCCAGAATATTAAAGAGAACAGGGTTGGAGGGTTTTTCATGCATTTTTCTATAAAACATGTAGTTCAGTAACTTCTTAATCAATACTAAAGCTGTTGCCAGCTGTGAGCCTGTGAATCTTTGTCAGAAGAGCACAAGAGACAGCTGTGAGCTAAAACCACTCTGGTTTTAACTCTTGGTGTGTTTAGGATAAATTAACACACATTACTCAAGTTATTAAGACTCATGAGCAGGACCCAGTGTGTAACAGTCTGTCTGTGTTTCATATCCAAGACCAAGACTCCCAGCCTAACGATAGTGACTAGTACTGCAATTTGTATGCTGTTCTGAGGAACAAGCTCTAATGACCCTCATTTTCATCTTCTGTACTTTTATATGTTTCAGTTGTAAAAAGTTCTGTATAATTCTTAGCATTTTTTTAATAGTTTGTTTTCCTATCTTGTTTCTCAGATATTTCATAGAATATTATATTTTTTTCTGAAAAGTTATGCATCCCCTGTGTGTGATATTGAACAATCATGCTTTAATCAATGCTACTAAATCTGAAGTATCTCTTGTGCCTCCAGGTATTGATTCTACTTTCTTCACTTATTTAATTTCTGTAAAACACTGCAGTATTTTCTGTGTAGGGGATCAATCTTTAGGCTCAAATCTTTCTCCAATCACCACCATTCAGATCATCTAGATAATCAGAAAAGACCTAGGCTCATGAGATATTCTAAAATCTTTCCCCATGCTGACAAAATTGCATCTGTGGCTGTAAGAAGTCAATTAAGTCTCTCCCATACACAAACCAATATATTTTGTGCTCCATATTTATACTGTTGCTTTACCAGGTGTTATTGAGACTGGGATTAGAATATTCAAATCAAGTGTTTGGTTCAGTTATATAGTTGATTGCTTGGCTGTGTCATTATTTCCAGCACAATGTCAAACATCAGAAAAATTCTTATTACTGGGACTTGCACTGAACTCAGTAGCAACCTTGTTAAGTTGTCTTCCCCAAGTAACCTGAAGCTGGACTCTGTGACAAACACTCCAGTACAAATAATACCACAAATATATTTGCAGTTTCTGAATAAGTAGCCGAGTCCAAGCTTCGAGTGGTGACAATCACAGACGTTGGGAAGAACAGTATCATTGAACCTGAAAAACCAATTGTAGCACCGTTGTTATTGTATTGTATATCACTGTCTACCACACCAGTGTGACCAGGGACATGAGTAAGCAAGTAAAAAGTTCATCAGTGTAAACTGAGTGAAGATACCAGCATGAGAAGCTCTGAATCATGGTGTACTTGTGGAATGGGACACCACTGAGAAACTGAAATGTTTTCAATATTAACATTGTTTATCAAGAGTCACAGAATCATCAAGGCTGGAATGGACCTTCTTCAGATCACCTAGTCCAAACCCTTGTTCTGGCAGAGTCAGATAGCACAGGCTGCCCAGGATCATGTCTGAGGAAATGCAGAGCAAAGCCTGGTGATGGTGTGATGTGAAAGAGGTAGCAGAGACCTCAGTAATAAAGAGGAAAGAACTGGTTAAGACCGCTGAGGTATATTTTAGTTAAATATTCTCTGATGCTCTCAGGTGAGACAAGCTGTAGAGGTGCGGATTTTCTCTAAGACTGAGTGGAAAAAAACAGAAAACAAGGTATTTTTTTAGTGCCACATGTGCAACAGACAGACAACTTTCAGTAGAAAGAGGCTGTGACTCAGCCCAGATGTGCACAGAGTTGGGTTAACAAAGAACCAGTATTAGCCAGTTCTAGGCTTGACTAGTATGCAAGAATTGACTGTTATTCCTCTGGCAGGAGAAGAGACATTCATGAATTCAGGAAAGATTGTTGCTCAGGCTGCAATCACTGTAAAGCTAGAGTCCAATCATACTATTATAGTCAAGAACATACTGTTTGGCTATATGTCATATGGATCTTTAGGGTACTATGAACCATGATGTCCCTTCCTTAACCTAAAGATATGACAAGTTATGGATTATTCTTGAAATTTGTAAAACAACTGAAGATCCAATTATGTTGTAGGGAAAGCTATAATAATTTAACACTGATGGAATGGTCTTCCTTGGTTATTTCAATGAATTTCTTGGGAAACTGAAAACAGGATTATCAAAGGAATGTGAACTTTAAAACATGTTATAGTTTTCTATAATTAAATCTCAAGTTTCAATTTAATTAAAGATATTTAGAGGAAATCTATTAGTACTGAAATTCAGGCTTTATTATATACTGTCTTGTGTCAGTAATTTGCAGTTGGGCTCTGTTTTGACTCAAAGAGTGATTACTATTCAAAGACAATTGTAAATATGAAACTGTGACATATAATTTATCGAGCTAATTCTTAGAATAATTGCAGAGATATGCAGTCTGTGAAAAGTTTTATAAAGCACATGAAGTACTTTGTTTTAAATGATGAAAACACCATATGCACTTTCAATAACTACAGAACTGTAGAATTACAGAATCATAGAATGGTTGAGGGACAGTAAAGATCATCTTGTTCCAACCTTTTTGCCTGTGCTGGTTTAGAGGTAAACCAGCAGGAGAAATGGACCCACCACAAGAGAGATTATAAGTCAGAGTTACAATTTAATGAAAGATATTACCATAAATACACTGACACAAAGAGAAAAACTGCTTTCAACTCACCAAAANTCCTGCTGAACTAGGACACTGCCACAGGCAGAGACACTTTTCACTAGACCAGGTTGCTCAAAGCCCCAACCAGCCTGGCCTTGAACTCTTCCAGGGATTGGGTATCCACAAGTCCTCTGGGCAACCTGTTGTAGTGCTTCACAACCCTCACAGGAAAGAACATCTTCCAAATATCTTAATAAACCTTCCCTTTTTCACTTTAAAACCATTAACGCCTTGTCATATCACTACACACCCTTTGAAAAGGCCCTCTCTAGCTCTCTTGTAGCCCTTTTAAGTACTGGAAGGGGCTCTAAAGTATCCCCAAAGCCTTCTCTTTTCCAGGCTTAGCAACTCCAACTGTCTCAGCCTATCTCCATGGCAGAGGTGCTCCAGCCCACTGACCATCTTCATGGCTTTCTCTGGACCTGCTCTAACAGTCCATGCCCTTCTTATGCTGGGGACCCCAGGGCTGGATGCAGCACTCCAGGTGGGATTTCTGCAGAGTGGAGTGGAGGGACAGAATCAGCTCACTTGATCTGCTACCTATGCAGGTCTGCTGATGAGGGGAGAGGAGGGGAAGGAATCAGTTTTCATCATGTTTCTTATTTCAGGCACCTCTGAGAAATTCCCACTCATTCTTTTTCTATATTTGGCTGATTCTGTTCTTCACTGGGTTACCTGCCATTAATATTTTCATCCAAAAATATTATACATTTTGTTCTGTTTTCTCAGAATTGCAGATCCAACTTCAAGAAAAATGGCTGATCCTACTTCTATCAAAGTTAACAGCAGCTCTGTAACTGACCTGAGTGAGAGTGGAACAAAGCCCTTCATTGCTGAAAATCTGTGTCTACTTCATACAGTGTGGTTTTGATTTAAATTCCAATAAACATATGGGGTTTTATAGGTGTGTCTGTGTATATTCAAATGTGAAAAAGTTGCATTCCAGTGTGGGTGTTTTGCATATTTATGACATTACTGTGATTTTTATTTATTCTCTAAATTTTTCTGCGTTTGGAAAAGATAGTAATAATAATAATAGCTGTTTTTCCTGAGAAAAGGTCACAAAACCAATATATAATTTCAATATTTCCCAATTAAATGTGTTTTAAAGCTTCTGACTACAATACCCTCTTATTCCCATTTGAAGATCTATTACACCATGAAACAAAATAGCACTGCATTAAAAGTGTATGCAGTCCTGTTATCCAGCTCATAACTTCCTAACACTTTTTTTTTCCAGAAATAACTCTGGTAACTACCAACAATAAATGTTGTTTGCCATTTCATTTTTCTTCCCCAAAAGCGAAGCTGAAGGGAAAAAAAATCCCTTAGACAACAACATCTGCAGCACAATCTGTCATGCAATTCCTTCAGTCAACAAACAGCAAATAACTCACTATCCAGACTGAATCATCAAGCTGTACAAAGAGCAGCTTGCACCCAAGCACTTCTTCCTGCACATTGCTCATAGAATCACAGAATCACTAAATCATTAAGGTAAGAAAAGACCTCCAAGATCATCGAGTCCTACCGTACATCACTGAGATGAAGCAGTTAGCTGCTAATCCTCTTCCATTTGTCAGTCTCTTATTTTGTCGTCTGCTTTGCGGAGGTCTTGAGCTTTATGCTGTCCTTTCGCCAACACTTTCCTGTTAACTTTGGATAATTCCTGGCATACTACTTGTTTTCTGCTGAGCCATGCTTAGGGTGGTTGAAGCTGTCCTGGCAATTTGGGATGAGCTTGAACTGGTGTAATGTCAAAACATCCTCAGGTGGTACCTGACTGAAGAAAAGGGTGTTTCTGTGGAAGATGAACAGGGGTGGCTGCTGTCAGTCAAGGAAACACAGTGAAGAACTATTAGACAAAGGAAGGTAAGGCTGGGTGTTCAGTAGGGTAAACAGTCTTGCCCTCGCAGGGGGTGTAGATGTCAGCGAACCACAGAGTGATGCTCTGGGATCAAAACAAGCAATATAGCCCAAATCCTAAGCAGAACACAGACCTGGAGAAGTGAGCTGAGGTTTCCAGGAAGGAGGCAATAGTGTGTCCAGAGCTGCTATTTTATCAAACAGTTCTTGTCTTGACATGACTTAATAAATAGCTTTCTGAAGGATAGCAACAAAGTGTTTTGACCCAGACATGCATGAACTAGAAAATTATTACCTGTGAATTAAAAAAAACCTCACCTGTACCCCATACAGATCTGTATTGCACTTGTGCTTTTTCACTGGATGGGAACAGAGTCTCATACTGTGTGTGAGTGGGCTAGACTCAGAAAAATCCCTTGACACTTTAATGACCAGAAATGCTGAGCTTTTCACTTACATATTGTTAGGGGGTTTTTAATATCTCATTCATATGACAGTGCTTCCAGAATCTCAATCCAAAGTGGTATATCATGAATCTGCAGAAGACCTCAGGATCTACAAAGACTTTGCGAGACATCTGTTGATTTTCCTGGCCTTATATTAGGGCTCCAATCCTTCATACCTTCCTTTAACACCCAAAGCTTTCCCCTAGCAGCAGAATCTCTACAGTAATCAGGTTTAACATTTGCATTACAAAATCAGGGAACTCACTTTCCTCCATGTGGCATTTGTGCACCTCTGCCTGGGCATGCTCAGTGAACCAGTTACTTCAATATCTGATAGCACGGACCCACTTCATTTTTTACGCTCAATTGCTCACCGTAACTAAAACTTAAAGATCCCATGGTGATCTGGGCAGCTAAGGAACTAAGTTTTTTCTGAAATTATTATAAAGGTCTAATAGCCAAGAAAATTTATGCAGCCATCACTGTTTTACTTAACAGGAGAGTTATGCTCCTAAAAACCATTGAAGCAGCTGAAATATTTGAGAATATGGATTTTGATGTGTCAGGACTCAGATTTTATAGAAATTCAGATTGGCAGATTTTTGTGTCTTTTCTCCACAGGTAACACTAAGTAACATATTTATCTTAAACTAATACATAGTTAATATTGTACATTGGGGGTGAAACAGAGGTTGGATTTATCAGTCACACTTGCAGTTTAATGTGATCAGTTTCAAAACAGTTCTTGTTCAACTCAAATCAATGATTGTGTTTCTGTTTACACACTTTAAACTCATAATGTTTATATACCAGTTACAATCCAACAAGATTGTTATTGTCAATTATAATTAGAAAATAACTACTGTCTTATTCCCATCTTAAGTGACACTGATGTTGCATATAAATTATAGATGCTCACTGAAGTTAAACTGAAGCTTTCCTGGAGTTCTAAATTCTCTGTCCTGTAACTTACCAAAAGAACAAATCCAGAAATATTTACAGACTCTTTCTTGTCATTTAATTGCAGCTCTTTCCATTTGTGATCAACGTTTTAAACTTTATTTCCTTCATCTGTTATACTCTGGACAGTGGCCATTAATTGTAAATAAGGCAGTGAATAAGAGTCAAATAGAAATTACAATTTTTAGCATCAGTCTGAAAGACATCCTAGGATCAATTTCTTTCCTTCCCTGACAGTAATTAATACATTGACTTGCAGCGCCGGTAAAATAAGGAGACATGCAGTGGGATGGTATTCTAAAAAAATGTAATTTATGAAAATTAGAGTATTTAGCTGAATATCTAAGTACCAAATTACTTCAGCAAGATGGAAATCACCACTGATCACAGTGAGGTGCCTAGGAGAGGAGTATGCACTACTTAAATCTGAAAAGAAGTCCTATATGCACCTGAAATGATACACACGCTATGTTAGCCCTCTGAGGGCAGGATCAGCTTCAGCAAATTAAGCACATTAAGGCCTCAGTGTTTTTCCAAATTGTTGCAATTTACTTATTTTCTCCAATTAATAAGTACAGAAGTAAACACAATTAAAAAAAAAAGCTGCCACATTTCTGATGCTCATTTATTTGACAATTGTTAGTTAGCAATTAGAAGCAAGATTCTCAGTTGTAACAGTTCTTGAAAGGTCATTTGTAATTATAGATGTGTTTGCAGAAATAAAATGAGAAAATTACTTCATAATTGATGTGGGAAGAAAAAGTCTTTGAGGAGGTTTCTAAAATCTATAGATTAGTGAAGCAGAGATCAGCCTGCCCATACTGTTGTGCTCTTTGTATTTATGTCTAAAACTATTTTATTGCATTTTTATGATGATGTAAACCTATTTTTTGAAACTGAGGAAAACCAGTGAAATATAGCTTATATTTGCTTTATGTGTCTGATTAATATTCTATATTCTTTTTTATTCTTTCATTTTCTTTCTTCCTTTTTCCCTGTCTTCCCTTCACCCCTCCAATTCTGATTACTGGAGAACCTGATAAAGTGAGAAAACAATATTAAATTACTAAAAATTGTCAGAGAGAAGATGATCTTCCTACCACCTAGTATTGTGTGTTTAAAAAGATAGAAAAAAGGGGGGTCGATGGCTCTAAGAGATACACAGGTTTCTGGGAGCAGTAAATCAAGATGGTGAAGTATTGAAGCAAAAGCAAGGCATTTCTTTGCAATAACTGGAAATGAGTGTGGGATTCTGGATGAGGATGGTTTCATGTTTTGTGGGATATATGAGATAAGGAGTTTGAGGATTATGTAGGATTGTGGTTACGTGAAATTTAGAGGATATGGAGTTAGGTAAAGAAAATGAAAAATAAGGATTTTAATAACATTTGAGTCAAGGGGGGTCTAGCTTTTTTGAGGTTTAGAGGAGGATATTTAGAATTTGAAACATAATAAAGGAAGTGGAGGAGGCAATTTGTATTATATTAGCTGTGCTATCCTAAATAATGAGGACCAGAGTTAGTCTGGATACACAGAAACAGATGGCAAAAGCCACATTTGCCTCAAAGAGGAGCTTGCCAACAAAGTGTAAAGACAGGAAGGATAAAGGAAGGACACACAGTAATCTAATGTATTTTTATAGTCTGGTTGTATGTTCTGTGTATCTGTCTGCCCTGCTACCCTTGCTGAAAAGCCACCTTCCTCACCCGTGGAAATGGTGACACACTGAGACAGAGCATGTGTTTCCAAGGCAAAGACTGTATGATGAGGACTCATGGACATGGTTGTTCCAGGCACCAGAAGATAGCAACAGTCTTGAATCATATCTACCTATAAAGAGAAAGTTTATGGCCTGGGAGTACACATAAACTCCTGTGCTTTAAAGAGACATTTTCTTTTAATATCCTCCAGGCTCTGAACTGCTCAAAATGAAAAATTGGCATCTAAGCACACAAAATCACCAATACTTCCACAGTGAAATAATGTACATTTGACTTATATTTACTGTTCTAAATTTATCTAGAGAATACACTTTCCCATTTAATAAAGAATTACTTAGTGACTAAAAGAAACACCTGAAGTAAATAAAAGCTATAGACTTAGGTGCTTACAGTTCTTATAGAATTGCTTATTTGAAGAGCAGCTGGAAATCCTCCTCTCTCTCACAGTGCTTTTTAGGGAGTTCAAAATTACCCTCTACACTCCTAAGAATCTTGTCCTCACTCTCTGATGTTTTGCAAAGTGTCTCTAAACAGTATGTGCTTGCAGGTCACATTTATCCACAATGAGTTACTCATTTACTGTAGACAAGCATGCAGGGAGATATTTGTCATTCAGTTGTTGCTAAAGCCCCCAAAGCTTTCTACAAGGACATGTCACATTTTTGATCTTGATGCAAATCTCTGTGGCTCAAACTCCTCCCATATCAGTAGCATCACGAAGCAACATGCAGGATGTGCAAAGTAGGGGCTCAGTGGCAGTGCTGAATGTGCCCCTTTCTGAGTACACCGGTGTAATCACACATGACACATGGGATATGCAAGCCAGATTAGTCATTAGTGAAGGAGGCCCAGTCTCACTGAGGCAAAGGGGATGTTGGACTATCTCTGTCCAGTACACAGGATGGACATGACCTGCCTGTTCCAGAAGACCTAGTTCAGAGATGAGAGTGTGTGTTCTGGGGATACAAGAAGTTATCCAGCCACATTACCAAAGGTAGGAAACCTATTGGAAAAGTCAGCTTTTGGGTTTTCTTTGAAACATGTATTTGCTGTACATGAACTAGATTTAAAAGTGTAAGACAAAACCACTGTTCTTAGCTACACTTGTCATCTGAACTCTTCCTCAGCTGCTTTGGCTTTTCTATTTAGGAAGCTGGCTGTGGTGGGTTGACCCCAGCTGGACGGCACAGGGAAAACAGACTCATCTTGAGGAAATTACTGCCTTGCTGATTTCTCTCATTAATCTTCCTGGGAGACACTGATAAATTCCCTATCTTATAAGTCACATATATTAATAAGCAATAGCTTTTCAATTAAAATACTTTAGTTCTCAGAACATTCACTGTGAATTTCAAACAACTACATATGATGCAACATCAAGTAAAATTAAGATTTCCATGTGGATGTTGAGCAACATACCCTAAAATATATTGATAATTTTGAGAAGACTAATGTGAGGGACCTTCCCACATGGATTAGCCAGGTGTTGGGTTTCAGGAAGGGCCTGAATTGTACCTCCCACTCACTGAAACTTTTTGAAATTCTCTGGTATATCAGTTGTAGGCAAGCACCATTTTAGTCTTTTTCTTTGTTCATGAAAAATTCCATACAACTTTGGATAACAAAGACAATCAGGCAGAGCATTTGTCTGCGACTAAACTTCTATGTGCAAAAGTGAACAACAACCCACAGATATGGGGGAGACCTTCTCCCATCTTTGTTGTTCCTCAGGGTATAATGGGCAGGAGGGAAAAAGTGCTAGTGCCGACAGACATCAGAGGAAAATGCTGCATGTTTAGATATAGCTATTCTTGGGCTGCAAGTACAGTGACAGCTGGAGTTGCTGGTGCCCTTAGAGAATGTAGATCCTGGCACACGGTGTCACTAACACCTTTCAGCAGCAGTACCCAGGCGGTTTCCTTGTTTTCTTCAAGGCTACCTCATGTTCAAAAAGTGGGCAGGCAGTGCTGTGTGCTCTGTGCTGCTTTCAGCTTGTTAGGGGACAGCAGAGTCCTTGGACTGACAGGTTTAACTGATTCAATTGCACTGGATCATCATATATCTCAGCCTTACACCAGAGATCTGGTATCCATGAAAACAAGGAGGTTCACATTCAGTTCTTGGCTGAAAGGAGAAATCTCACTTTAATGAGAAATAAACAGATAAGGTTTATTTTATTCACTATGCAAAGCCCAACACTTAAACACTACATTAAACAGGAGAAATTACTCCTCCTTTTCCTAAGAAGTCTTTTCAGAAGGTGGATGACCTTTATCTGTGTCTTTACAATAGCAAAGGCGTAGCATATATAAGGACATGAAGGTTTCAGATCCCAATGCGTCTTCCTTGAAGTGGATGGCCCTTTTCAAAGTCTGAAAGATCAAAGAATAGGATCATGGAATGGCATTTTGCTCCTTTGTAGACCAGCCTTTAACAGGAAATATTGTTATATTTCACATCTGTTAAAATGGGTCTCAAATAGCTCTTCTAAGAGAAGTTCTAATTTGGTTTTTTAGGCTTTCTTCAAGGAGCCTCTGTGCCTTTAGTTCCTGCATACACATTCACTATTATTAATGACTTTCCCTCCTTAGATATAATTAGGAAATGTTGTTTCATTAATTATTACAGTCTAAACCTTAGAAGCCATGATGGTCCCTAGGCAGAATCCTTACGCATCTTTCAGCAAGGGATGGAGCACTTTTCCTATAAGAAAAGGCTGAGACAGATGGGATTGTTCAGCTCAGAGAAGAAAAGCCTCAGGGTAGAATTTACTGTGCCTTTCAATACCTGAAGGGGCTCCAAGAGAGATGGAGGATTTTTTCCATCTGCATAAAGTGATAGGACAAGGAACAATGACTTTAAACTGAAAAGGGTAGGTTTAGGTTGGATATTGGGAAGAAATTCTTTACAATGAGCATCGTGAGACCCTGGAGCAGGTTGTCCAGAGAAGCTGTGGCTGTCCCATCCCTGGGAGTGTTCAAGGTCATGTTAATGGGCCTTTGAGAAACCTGGTCTAGTGGAAGGTGTGGTGTGCCTGTGGTGGAGGGCTTGCAGCTAGATTATCTCTAAGGTCCTTTCCAACACAAACCATTCTATGATTCTAAGTTTTGCTAAATAGTCATCAAGTTGTCATTTAAATGTTGGCCATTCAAATTTAGACAGTCCCACTTATTAAATGATGGCAGAGATCTTTCATATTTGATTGCCAGCAGAGAGAGAGACAAATACTTAATCTCTGTTTTACTGAACAACCATATTTAGAGTAATTCTGGATTCTGCATTGCAAGTATGTTGCTAAGGAAATGCCCATGAAATTGAGCTGTAGATTTTACAAGTAAGGAATATGTATCCTTGCTTACTTAATATTTTCTTTGGTCAAATAATGGCTTCAGATTGCACACAGATCTGACAGACACACTGAGAAAAAAATCATCTAGAAACACAATAATTAATAATACATAGTAGTTTAAATTTATTAAGTGGTCTATGTATTTGAACTCCCCATCATTAGATAATTTAGATCACTGTGTTTAGTTCAAAGACCTGATCTCTTTTTCTCAAACCTGTCACTGGTAGTCTGAAATCATAATTGTTACTTACTAAATAAATCCAGCACAGGAAGGTACACACCAATCAAACACACCAAATATTCTTATTTCGATACCTCTCCTTCAAGCCCTACTCTTTCCCTGAGGCCTGTGTTCATGTATACTGAACTCATTTCCCTCATCAGGCTTTTAATATGTAATCTCACTTCATTTTAAGGGTATGAAAACTTTCCTCCTGCCTACATTAGTGAAAAATCTTCTTCCTCTTTGAATGACTTTTCAGCTCTCTCCTCTAAGATTTCCTGCCTGTCTTAAAATTATCACAGATCCATACAACTGATAAACCTGTTTTTCAGAAAAGGAGACAACTTATAGTGTTATTGCACTACTATAAATATGGTTTTAAATCTTTTCTTTCCATTTTGTTATGAGCTTTAGAAATTGCAGTCTAATATCTGTGAAAAAGAAGTAAAGAGTAAAAGAAACAAGTAAAAGAAAAGACAAAGAGAAAAATTCATACCTGAAATGAAGACTGTAGTCTAAAATAAATAGAAATGAGTGGTCCCTGATATAGACTTTCTTTATTAAGGATGTTATCACACATAGCAGACACAAAGGCTGTGCTGTTTGAAGGGACAAGTCTAGGAGAAAATCCAAGGATGAAATGGTTTTGCCCTCCTCCTTGTTTCCATTATTCTACCACATAGTGGAAGCATAAAGGTCCTTACATAGTGATTCTTTTATGATCATCTCAAGACTTGAACCTATGTGATATAAAACTGTTGAACACAGCAGGGTACCCACCTCTTTTCTCCTCTTTCATCAGTCAAAGAAACAACTTGTCAGGGTTTGCTCTGCAGCAGGACTGCAGGTAGAAGTCTAGGCAGATCCTACTGAAGGAGACAAGATCTCTTCTAGAGTTCCTTGGGACAGTCATTCCCATACATCCCTGCTGGGTGCCTGGCAGAGGCTGGTTCTCACCCAAGGTTTTTGTTTGTACCACAGCCCCCATCTCCTGACTGGAGCACTCCACACAGTTCTATCTCTGCTTCCAGTGTGAGTTAGTTTAAAGGGGTCCCTCTGCTTTCCTTGAAGGTCTGCAGGGCTGGGGGGTTTATGGAGTAGAGGACTTACATTTATTTCTTTTTCCACCACATTCTGATGATCTGACTCAGAGAGGTCCTTTATGTCTTCATTCTTTATTTCACAATTTGTGGTATTTAACAAAGCAAGCTATAACAAGAAGACAATACATGTCAAATATAAGTCTGGAAAACTGTTGGGAAAGCATCACAATGCAGTTCTAAATCACTTCTAGCATACTCTGTAACAAAGGCAAAACCCCATGAAGCACCATATTTGTCTGGCTTTCCATAGAGTACTCCACTTTGAAGAACTGAGCCTGGAATGGGCATGCAGCCATGAATCATTCATGTACCATTACTTATGATCCGAGTTGGAGGTGACAAGTGGAGACAATAGCCAGGCCATATTTTCCTTTCAGACATACAATGGAAAACTCCATTCCAGCTCCAAATAATGTTCACTTTACGTTTTACATAGTAATTACTCATCATAACTTTGCAGCTCGTTAGCAGAAGCATTTTCTTTCAAACTTCATTGTATTGTTCTTTTTTCAAGGAACTGTAATATACAATGTCATGGAGAAAATGGAAGGAGAGAAGTGGTGTAGTTACATAGGGCCACCCAACACAGAAAGCTTTTTCTGTGAATGTAACATCTATAATTAAGCTATCAACCCACCTAAGAGAAATACAACTGAGTCTTTTAATTAGCTTCTCGAATAGCAATAAATGCCTCATTATTCTTAAGCATATCAAGCTGAGAACATTATTAAAGTCTGAAGGAATAATGAACAACATGACAGGAAACACATTAGAGAACATGCAGGAATATATTTGCCTACTAAGAGATCTGCATAAATATGCTTATCATTGTTATCTAGGAAGACAAAAGTACCAAAGGAAAGAATGGAAACAAAAGGACAGTAGAGGAAAAGTCATAAAGGCACAAAGAAAATGATATGAAGTCAGAGGTAGGGGATATATATTTTGATATTCTGTGGTGTCGAGCACTCAAGACTTCAGCTGCTCTGCCAAAACTTGTCTAAGCCAGCTGAGTGGATTGGCCTGTACTTGCAGTTAGTATGATTTTTTTTGAAACTTCATTGTGTCTCCTTTGGCTGCTATGCTTTGCCTCTCTGAGATATAGAGAGCAAGAACATGCCTCTCCAGAAGCTGTAGAACAAAAGAGTTCAGAGAGGACTTTTGGACAAATTTCTCTGCCCTGAGTCTGTAGGGAGCATGAGTAATCTTTACAGGCTTTCAGAAATCTCTTGGCTAAAGGGAGGTATTATTCTCTCTCTTTAGAAATAATGTCATGAGCACAGAAACCCTTTCTCAGCAGGAAAACTGATGGTATATATCTGATCATTTATAGCTGGATATGTTATCTCACAAACACAGAGAAGCCTGTATTCCTGCCTTTGAGTTAAAGCTCGTCAGTAAACTATTCCTACCCAGCAAAGCTCATTAGTTTCAACTGCATCCAAACATGTGTAGAGAGCTGTGCTTCTGTGGGCTGGAGCATCTTCTGAATGGATTTCACTGGACCATAGAATTATCATGAGATCCAGTCTTGGTCATGTTGCTGGAGCAGGTAGACAGTGGAAATTTCACAAAACTTTCCCTCTTCTGATGTTGCTCCAACATTATTGGATCCAGCAGATGTTGTCTGAGAGGGGAGAAGACGAGCTTCCTTTGCCCCACTCTACTCTTCTTCCCTTCCCTCCATCCTGTTCTCTTTTGAAGTCCTGCACAGCAGTGCTCTGTGCCATGGCAGTGAACCTGGTTTTTTCCTGTGCATATCCAACTCCAGTGTCGTAATATCACACCTGAGCAAGCACCAAGACACCTCTGCACTGATACAGTCAGGAGCAAAGGCAGGGAAAGAGGGAGTTAACTTGTCTCTCAGAATGGTGTCGTTGGCCTTTTGCAAACTCCTCCTTTTAATCGAGGTGCTGTAATATTTTGATACTGAAAAGACAAAGAGCTAAAACTTTTAAAGGTTTAGAGGAAGAAGAGCCATCCTGTTTTCCATTCATAGAGCCATGGAATTTTGATAAAACACCTCCCAGAAGGAACTTAATCAAAAACTTACTTCCCAGTGTGGTGTTTGTCAGCTTCTGCTCTGGATTTGACACTGCTCCTAATCAAGACAATAACATTCCCTGCCTCCTAATCACAGGAAATTATATCTGCTCTTTCAAGTTGAAAACCAAGCATTTTGGTGTTTCTATTGGCATTTTTGCCTGTAAGACAGAGACGATTTGAGACAATAATTTTAGAGTAATTATGTGTGCTCCAGTCATGTCTGTTAGATTTCCAGGTTTCTCTGTTTTTCCTGTGTTTATTTTTTTGTCTAAGAAGCTCTGCAACTGTATATATATAAAAGGCAGTGATTTCAATAAATGCTTCATTAAGTTCAAGCAATTTGTCAAAACATGATCTTCATTCCTAATTAATGTAATGGGATAGAACTGCTAATGTATCAAATTTCATGCTTTTGATCCCAAGGGGATCGGGAGACAAGGAGCTCTTGAAACAAAGATGTGATTCATTATCTGAAGCACAAAATGGAAATAATCAGATTCATGGAAATGAATTGTGAAGACAGTATATGGTGAAAAAAAAATGAGATAAAAAGCTCAAAATGTGCCTGTAATTAACAGAAAGGAAGGGCTGAAGTCTGGAAAAATATACTATCTGGTTTTATTTATTAGTCTCTAGCAATTAGAAAACACTGCTGTTACTTTTATTTTTTTTTTCCTCCTTGAACATGAAATGGGTTACCTTGCTCTTTTTCCCATCCTAAAATGAAACAAGCAGCCATATCCTTATGTTCTACAGAAAAAATTTGCTGTAGACAGTTTGATCTTCCCTGCATTCTTGTAATTTTGCATTTCTTTCAGCAATGACTGTTGCATTTTCTCTTCTGCCATATGCTGGACCACCTTTAGCATCTATAGTTGAACTACCATATTTCTTAGAAAGTCTGCATTTTCCAAGCCATGGAGGCATATAAATGGCTCAGCACTTTCCCCTCACTGTCATTCAGAATGAGAGTAAAGTTGAGCTTTAGGAAGGGTTTTCCTCAAAATTCCTAAAAGACTTCCTAAGTAAGCCTTTCAAGATAATGATTATCAGTGATTTTCAGGAAAGAAATTAAATGCCTTCAAGACAAGAAGAGAGTCTGTAATTTCTAGAATGGCACAGTATTTACCTTTCTGAGCTAGAGTTGATCAAAGCAACTAAAACTGGGCACTGAAGATTAATTACCTTAACTCTTTAGGCCCTTGAACTGGTAAGATTCAGGTTTTTTATCCAACTCTGACGGATAAGTAAGGTCAATGGGATTCGTACAAAACACAGCTTCTTGATGCTGGAATCTGGGTTGTTGGTTTGGGTCTGGTATTTTTTGGAGGGGGATGTGTTTGCTTCTTTGTTCGTTTGGTTGGTTGGTTTGGTTTGTTTTCATTTTGGGGGGATTTTTGTGGTTTGTGTTTGTGTGTGTGTGTGGGTTTGGTTTGGTTTGGTTTGGTTTTTTTTTTTAAAGAGTGACAATTTTGTCTCATTTCTGGACAGGGCACAGACTAAGAGTTTGTGGTTGGATTCCAGTGTCCTGTACTTCTTTGTTGCCTCTCTCTTACCTCTGGTGAGGAGAGACTCCAAACATAACAAAATGAATAAACACCTGCTTAAAAATACAGATTGTTTTTGGTTTATTATCTCTTTAGGAACCTTTTTCCCAGAACTCCATTCTGATGGGTGAAAGTATCTTCCTCAGAAAGTATTCATGTAAGCATTTGTTACAGTATTAGCACTGGCCTTTAGCTTAAATAGTTCATCTTCCCTGATGCTTATCTCCTGGTGCCTTTGTATTCAGCAATCAGATCTCCTCCTAACCTTAGTTTCTGAAATACTCAGGTTCATTAGTCTCCTGTCTTCAGGTAGTTTTTACATTTCCCCAATGACCCAGAGATGCTCCCTGCATCACTTCTCATTTTAGTTCTCCTTTTTTGACCTGAATGTTGAGCAATATTGCAGACTAAGTTTCATCAGTGACTTGGACTGTGGAATTATTAATTCCCTCACCCTAACAGAAGTATCTCTCCTGACAACATATATTCTTTCCCTATGGCATATTCAATATATGATCACTCAGATCATGATCCACAGTTTGTTTCTATTAGAAGCTTTTCTGTATAATCTTTTCAATATATCAAAGGTGAGTCTGAATCACAGAAACACGGAATCACAGAATCACAGAATGGGTCAGGTTGGAAGGGATCACAGTGGATCCTCTGGTCCAGCCTCCCTACTCAAGCAGGGTGACAGAATCACAATATTATCAGAGTTGGAAGGAACCCCTAGAGATCATTTAGGTCTTCCTCGAGAACCTTGTACAGGATTGTGTCCAGATGGTTCTTGAATATCTCCATGATGGGGACTCAACACCCCCTCTGGAAAATCTGTCTCAGTGCTTGGTCACCTGCACAGTAAAGAAGTACTTCACCATATTCAGGTGGAAATTCCTGTGCATCAGTTTCTGCCCACTGCCTTTTGTAATGGCCTCTGGTTCCACAACTAAGCAGTGAAGGATTAATGGTGTATATTGCACAGCAAAATATCTTTATAAAAAATATTGTCAGTAATAATTGTCACCACTCTACTACTAAGGAGAAGCTTCTCCTGTTTACATGGGGATTTCTTTCTTCAAAAAAAATTGCAGAAAACTCTGAAGCTCTGCAGGACTGTAGATATTTTAAAATAGTTATCCAGAATTATTTTGAATCAACTATCTATGATGATGTTCCTTCTTTATTAACAGTAAAATATTGACTGCTCAATCTCTTGGTTAGGAAAGTCTTGCAGCACCATATGGAAGTGTTTAAATCCATAGGCCATTACATGTCAGATGGCTGGAATTGTCTCACTCTGTTGTGTTGAATTTATAAATGGCACCCATGGATAGGTTAAGTAATGCATAAATCTGGGGTCACTTAATGGTCTTGTCAGCAGAAGCAGCAGGTATGTCAGCATCATGTGACCCTTGGTGAGGGTGCAGCAGCACCCTTGGTCACAGGATCACAAAGCAGTTGCACGCATTTTGACATTCAGGACCTATGGAGCTGATCAAAAAGAGAGCAGGAGATAATCTTTCTGCAAAGCTTCCCCAGCAGCTACACCCTCTCTGCTCAGAGCTTCTGGAAAGGAGGGAAAGATAAAGGGCACCAAATTAATATAGAAGTTTGTGGGTGACGTGCTGCTTTGATATATACCTGTGTTCACTAATATTCACATATTTTTTTAAATTTGTGCTTTTCTAGGATAGTTTATAGGCTTCAATAGGCACAGTCCAGCTATGACTCCTTTTCTACCCTACGTTTTACATATATATTTTTATACAACACCACCAGTAAATCTGTATCTTTTGTTATGTGGACTTTGTATATGCACTTTTCATTTCCTTCACTCTGTTTTCAGAGTAACACAGAGAAGGTGTCAATGTTCCATCCCTGGACGTCTTCAAAGGCAGGCTGGATGGGGCTCTGAGGAACTTGGTCTACTGGAAGGTGTCCTTGCCCCTGGCAGGGGGTCTGGAACAAGATGATCTTTAAGGTCCCTTCCCAACCATTCTATGGTTCTGTGATTCTCCATTGCCACCTCAGGTACTGCTGTCACACTGCCTCTGACACTGTATTATTGCTTATATCAATATTGGTATCTCCTTTCTTCTTTCAGATCATTCCCTGTAAGGTTCTTCAGTCAGTCCCCCAACTGCACTTTTTTCAGCCCATTTACATTTTTTCACTGCTATATCCTCCTTCACCCCTGTTTCCTCTTCCTTCTATCTTACAAAAATCTCTTTCTTTGATTTCTAATTTTGAAACTCTTTGTTTTAAGGTGATTTCATTCTCAAAAGTCTAACCTGCCAGCCTTCAACCCAGGAGATTATTTTCTCTATTCCTTCTGCAGACTCCATCCTCTGAGATGATTCTTCTTTCTCTAAATATGTCCTAATGTTCTGACATCCTGAAATCTTCATTACTTTAATATAACTTTTTTCTCCTTTTATGGGAACTGGAGGAAATGCATTGAAGAATGCAAGAAGAAGAGAACTTGCACTTTCTTCCTGAGACAGAAAATTGTTTTAGTCTTGTGAGTAACAGCAGTAACGTGTGTCCCAATGTTTTCAACATCATAGGAATATTCTTCTGCCTCAGGTCTTCATTTTACATTCTGGCATTGACAAATTCAGAGTTCTAGTCTCACCTATTGTGCTGGGGTAGAGTTAAATTTCTTCACAGTGGCTGATATGGGATTGTGCTTGAGATTTGTGCTGGACACAGAATTTGTAACATTGAGATTTTTTTGTTATTGCTGAGCAGGGTTTACACAGAGCCAAGGCCTTTTCTGTTTTCCATGCTGACACCTTGCCAAGGAAGTTGGAGGTTCATGGGAGCTTGGGAGGAGACACAGCTGGGACAGGTGACCCAAACTGACTAAAGGGATATTCCAGACCATATGACATCGTGCTCAGTATATAAATTGAGGAGAAGGAGGAAGGTGGGGACATTTACAGTGATGTTTGTCTTCCCAAGTCTCCATTACAGCTGATGGGGCCCTGATCTGGAGGTGGCAGAAGATCACCTGCCCATGCCTGCCCATGGGAAACAGTGAATTCATTCTTTGCTGGGCTTTGCTTGGGTGCTTGGCTTTTGCATTCCCTATTAAACAGTGTTTGTCTCAACCCACAAGTTTTCCAGCTTTTGCCTTTCCAATTTTCTCCCCAGTCCCGCTGGTGGGGGAGTGAGTGAGCGGCTGTGTGGGAATGAGTTGCTGGCTGGGGTTAAATCATGACACACGTGAAGAAGCAATTATGTTATACTCTTCCTCTGCTGCTTTTTTCAGTGATACAGCAGTGTGAGGAAAAAAAACCCACAACAAACCCATACAAAATACAAAATCAAAAGTCTCATGAGTAAAAAGTTCTCTAACACAGCCTGAGAAAAACTTATTTTGTGAGAATCAATGGACTATAATAGAATTAACACTGCTAAGAAACAGAAGTTGAAAGATCAGGCAGCAAGACAGAAACATTATGTTCAAACAGTTTTTGAATTAGAATTGCACATTATCTGTCTGAATGTGCCTGTGCAGCGTAGCAAGATGTGTTATCTGTTAGAGAGCTATCAGAGACTACTTGAGTCAGCACTGTATCCACCGGCTGTTCTTTGTTTCTGTCATTGAATTTCATAAAAACCCAAAATGTTGTGAAAAATGAGGGAAAAAGGGTTTGATGTTTGGACTGTAGAATAAAACGTAATAGTGTACATTTGAAATATGTAAACTGTGTATAGCTTGAACTGCTATACAGTACCCAGAGATTTAGATTTCTGGAGGCAGTTAAAGGGGGAAAAACACTCCAGACATTTTCTGGATGGATTTTTTTTTTCTAAGGTGATAAAATTTCACATATGTGTCTTTTTAAGCCTTAAACTAATGAGTTAAAACCCAGGAAAATTGCCTTATGTTCAAAATAAAAGTACTGTTCTTAAAGAGCTTTAGGATCAAGTGATAGGGCAAATCGTATGTGAAACATTCTTATTCATTAAGTGATTGTTAGGGCAATTCCTAGAACCGACCTTATTTACTTTTGATTTAGTGAGCTTGGACAGTTTCCTGTGTTGGGAGATGTTGCGTTTAAGACTTTGCAAATTTAGAGTGAAAGAAATCTTAATTTTTTTACACAGATTTGAAGGATACCTGTCTCACCCCACTAGATACTGGGTCTATCCACAGATAAAATCAGAGCAAATAAGGAGAATATCTAGTTTTTGTGCTTTATCTCTAGAATTATGGTGTTACATACTTGTTATTCAGATTCATGTGGGAAATTTGTCCTCATGATTGTGGATTCAGTGAAACTGCTGAATATTTTCACCAAAAATAATAAGTCCTATTCTCAGTGGTAATGAAGTAAATCTTCTGGGAAATTTCACAGACATCTTAGGTTCTACGGATGGATAATAGAGTCTTGCAATTTTCTCTAGATGAGGAAATGTCTAAAAAATCTTTAAAGAAATATATTCTCTCTTAAAGGACTAAAAACAGTTGAAAAATTAAAACCCTGACGTTAGCTTCTCTTCAGGAAAAAAATTTGAGTATGTCTACATTTTATTGCCTAATATGTATATGACTTGCTATACAACAATCCCTGTGTGCCATCTTTATACTCATCTCACTGATCAAGTAAATAAATTAGATTACAGAATCTTTGGGGCCATGACAATGGCTGAGTCATTAATGCTGTAAATTATTCTCACAGCTGTCAGCAACATGTAAGTATCTTGTTTTCCCTCTTTTGGTTCAGATGAACATCAATTAGCTCAGTGATATTTACACTAATATATTATTTATTTGGTGCAATTGTCCATCTGTTTCAGTAATGATGGAAGTTACAATGATTCTCCTGAAAGTAAAGGAACTAGTTTCATTTAGTCTTAACCTTTCCCAGGAGGTAAGAGAAGCCATGTTTATAATTTTCTTACATATTGTCAACAGTAAAAAGGGAATATGACATCTCTAAGAGATATGAGAAACAAACCCAAGAAAGGGAAAAAAAATAATCCTGTGTTTTGTTTTACATGTGAATGTGCCAGATGAAAATAGCAATGAAAATAACAGCACAAAAAATCATGATAAAATGACCAACATTACAACTGAGTTAAGTGCACTGTGTTGGGCTGAACTCAGTTTTGTGGCATCTAGGTTTATCCTGGGCAAATAAAAGAAAGAGAAAAGAGAAATAAAAAGTTTTAATCACCTAAACAGGATACTTCTTGCCATCTTATTGGACTTAAAAGTATCCTGAGCAAATCAGAACCTTTAGGTCTTGCCTTTCTCTTTTACTTGCTGATAATCCACCAACATCCCAGAATCTCAAGGGTCAACCTGACACTTTCCATTTTGTCTCATACTTGCCTTCAAATGTAAGCCCATGACTTTTGACTTCCTTTTCAGGTATATTCTTTTTCCTGCCTCTTCAATATTAACAGAGACCTGCAAAGGCATCAGTTTCCTCTGGAGATCCTCTTCTATCCTGATGTAACACAGCATTTATTCAAGTCAGTGATACCTGATGTTTATGTTCTGCTCAGATTTAACAACTGCACAGGAGCAACCCTTCAGACACACATGATGTCTTCCATCTCTACTTCATAAACTTTTGATGGAATCATCAGACATATCTTGGAGCCATGAATTTCTTGACTCCAGGTGAGCAGTTAAGGGAAGAGAGTTAATTTCAAGTTATAGATTTATGGATTAGCCCCATATTGCTTTATATTTTGAGACTTTTACAGATAGGATTTCTATACCTACAGGGTAACTGCGCATATCAGAGGAAGACTGATATAGGTCACATCAGTATTTTGCAAAACATGAATGTTCAGTTTTACAGCTGCTTTTAAGGGTTTTAGCCTTAGGGGTTGTAGAAAATGTGAACGGTGCTACAGTTTGAGAAGTTTGAACCAGTAGTGTGGTAAAAGTCTCTAATACAGAAGGGTTAAAGTATGGAAACCTTCTGAATGTTTTACTCTTGACTAACTGAAATTAATGAGGTGTTCATGTCTGGGTCTTTCCTCAGGGGCTTGAAATTAACTGACTGGCAATTAATTATGAGTTAATAAATTTAAATGCATATTAATTCTAAAATTATGCAATACCAAGGATCCTAAGAAACTGGATTTTTTTAATGTGACTTCTTTATGAAACAAAGTCCAGGTAAACTTGATTTACACTTTCTTATGGATGTGTCATTTTAGGCTAAGACAATGTATTTTCTTTTCATGCAACTGCATTGATCAGGAAAATAAATTAGGTCTGAGAGTTACAGGTTTGGTTCTCTCTTAAGATAATGGCTCACTATAAGAAACCATTAATGTAGTAAATCATAGTCAGAAATGTTGACACCATGAAAGCATCTTATATGCTTCTCTTTGATGTAACTGAGCATCAATTAGTTCAGTGATATTTGCATAAATACCTCTATTTTGTGGGTAGAACTGTCCATCTGTTTCACTAAGAACTTAATTACAATGTGTTTTTCTGGGAAAGAAGAAATTAATCTTTCTGACTGTTAATCTTTTCTACAAGACAAAGCAGTCAGGTTCGCTAGAAAACAGCAACTGTATAGGGTCTGATGAAATATTTTGTCCTGAAATATAAAATGTTAATAAATGAAAACAAATAATATTTCCAAAATATAACAGAGAATCAGCAGTAGATTTTAAGCCCACGAGTCTCATTGCATGGACTATCACTGCTCAGTATCAATGTCTTCTTTCTTTAGAATAATGTCAAGAACTGAGGTTTTGTTTAGTTTCCTCATTTAAAGCATATTTGGGGAGGGGAATCTCAATCTATCCCACTTCTACAAGTTGGATGCATGGGCCAGTAAGAGGGAGAGGGATTGCAGGTCATCAGGTGAGCACCAGGAAAGCAGTACAAAGGGATTCCAGGCGCTCCAGCCAGTAAGTCAATACCATCAGGGGCCCAGCTTAAAGGCCTCTATCACATGAACACAGCACAGGGAATAAACAAGGGGAGTTAAAAGATGTGTGCACCTCTGAAGGTCTGTGATCTTATGGACATCACAGAGATGTGGCTTCTATGACTGGAGTGTCGGAGTGGAAGGATACAGGCTCTCTGGGAAGGACAAACAGGAGAGACAAGGAGTGGTTGTCACTGTCTTTATCAATGACCAGCTCGAATGCATGGAGCTCCATCGTAGGGATAGAAGAGGAACTAACTGAGAGCTCATGGATCAGGATGGAAGGGTGGGCAGGGGCAAGTGACATTGTAGTGGAGGTCTGCTACAGGTCACCTGATCAGGAAGACTAAATGGATGAGACCCTCTCCAGACATATGGCAGCAGCCCCACATTCACAAGAGCTGGCCTCATAGGGAACTTCAAGCACCCTGATATCTGTTGGAAGGACAACACAGCAGGCCATGAGCAATCCAGGAGATTCTTGGAATGCGCTGATGGCGACTTCATGCTCCAAGTGACAGAGGATCCACAAATGAGAGGTGCTATGCTGATCCTTGTTCTCACCAGCAGGGTAGGCTGGTTGAGGAATGTGCACCTCAGGGGATCAGACTTTGGCTTCCATAGAGATCTCTTTAGTAGAGTGACTGAAGGGAAGAGGGCTTAGAAGAGCTGGTTAATGCTCAAGAATCATCTCATCCAATTCAGGAGCAACACGTTGCAACACAGAGGAAGTCGGGCAGAGACACCAGGAGGCCTGTGAGGATAAACAAGGAGCTCATGGGCACAGTCAAACACAAAAAGGAAGCCCACAGAGGGTCAGGTTGGATGGGACCCTAGAGAGGGTGTGGAGTCTCCCTCACTTCAGATCTTGAAGAACTGTCTGGGCACAATCCTGTGCTCTGGGATGACCCTGCTGGACCAGGGAGGTTGGCCCAGATGACCCACTGTGTTCCCTTCCAACCTGACTCAATCTGTGATTCTGTTATTCTGTGATTCATTGACAGTGCAAAGTGTCCCTGTCTTAAGCAGCGGGGTTATAACTAGATGATCTTTAACGTCCCCTCAAACCCCAAGCATTCTATGATTTCCTGAGTACCTCAGGTACAAGGGCAACAACTGGTCAGGCAGCTGCAGGACCATCTCCACCACTCCTCAGAGTTGGGGCACATGGATATGGTGGCATAAATGACATATTCTGCCCTTGTGTTATATGGACTCTCCTGAAAACTCACAGAAATAGCTGTTTGCACAAGCTTTCACGTAGTATTCCAAGGTCATTTTTTTCTCTTGAGTTTTCTGACTTTCATCATCACACACAATTCTTCTCTTTGATATGAAAGTTTCTTGTGAACAGCTGAAAAAACTTTGCTATTTTTTCAAATGGATCCCTAGCTGAATTAATTGCTGTAAAATAGTAGCTCTGGAGGTATGAATGTCCACCTTCCAATAACTGACCTGTAATGAGAAGTGACTAGTTGCCAAGAATACTTATAAGATAACTCCTTTTATCCAGGAGATAAAGGCCTTTGTTCTTGGAACTGACAAGTCAGAGTTATAGTTTCATTTCCTTATGCGTCATCCAATCTGTAATTGTTAAGCTTTTGGCTTTAACGTGTGGATTTATTCCTTCTCCAACAAAGCTTTGATCCATAATTTACACCAAGAGCTCAAGTTGCCTCTCATGTCCAGAGCTATTAGATCAAGATTAACTTTGTTAAAGTTGGTGGACAGTCACTGTGGTTGTTCCAGTGCAAAACTGGTGTATGTGAAGAAGAGGGTGAGACATCTAGTCTGGGCCCAGTTCTGAAAACCTCTTCTTTCAGTTTTCCAGCTAAATTTTTGCCTATCTTATATTTTGCAGGTTGCTTGAAATTTCAGTGCATTTAGAGATGCCCTTTTCCATGTCTTACACACATTAAAATGTTACCATGGAGAAAATAAGTAAATAAATTCATCTTAATCGAGCAGTGTTTCTCCCCTTTTCCCTGCCTCACTTATGAGATATTTTACATCATGATTTTGCTGATGGTCTTGTCTCAGGTCAAAATTCTCAGCAACAAAGTCTGTTTACTCTGAAAAGTTAGTCTAACCACATTGCACATACCAGAGTAAGAGAAGTTTCCCTACAGCAGTGTATTTGGAAGGGGCACATCAATACAAAAGAGCATAGAAACAGAATACTTTTGAAGAAAGTAGTAAAGAGTCTTTGAGTTCCTCTCATGTAATATTTGATATCAATAAAAAACATAATCAGGAAAACTAAGCCAAAAAAACCTCAACAAATTTTCTCTTTGCATGTTTCCATTTCTATATGCAAGTAAAAACAAGAGAGATTAATGGAGGAGGAGATTACTGCACTAATGAAGGAATAGGATGAAATATTAGAGAATAACAAAAGCTCATATAGAACATAATTTATTTTTCAGTGTAACATATTGACACTGCTGCAGATAAAGGGTTTGTTCTCATTTCCATTACAATCTGTTTGCTAATATAATTCAGTTGTAAAACAAGGAAAAAAGATTTCTTAAATCTTGCCAGAAGGCCCAATTCATGACACCACCTAGGAAAAAAATCCATGTTTAACCAGTTTAAACCTGTCCTTATGGGCCTACCGGGCTCTTCTTGTTCCACACCAGAATAACTCAAAGCATAATTCCTTCCTTTGATTTGAAATCAAATCAATTCCTTAGTATGGTAGCATAGATCCCACAACATTTTTTCCATAATGTGTGTGTATATTTATATAATTCTAAATTAGTCTCAAGGATGGAATCAGGCAAGAACCAGACCATGTTCAGTTTCTTCTGTACTCTCTCACTCCAAGGAAGCCCACTATGTACCTTCTGTAACATCTTCTCCTATCACTTAGAGAAATGTTTCTGTCCCCAGAAGCCACAGGTCTTCAAAATTATTCTGCTCTGAAGATTTTATAATTACAGCATTAGGCTTTCCCCCTCCTTCTCACTGTTTCAGCGCTTGCCTCTTGTCCTAATGCATCTATCTCCACATGTGCTAACCCCATGTACATTAAGCAATCAAAAAAAGTGCTTCAGAAAAACAAAAAAATCCATTTCATATGTCTTTCATATGTTTCATAGCCCTTAGTTTCCTGGAAATGTTAGCACTTACCATGCTTGCAATGCCTTTATTTCTGCCGTCATTGGCCTTGAGAGTACCTTGTCATCTTCCCTGGGATAAGCACAGCCAGTCTTGCAAGCCAGCAGCACACTAATAGGTAGTTAGTATTCAGACAGGTCAGGTACTTTCATACTTTTGGTTACAGAAAGGTTTCTATGAGCTGAGTGAAGATTTAGCAGCATTTTTTCCCAGCCTTAAGCAAAAGACACTGAAAGTACTAATAATATCAGTATGCCATTAGGAACTGAATTGATTAATTGGCTAGTGAATGCAAAGCACTATGAAAATGTGAAGTGCCTTATACTTGGTGCTATTGTGATAATTAAGATTGATTCTTTTCAAATTCTTTTCTCAAGACTTAGAGCCACTGTTAAATTAGCACAATTTAAGGAATTAGCAAGCAGTAGTAGAACTGCAGTAGCTGCCTTTATGTATACTCTTATCCTACAGCAACAGTCTGATAATTTCATTTCATGTATGTTGAGTAAAATTATGTTCACTACATTGTCGTTAGGTTGTTACTGCAGTACATCAAGTGACGCTGAAAGAAACTGTCACTGTCCCCAATGCTGTTTGGTCCTCACATTCCTTTTTTTTACTGGTTTAGACATCTATACAACTGTGTGGTAAAATAAATCAAGGAAGCAATCCAGTTGGAAAACAGATTATCAGCATTATTATTATTATTTTTATTGTTGTTGTTGTTTTTGTTGCTGTCTTGAAGACTGGTTAGTTTTCAGGTCTATCTCTTCTCTAAGCTCATGTGATTAGCCCTGAAAAGAGGAAGGGTAGTATCTCTCCTTTTAGTACCTTAAACTGTGTGTTAATTATAGTTTGTCTCACTTTGACATGAATTTGCTGTAGGTGAGGAGAACACAAAGCACAGGGTAGACATTTTATGAAGGTTAGCCTTAGTAACTTCTTACTACTGTTGAGCCCTCACTACTCATGATGTTTTGGAAGCTGCACATTTTGTGCCATCAGTATTATTGTTATCAACTGAGAGCCAATGAACTCAAAATTTTACTGATTTTTGCTTGAAAATTCCAACCTCCATATGTATTGTTTGTCTTATGGCGTTTGGAAAGTGAAGGCAAAAAAGGATTTACATGAAACCAGTGAAACTTTTCACTCAAAGTTCTTATTTTAACTTATTTTTCATCTTTTAAAAGCAAGTTTTAACAAAAAATTACACAGGGGTTTTCTTGGTTTTTTTTTTTTTCATATATGTGAAAATAAAGGTTGTCTGGGTGAACTATTTGTGTCTTCACAGAATCACAGAATGACAGAATGGATAAGGTTGGAAGGGACCACAGTGGGTCATCTGGTCCAACCTCCCTGCACAAGCAGGGTCATCTCAGACCACAGGATTGTGTCTAGACAGTTCTTGAATGTGAGGGAGACTCCACAGCCTCTCTGGGCAGCCTATTCCAGTGCTGGTCACCTGCACTGTAAAGAAGTTCTTCCTTATATTCAGGCAGATCTTCCTGTGCATCTGTTTCTGCCTGTTACCATTTGTCCTATTGCTCAGCACTGCCAAGCAGAGCCTGCTCCATCCTCTTGACACCCTCCCTTCAGATACTTATAAAATTTGATTAGGTCTCCTCTCAGTCGTCTCTTTTTGAGCCTGAACAGGCCCAACTCCCTCTCATCAGAACTGTTTTAAAATCAAGATTGCAGCTTCTTATACAGCAAACCCTGTAGTAAAAGGTTTTATGACTTAAAAGATTTAAACCACAAAAAGTGAGAAATGTATTTGTGGTTTGCTTGAGAAAATGCCAATGAATTTTTAAAAGTTAAGACTCACTTTGGGGCTTTCTTCATTGATTTCAGGGAGAGAGCATGAAAACTTTGAGCACTCCTAAGTGTCAGAACCAGACCAACAGGCAGAGACAAAAGTAACGAAATGCTTGGCTATTACTCCCAATCTACAGATTATTAATTATGCTCATTAGATACAAAAGTCAAAATCTCATCATGATCCTAGTGGACTGAAGTTAACGTATCTAGTTAAGCCACAAAGCAAACAATCAATATGGTTTTGCTGTAAGTGCCATGGTTGTTTTCTGTCATCAGCAGCTGACATTTTGGAGTATTTCAATTTTGGACATTTTGCCCAAAGAAGAAGGAATAAATCTTCATGTCTTGGTACATTCATCTTCTGCTACATGAAGGCCATTTTGAAACAAATATCTGGTGTCTCTGCAAGATTGCTAAACAGTTTAAGGATTTCTTGTCAATTTCCTCTGTGCAGTGGTTTGGGTTTTTTTTATTTCATGATCGCTGCTTTTTCTTTCTATCATCTATTGACAACTGAAATGGCTTTACACTTGATAAAATGTTGTGAATTAGTATGTGTGTGCAGCATGCTGTAATTCTGCAGTGCTGAAATGTGTAATGCCTTTACTGTCTAGACCCCGGGGGGGAAGGGGGGGGGCGGAGAAAAGCCTCACAGTTTCCCATCCGAGGCTAAATACACTGAATTTTTAAATGCCATGTCTTCCCATTAAGTAGGACTATTGTGCAGAAGTTAATACATCTGTGCCACCTTGTAGTAACCAGGGATCTTGGTATGGAGAGTTTATTAATATACACCATTTTAAGCTCTTTCTGTGTCACAACCTTCATTCTGTTATTTCTTTTGACTCTCAGTGTTTGTGCTTTTAACTTTGTTGAGTGAGAATGATCTAGCACTCCCTTTCTCTGATATTTTGTAAGTGTAACCTCAAAATCTGAGGACAAGAATCATTTGAAGTAAATTCATAGGTCGTGTCTATCAGCTCCTTTAGCCCTGGGCATTTCTTCTTCTTTCATGACAATCATTCCAACAAGGATCCTGAGACTGAAGGCATCTCAAACATTGTATGCCTGTGTACAGAGAATAGAAACAAGCCTTAGGTGTTTAAGTTAGTGGATGCAGGAGAGCAGCTCAGCTCACCCTTTGGTAGGTGACCACTGAATATCTCAGCTGACCACCTGAATATCTCACCGGGTACCACTGCTTGGGTGGGCTGAGAACTCTCTACATTTGCCCACATACAGACATCTGAGAAGCTCAACCCCACGTGGCCTCCACACATTCCTGGGAAGGGTGTAGGTCTTGCACTGGTCCTGTATTTATGTCTGCCAGGCCTTGGTGATGTCTTTGTAGAATCATAGAACAGTTTGGGTTGGAAGGTGACCTTGAACATCACTTAGTTCCATCTTCCATGCCATGGGCAGTGACACCTTTAGCTAGACCAGGTTGCTCAGAGTCCCATCCAATCTGGCTTTGAACAAGCCTTGTCTTGAACATACTAAAGCAGATAATGCCAAACCTCTTAGGTTTAGTGTTATGTGATGACAGTGAAAACTTGCACAGCATTATCCTTTTTATAGCTTTTGGCAGCTGAACCCAAGCCAATTTTCTAAGGTGTTTAAAGCTTTTTGTTTTGCAAGATTCACAGCTTAATTACTGAACTCTCAAAGGAAGAATCCTGTAACCAGCTCTGGGATATCCACTGAGTTACCCAGGAAGAGTTTGTCAGTGAACATTAGATAGCATCCCCTCTCTAAATTGAATACAAGATGTTATTCCCCTCATTGCTTATCACTGGAACAGTCAGAGGATGACAGAGCTGGATCATCTAAAATTAACAGACTGAACTCAAACCAGTTTAGTACCCTCTTGCCTGCCACAGATGCAGAGAACTCCAAAGTTTATGGGAGAGAGGAATACAGTCCTTCAAGATCCCAGTGCTGTGCATATATCCCCCACCTACAGCATCTCAAAGGCAAATGTTTTTCAAAGCTGTCCTCCTTCCTCTGCTTCTTGGGACCAGACCTGACAACAACAGGTTCTGCATCTTCCTCTTGCTTTCAGTTGTAAGCAAGTGGAAGAGAGCAAAAGCAGTCTCCTTGGGTTAGATTTACCTCTGGTTTTGTCAGGGAAAATACTTAATTGTTTTCTTTGTGCTATGTTAGGGACACAGGTGTTATGAAGAAGTTGTGTAGATGAAAATTAATGCAAAACCTGAGATGGGTAAAATGCTTTTTATTCTCTACTATTTACTGTAAAATGTCACACTTCCCTTTAATTATTTCTTAGGCAAGGTAAAATATTTGCAGGTCTTTTGTTAGTTTCATATAGTTTTTAAAAGACTCTTTATAACTTCTAAGTGACTGTGGCTCTTTACTAAATTCCCAGATTTGTAATTGCCTATTTCTGGCAACACAGCACTCAGAAATGGGATGTGTGGCCTGGTCCATGGTGACTAGCACTGAAGTTATGTCGGTACTACAGGATAAAGACACTCGTTAAGAATTAGCTCAGACATGTTAAGTCCAAGGAACTTCACCATTTCCATCACCTTGATGGCTATTTGCCTCTTCATTCCCCAGTGTGAGACATTCAGGATCTGCTAAGGAAATGCTGAGTTCAAAGGTCAAGTGCAAGGCCCAAGTTTTGCCGCCCCAAAGTCTTCAGGAGCTCAGCCTATGTTTGCATTTCAGCATGAGATAGTGATGGTGTCAAACATGAGCCTGGACTTTTCTGTGGACATAATCTGAGCATCTTGTATAGAGCATCTTTTATAGGCGTCTCTTTTATAGGTGTCTGAGATGATGCTGATGAGACTTTCTGGAACAGAGACTACTCCAGTGTTGCTGTGTGCACATATATATGCCATAAAGACATATGTCTTATTTAGAACAACACTTTCCCTGAAGGAAATTGTATGGCTCTAACCTTGCAGGACTGATTCACCTGTCATTTATGCTAGAGTTGACTGATTTCAGCAAACCTTACTCAAAAATAAGGAGTGAGTCAGACTCTCATTCTCTCACTGTAACTAGTACATTTGTTGGTTGTGCAGTTAGTGAGTGCTTGGAAGCAAGAATAGGAGCACATGGCACTGTTAATATAAATTTATAATCTATTTGATGGTGTTGGTAGGTCTTCATGCATTTTTTTTGTGCAATGTTATTACCTTCACACATCCTGACATATAAGTGAAGGAAAGTACATAATTATGAAGCTTTTATATGCATTACCCTTATCTAAAGATAGCCAGATGTGCATTTTCAAAATTACCATTCTAAGACCTTCTTCAGGAGACTGAATATCTTAGACCAGCAGACACTGTGAAGGCAGGGGAAAGCAGCTATTTTGCTGTATTTTCTTATTATACCCAGGTCTGATGCTATTTGAAGGAGATCATTCAGCTAAGAAAATGACACAAAATTGATGTGATAAAACAGAGTCTGGGATAATCAGAAATATTTGCACTTCGAGCATTTTTCTTCATCTTGACTTATTTCTGAAAAAAAATTCCAATCACACAGAAGGACCTCAAGCATCAGGCTGGGACATGATGCTCCTCTCTGCACAAGCAACTGCCTACTGAGTTGCTGGCTTGCAATTTCAGTAAGGAGCAGTGCATGCCCAGGGAGAGCTGGAGGGAAGAAACAACTCAGCTGTTCTCTTCAGAAAATCCAGGACAGTGCAGAAGCATCTATTTCCTTCAAAACTTCTCCGGTTATTCCATTTCTAGCCCCCATACCCACCAGACTGAAGGAGAGCCTTCATGATCAAGACCACTGTGTGTAATACTGCAGAGGACACCTGGGTTTGTATATTAATATTATATTTATATAGCTTGTTTTCCAAAGTCCCTCACTCCTACAACACTAGCAGACACAAAGCAAAGTCTTGTACAGACAGGCTAAATGTGCCACCTATGCCTCAGGTTCAAAAGTGGTGACAAACTTGCTGTGTGATAGTTCATAGGGACACAACTCCTACTTACTGATTTATGCCCGAGTCTTCCCCATATCACCGTTGTGTGAATAAGATCAAATGTGGTGAAATTAAATAAGCTGACTTAGAAGGGCTGGAAAAACATAGGTTTGGCTCATTGCTCTGACACCCAAGGAGAGAAGATGATGAGGATGGGACCCTCCTTCAATAGCAGAGAACCTCAGATTAGCTGAAAGAAACCATGGACCACTAGACACCAGTTTCAAGTGCTTTCACCTCTAAGAAACAGCAATTTAGGGGCAGGGAAATTAGGAATGGAACAGGAAGGTTAGTGAATCAAAAAGGTTTGTCATCAATTCACAGCTATGCTTTGCCTTGACAGTAAGTACATGGTGCAGAGCCTTGCTTGCATTTCTGCTGTGCTTTAAAGATCAGCAACTTGATTAAAGTCATTATAAGGTACCACACTCTTTGTGTGGAAAAGCCTGCAGACCTCCCACAGGAACGAGCCTTCACTCAGCTCCTCCTGATGTCCCAGTGTAACAATTATTCCACTGTTGTGCTCTCTGTAGAAGACAAATATTTAATGACTTTTGATAGACACTTCAGACTCTATCTCTTTGATGCACATTTGTGATTCAGACTCTCTTCCTTCCTTTTATACTTTCATACCAAAGGGGAAAAACTCCTTCCTGCCAGGTTTATAGGTTCTAATAAGCCCCTCAATTCCCTCACACCAGAACTTGTGGCAGTAACAACAGGAGTGATTGCTCTTTCGGATTTATTTATTTATTTTCAGTACTTCTGGCTCATCTGAGGCAGGACTTCATGGGGAATTCAGGACAGCTGGAAGTCTTAATATGCCAGAGTATGAAATATTATATCAAAAGCAAAAAAACAGTTTTGAATTGTATGCTTTCTTTCTTTTTTTTTTTTTAACCTTCCTACTTCCTCCAGCAGTCTCTTCACACACAAAGTTTCTTTATGATCCCACAAGTCCCTCAGAGGGAAACAAACATCCTGTCGCTAAGTGTCTTCACCCATGGGTCTGCTGCCACCACATATTGTCTCATTCCTTCTTCTAAATTGGAAAAGAGTTAAATCCAGCCTCTTTTTGTGAAGCTGCCTGGTAGAAGCCAGTGGACAGCAGAGATGCTCTGCAGGAAGTGGGAGAGAGCGTTGGTCTCCATGGTCCTCTGGGTACAAAGCTGCAAAGAATTTGCCCGTGGGCAGAAGGCAGTGAGGCAACAATTCCTTCTCTCCGCTCTGCGAGTGGCCAGGGATTACTGCTGACATGCTCTGATTCAGTGGGTTTCAGGGCTGCAGCACATTCGGTACAACTTGGCATGACAAATCTGTAGCTTCCTTTGGCACTGAGAGCCAACCACTGGGTCTTGTCAAGGAGAAAGCCTTTGAAATGTACACAGCCATGTCTCTGCATTGCATATTCTCCTAAACAAGTATAAAACTTCTGTGCTCTATGGCACAATCAGATGTAGAAATATGATGGATATTAGTTACCTGAGAAGAAATGCATTGGAATTGGAGGTGCAGCTATGTTAGTAGTTGCTCTAACAACTCTAAACTCCTTATCATTTGTCAGATAAGACTGGAGACATTTATTACTATTTTCTCTTGAGAAACATGTTTCAATTTAATTATTCAGTCCATTCTTTTCAGTTTGCTATCCCCCTTCTGGCACTTTCAAGAACTTGGAAGAATATCGCCAAGTGGACCAATATGGGTTGACATCTGAGCACCATGACTCTTCCCTTGACCCTTTGCCTGTCTCAGACAAATCTTAGGCTTTGCTTCTGCAGGTTACAAGGAAAACGTGACCTACATAATTTCATGTGGCACTATGTGTATAATCCTGCTATGACAGAAATGTTTGCATCCATTGGTGATGATGATGGTGATTTGGATCTCTTCCTTTCAGAATAACAGCTGAGGTGCAAAATCTAGATCTGGATATACAAAATGTCTGCTCTCAGACATACTTTTGTGATTGAAATGTCCACTTTGATGTGAAAAGGTTTGTCGTAACAGCCTAGACCCAGTCCAGATTTTAGAGCCTTTTCACTGTCTTTTTCTGATATTCTACGAGCAATTTACCTGAACGGGCTGAAGAGGCTGAGATTAAATGTTTATTAAAATCCCTGTTCTTCATCTCAAAAAACAAAATGGATGAGGACAATTTTTATGTCGGCCACATTTAATCAAGGGCTTCATATTCAGTATACTGGACCCAGAGGTGTCTTCCTGGGAGACAAGAGGCAGAATATTCCACAATATTCTAACTCTTTTTTACAGTTTCCCTACCCTGTTAGGGTTCACAGAAGATGCCAGCCCAGTCATCTCTAAAGATAGTTGAGCAAAGATAGCAGTAACTTAATTGCCCAAACCATGCCTGTATACCATCCACAAGCACCCTCAGCACAGAAGCAAATCACACTTCCAGCACATCCTGGAGGGAGCCTGACCTCAAACTTAGGCAGGGGGACTCTCAGTACCTTATTTCAGCACAGCCCTAGCCAGAGTCAGGGGATTTTCTGCTATACCTGTGTCTTGTTTGATGTACCTGGTCTTCCTCCATCCCTGCTTCACCTTGCTGCAAGAGACCCTTTGCCTCCATCCTGAGTTTCCCTGCTCTCTGTGAGCTGTAACAGTGAACCTCAAAATCTGCCTTCTTTTTAGGTAGAAAACTGATAAAATAATTTGACCCAATGATGGTAATATCTCATCTCTACTACATCGTCCTTCTAGGTTTTGGCACCTACAGTATTGTCTTTTCCCACTGCTCTTGCTGTACTTTTGGTACATTGCTCCACTCTCTGTACCACTTCTACAGGAAAAGATAGATAGATCCTTGCTCCTCAATTACACCTCAACTACTCTGTACAACTCTTTCCTCTCCCTTGTACTCCCTCTCATTTCTCTTCCTTTTTTCTTTGACTATCTTATTCCTTGCATTTTCTTGCTGGTCCTTTGCACTGGTGTTGCATCATCATTTAAAACACCTCTATTCTCCTCTCTCAATCCTCCTTCCACCTCCTCACTCCTTCATCCTCCTCTTCTTTTCAGCTTTCTACTAAACATTCTTCTCCTCTCTAACCTTCTCTTGGCTAAAAAATGGTGTTCCTCTTTGGGAAACAGCCTTCCTCCAAACAATATGCAGGAATAAAGCAGTTTTATTACATTAAAATAATTAGCAGTGGTTTGGGGAATTATGTGTTACACTTCCACTCCCAGCCACCTGTTTACTCCTTCTCTCTGTTACTGAAAATTGGAAGCATTTCAGTTTATCTGGCAGCTTAGATAGACATGGGTTTTTAAAGGTGGAAAAATGTGATGGTAGTTCTGTCATAGAAAAAAAACCTACACAAAATCATTTAAACTATATATTTGCCATGAAAATTTCCCTTTGGATAAAATACACATACACAAAAAGATGCATGGGTACATAAACATGCCGATATAATTAAGAAAAAGAAGGGGAAATACCCAAATGCCTTCTTTTATTCATTTACAGTTACTCATTCTGACAGCAGCATAGCCTAAGTTATTTTTATGGGGTTTATCACCCCTTTCCTTGACTCCTTTTTGTTCATCATCACAGATTTTATATTTGTCTCATTTAGACTGTGACACTAAAGGAGCATGAATTGCCTTTCTCAGTCTCCACAAATTGACAGATTGCATCTGGATGCTCAGGATTATATGACAATAAACTTATATTTACCATGTTGCACACACACATATATACACACAAATGACAAACAATAAAGGAGTTTGTTTGTAAATGACTCAGCCTGTCCATCCAGAACACCAGCAGGAGTCCAAATATTTCACATTACACTGGCTATGAAGTCCCTTGGTGCAATCCTGCATTTGAACATGTGCTTAATCTTACAGGTATTACAGTGACAGTCAGGGTACATAAAACACAGTGGAAGTTAAACATGTGCTTAATTGCTTTTCTGAAATATGACCTCCAATTTAAAACCAGCAGAATAGAGGGGGAAAGCACAGTAACCCCTATTCATGCTCCTCAACCCTGTCATTTTAAAAAGTGTGCCTAAGGAGCTAAAAAACAATTCATAAGAGATCTATGTGTTTTTTTCACAGCTACTTGGGGAGAAGAGTGTAAGGAATTCCCAAATGTGTGAGTAGGCTTGCAGGAAGTGATGATCCAAAGCAAGCGAACTGCCTCAAATGGATTAGGCACAGGAAACGTGTATTCCTGTATCTATGGTGAATATGATGGAAATAGGATATCCAAGAAGGCACATCTAATGTGTTTCTGAGTTGGCAGCTGAAGTTTATTTTTGGCCTCCGGTGATTTATTCAATAACAAGCTGTTGGGCTCAGACAGAAAAAAGGGATATGAAAACAAAGTGTCTCAAGAAAGGTCAGATGATCACCAACCAGCAGATATAACACAATGCAAAGTTACTTGTCTAGAGGTGAATTCACTGACCTATGGTTTCATTTGCTGGATTCCTAAGAGGCAACCTCTCTTTCCCTCTTCATCTGAGAGACATGCAGTCAAGTTAATTTGTCAAAATTCTGTGCTGTTTTCTTCTTCAGGAATAGCTCTGCATTTATAAAAACAGCTTCTCCTTCCTCAAGGTCTTAAGCCTCAGGGTCAAAATAAATGTCAGCTTTCTCTGGTTTTTTAAAAAATTTTCTTAAGAGTAAGCAAAAGGAACTTGAGCAAAGTTTGGTTTTTTTTTTAACAGCTTAGAAATGCAGTCAATTTATAAAATCCTGAAAAAGCATGTTTATTCCTGCACAATTCAATGTATTTATGGTATAGGCTATGTACAGTAGTAAAGTCAGGTTTTCCAAAGACCATGTCGCTTCATCTGCATTGCCTTTCAGAGCAGGCACAGCCCAGCACAGAGCCAGGAGCTGCAATTCCTGATAGGTCTGCAACTATTGCTCATGGTGACACCAGGAAAAGAAGTTTGTAACTCTCTGGTGTAGGAAGAGACACCACAACCTTGAGGAAAAAGGGGTTCCTCAATTCCGAAATTCTGCCGCTATTTCTGTTGGGTGGGCTAATGGTTTGACCACCTATTGCTTATATTGAGCAATTGGGCTGTGTTACTCCCTTTTCTTCATAGCTCAGTGTAGCTCAGTGCCACTAAGAGACAAGGGTCCTTATTCAAGCAGAATAACTAAGTTGCCCTTCTTGGACATTCCCTGTCAGTTACAAACTAGATAATGAAGGTACAAAAGAGGCAGAGGAAGAGAAGAAGGACACTGAACAGAAGAAAAGCAAGAATGGGAGAAAGCACAAGAATGTAAAAACTGCAGGATCTCAGCAACTGAAAGTCTGCCTAAAAATGACAGGAATAGGAATGTGTATTAGGTGTTAAAGGGAGAGATAAAACCATTACAAGGTATTTTGTCAAACCCCTGAACACAGGAAGCAAAATTATTACACTGGAAACAAATGCAAATACAGACAGTAAAACATAAGTAATGTTAATTGCATCCTGTAAATTGATGTCTTTAGGAGTATGATTTAATCATTCTGGACTAAGGTGCACTTTGCCCATTAAGACATAGTTTTTCTTCTCTTTCTTTACATGCTCCTAAGTAAAAAGAGGTAAAACTTTCTCATGGTGTTGTGAAAATAATATATTTTTTCATGAGAAAGCAAGGGAGAAGGCAAGAGGAAGAGACAGGTAACTTGTTTCATTTAAACCAAAAATAAACTTTGTTTGATGGTCTTCTTTGCTAGTTGCTTTATGGAACTATACAAATAAAATGATGGGTCACGGGCTCCAGGCTATTGGGGATGATAGTGCAGGCTAATGGCAATAATGCTACAATATGGTAGGTTCTGGAGATGCCTTGTTACCCACTCAGCAGTCCATTCACTTAAATTTGTTGATATAAGAAGCTGTATAAGAGAAATTCTTTTGATCTTGAATGGGTAAACACTTGGTTTGAGGGCAAAAACAATTTTTAACTGAAATGAATAAAATATATACTCTATCCTGTGGTAGCTGTGTATCTTTAACTAAAAGGAGAAAAAGGAATGTTTTGATTGTAAAAGTAATCAATAGACAGTTAAGATCAAGGCACAGGCTGTGAGGGGTGTGATCAGTGTCTAAAGCCTGTTAGGATATACCTACACTGCGTGTTTTTTCACATGCTGGAGCACAAAACTGGGCTGGAACAGCAGCTGTCAAACTGCCTGCATCTCTCCACAGGGTGCTTGAGGGGCCTCACTCAGCAGGAAACACTGTGTGATGACAACCATCACACCTCTGCCATGTCGTGCTGCTCCTGTGCCTCTGTGTAGTGTGATCTATAACAGGTATTCTGCTCCACATGTCTGTCTTCTGTAGAAAATACCCCAGGTAACCCAGGCCTTGCTGGACTCTCAGTTAGTGTGTAGACTCATAATTTTTATTACAAATATTAACCAAAGCAGAAGTAACAGAAGATTTGGGCACAGATATATCAAGCCTGGGACTCTTGGGGGGAAAGCTCTAAGTGTCAAGTTGGTCATCTGGGAGATGGAGGTGGCACACAAGGGGTCCCTGTCAGGCAGCCCTGCACCCAGTCATTGTAGCTTTTGGTGTGTGTGAATGACCTGTTTCTATGGCCAGGATGGACTTGTCATCCCTCCTGGCACTGGCGGGGGACGCCTGGGAGCTCTCCTCCTGACACCCACGAGGACCTCCTACAACAATAATAACTGAATTTTTTATTTACTTTTTTGGGAGGACATACACACAACAACCTTAAAATTACGTGGGGTATGGGTGCTTTCCATTTTCCTACTGGTGGAGAGTGGAAATTACATCTTAGAGAGTGCTGTGCTCTGTCAGATATTAGAGGCTTAAATGTAGTTTGATTAGAACATGGTGTGCTAGAAATTGCAGTCTCCATGGTAAAACTCTTCTAGAATAGCAGTGTGAGACCATCATGCAGAGCCCTTCATCCCTTACAGAGAAGATATGTTTCCACTGCCCCAGGCAGAGAACAACAGCCCTCCCAAATGCAATGGATCCCTTTTGCTGTCTTTGAGCATGCTCTTAAAAATGCCTAGTCATGAAGTCTGTAAAGCTGCACTGATGCCCCATGAAAATACTTGTCTATAAGGCACAATACATTTAGAAAACACTGTTTTGCCTTCCCCCTTAAAGTGTACTTAGCTTGTGATTCTACTTAAGAGAATATATTTGTGCTGACTGGTATCATTCTCATCCTCCAGTTTCACTGTTTTTTTCTGATGGTTCTTGGAAGTTTTCATACCTTCTGTGGACACCCAGTCTTTGAGGAGGATGTTTTTCTTCCTAGCTGACTGGTAAGTGTTTCTTGGGGCCTCCTGGCAGCCAAATCCCATTGTATTTGTGAAATCTGATTAACAGAGCACTAAATTTCAACTAAAATCAAATCAGCAACACCCAGTGTGAGATCTGCTTTCTCTTTACATCTGCATAAGTTAAACTCGATTTGTTGGTCTATTTTACTCCAGGGTTGGTTCATTTGTTCTTTTTATGTATTTTTGCCTGTGCTAGTGACTTCAAAATGATAATTCAACTCCCCTGTCTCCCCACCCACAATCTTTTATTATCTTCTTGTCCTTTTGGGAATATAACTGCATGCACTTTCTTTATCTCTGTGTGGGGCCAAATCTCTTATCACACAATTTACATTCTTCAGGAGACAGCACTGGCAATACTGTAATAGTTTATCACTAGATGGATAGTTAATAGCTCTGGCTTTCTAGTCATAATAAGCCCTTTTTGTGTCCATTGTGCCTTTTCTTTGGTTTCTTCTTGTCTATTTGCTTGCCTTATTAAATGCAGAGCACTGTAATGTGCTGTATTTTCTTCTGAAGAAATCTTTGCCTCCTACTGCTTTTTCTTCACTATGTGCTCAGTCCTCTTCAATTGTTCTCCCAATTACTATCTCAAACACAGAAAGACCTGAAATGTCTTGGGGTGCATCCAAAACAGAAAATACTGTGGGAAAGAAAAGCAGTCAGTGCACTTACTTCATCTTTAATAAATATACACATCTCTCTGTATAAGTGCATCTGTCGGGCTAAATGTCATAACAAATCCTTCCCTTTTGTTGTCATTGATGGCAGAGACATCAGCCTAACCTTTAAGTGGCCTGTGGATGCTGACCCTATCCTGAAAGAAACCACATTTAATAAACCAGATGAAGAAAGGGAAGAAGAAATAGAAAGAGAAAAAAATTATGCCATGCTGGAAGGAGCTGAGAATTCTGTACTCCTTAGGATATTATAGGAGTCCAGCTGAGAAACCTGGTGGAGCTGGACTGAGCCTACTCAGCACAGGAAGAAGTAAGATCATGATTGATGTTTTTTCCCCTGTGCTGGAGTATGTCTTCTCTCCAGTTGTTTACCTGGTGAGTAACAACCTTGGGCCAAGTGACTGAGCACACTTTATAATGTCATATTTCTTAAATGGAAAACCATGTCTGAATCATGTCTAATATTCCTTTTCCAAATTGGTTTTCATTGCAATTTACAATTCAAACCACATAAATCAACTGAACATAGCAGAAGACATCCATAACTAGGAATTTTATTTGTCTGAGTTCTCTTAATCGTTGCTGCATGACTTCATTGACTATATCCAATAATCTTATTTTATGTCATGCACCTTTACATGTCCTAAAGCAAATAATTTACTATTTTTGCTTCATGCTAGAATAATGATGTTGCTTGAGGTGGGGTCAGGGATGCTTGGGATTTTTATTTTGTTTTGTTTTGCTTTGTTTTACCAGAAAAGATATTTCATTGCATGCTGTGATTGCAAATGAAGTCAAGAACAACAAGCCAGTCCAGACAAGCCATTTAGGTACGGCTTCTCAAAATCCTCAGTGAAATTTAGTGTACTATAAAACAGGGCAGTGGAGGATGTGTGTGACATCAATGTGAAATATAAACATCACAGGGATGGAAAGTAGGAGTGACAATGATGGCAGGATGATGACAATATACATTTTAAAGAAGTAGGAATATTTTTGTTGTACAAGTTTTACAGAATTTAAAACATTTTTAAATAAAGCCCTTCTGACTAAGCTGATGCATTTGGCAGAAATACTATATATTTGTAGTTTTCCAAATGTGAAGTTATTACACTTCAGTGTGGTGACCTTGTGGCTACATAGGGCAACTGCCTGGTGTCCTAGGTTTCCTTTGACATGACCAAATAGTCCAAGTAACTTGTTCTTCAAGCCTGTGCACGAACACATACAAAACCAAGAAAGTCAGCGTAGGAACAGGGGAAAGTCTCTTGGGGGCCCTTTAAGCTCTAGAGTCCAAGAACATTCCAGGGTGAGGAAAAAGAAGATTAAAATATTTAAATAAGGCAATTGTAGCTTTACCAACAGCACACAGTAGACATCACAATCAAACATTATATGTATTCACTGGGGGAATCAACTTACAGTGAACTTCCTGTATGGACAAACTGTATTTTGATTTCATAATGAAATGATGGAAGTAGCAGAGGGTGATTTTTCAATTGACAGGGGGCATGACAGCTGACTGGTGTAGAAGCAGTTGGCAAAAATAATGTTTCCATATGATTTCGGGTCACTTTGGAGCTATTAAATTAATGTGTACTGCTCTTCCTACAGTGCCTGAGTAATATGTATCACTTATTTGGTCCTTACCATGAGGATTTTAGTGACAAATAACTTCAGCATTATTTTAAAAAGTAACCCAATGCCTGAAGGTTATAAACAAGACATATCAGTACATGCACAAAAATCTATATTAAAATGGCAGACAGGAGAACATAAGATATGCCCAGAAAAGACTGAGAGACTGAATTTGGGCTTAATATAGAAGAGTACAAAAATAATTCATTCTTGGAGAAAGATAGTGCAGTTCTACAAAAGACAGAGAGATTTCTAGGTTCAGCTGCAAGCAGTTACATGAAACTCCAACTGGGAATAGAGTTTAAATGAAATTCTAAAGAAAAATGGATCATCTCAACATTTTTGCTCACAGTCTGATTTCCTGTTGATTTCAGATATGTTTGAACAGATTTTAGAGAAGAATGAAGGAAATTCCTGTTCCTTGGGTCATCATATCGGGCTTGAGTCTCTGGGAAATCACTATAGTACCAAGGTATTGTTCTACACGTCAATTATCTGCTAATTTTAGCAAGGTGACACTCCCAGAAAATGGACATCTTGGTGTATTCTGAAAAAATAAGGCATGATTTAAGGCTTAACACATTAGGAACTGCAGCAGCCTTGCACCCTTGTGTTAGCTTATAGAACATGGCATGGTATTCACTGGAAGCCTGCTGGCATTGTGTTGCTGATATTCAACAGATAGACAGCATTTTATTTCGTGGGGGTTTTGTCTATTTGTTATTTTTCCCTCCACATTCTTATTTCCAAGGCCTTTTAGATGCAGCAACTCCCTTTTCCCCAATTATTTCCTTGTTGTGTAGGGGAGAGTAGAGTGTCACAGGCACAGATTCTATCACTGCTCCTCATCACTGGTCTCTCTGGTAAAATAGTGTCATTGCCTGGGATATCAGTTGGAATTCTGCTCACTAGGGCAGATATGGGTGGTCTCCTTCCTGGAATAATTAATATGCCTTGGCTAATGCTGTCTTTATATGAACAGATCCATTGGATACCCACTGGTGTCTAATATTCTGCGTCAACTTTGCCATAACTTTAGACCCATATCCTGGATCTACAGAGAAGGTTCAATGTCTTCTGAAAGGAAACCACCACATGAGGGGTTCCTCTTCCACAAGGAAGGCAGGCACCATGTGCCAAAATCCTTCTCCATGTGCCAGTCTGACAGTCAGAGTCTGAGCCTTCTGTTAGGCTGGACTTGAGCCACCCTTGCTCATCTGGAGCAGGAGCAAGATGTGTCCCAGAGAGGCTGCCACCTCAGAGCACCCTCCTCTACAGCAGGTGTGACCTGAGCAGCAACTCAGCCTCAGACACAGCACTGAGGCTGTTCCTGGTGTCTTCCCTGCTGGTCTGTGCATCTGAGTGGGTCAAAAAGAGAATCTGCAATGAATGGGCACCCAGAGATCCAAGCTTTACTCACTTCTGGGACCTGCCTTGCTTCTGGGTAATCACTGGCAGCTCCCTCTGCAGTTCCCAGAGCAATGCCTGATAGACAAGGTCTGGTTTTCTGGGGCCTCAGTAAGACTCTGCAAGAAATCAAGAAGAGTTTCAGCATTATATATACAAAGCTTATGCAACTCCTTCTCCTCCTCCAAGGACTTTAAATCATTCAGGCTAATCTAATTATTTCACCAAGTAGTGGGCTTGTCTCTCTTTATGCAAAACACCCCAAATATTGTAAAGACTCCAAGTTATCTGGCCACCTTCCAGTTAATTAACTTAACACTGAAGGAAGTACTGAAAAACAAAATTAAAAGCCATCCAATTTCTAACCATCCCAATTCCTCACAAAAAGTAATGGCTTTACATCTGTCTTTACTCAGAATATGTAAGCTACTTTAATATGACCTTAAATTCCCCCTTTTTTATTTCACATTCTTAATNAAAGAAAGAAAGAAAGAAAAGCACAAACCCACACACAACAGATTCCAGTTACACAGAGAAATAATACTAGCATTTTATGAGCTGAAATTCAAAGAAAATCATCTGGCCACATTCTACTGAAGGTCTCAGAAAACAGAGTTCCTGAGCAGTGAAATCAAAGGTATGATCAGAAAAACCAGAGGAACAGGTTCACAGGGGGTCACCCACATGCTTGGATCCTTGTTGGCTGTAGGGACACCAGGAACACAGCTACATGGCAGATGCTTTCCCACACGTCTGCGAGGCAGTTGGGTAGAGATCAAGGAATGCCTATTGGAATGGAATCCTATATCTGTTGGCAACTGGATCACACTTCTGTTCATGTGGTGTTGGCAGCAGGTGTGGTCATGTGTGTAAAATTAAGAATACATGATAATCTTTCCAGAATAGCCATTTCAATTGGTTTTGATCCTGTACAACTGGTAAGATTGCTAAACTTCATTTCTCAGACTGCCCCCCTATTTTCAGTAGGATCATGTCCTTTTTGGTAGCATTGTTTCCCAGGATCAGGTTTAATAAACATGAGCTTAGTGCACATACCATAAGAATATAAAATCTGAGCTGCCAGCGATATTTCTCCCACCATGCAGGTGGGAGGAATTGGTATATCAAAGAGTAAAAAAGAATTCTACCCGCTAGATCTGGTGTAAGCTAAACTTGACAAAAAGCCAGGCAGATGAAAACTATACCCAGGCCAAGGAGAGGCTGTAACTGGTAGCTGAATCCCTGCCCCTCCAGCCACTGGGCCCTAGGTCTTGATCTGTCCAAGGAATGTCATTTGACAAGCTCAGATTTTAAAGACAGTCTCCCTCTTGTTTTTCTTGTAATATCTGCTCCTTCGTGTCCTAGTACACATCCTCAGAGCAAAGCAGGGTCTGATGCTCAGTCAGAAAACCCTGTGCCTTTTACCCAGTTCTACCTCTGAGTAATAAACTCTGCAAGTTTATTGCCTCTTGATGTCTGCATGTCCACCCACTCTGCTCATCCTTTAAAGCGTGCACAGACCATCCTTCCCTCCTGTGGCTTAGAGAGTGAAAATGGGGATATTTGTACTGCCCCAGGGAGATGTGAAAGGTTGCATGGGACACAGTCATGATTTTGAGCAAGGCAAGGATTTAGTGCTGGCTCGATTTTCACTGCACACAGTGGTGTGAGGAAAGTGAAGTGCTAATGTCAGTCAACAGAAAATCTCCATTTTTCCATCACGCTTGCTCATCATAGAAAAGCTCACAAATAATGAAAAATCAATATTATATTAAATGACATATGCAAAGAGCTCTCCAAAGTCAAGACCAAGTCAGGCTGATGAGCTACAGGACAGTCTTGCCGCATTGTTTGATGCAATTTGAAGTGCTGTTCTATATGTTCAGGTCTGGAATATGATGTCTTTTCAGTATTTCTTTTATGCTTTTCACTCTAATCCCCCTCATTTATACACTTTTGCACCTGAATGTATCTCTGGCTGTCCTTTTGCATCTTCTCAAGGAGATGGGCATAAAGGGTGTGTTCTTGCGCCATTGAAATCAGGGGAATGCTGCTGTTAAATGAATGCACAGACACATCAAGATCATGCTGCAGAGAGATATTCCTGCATTTACCTCTCATTGATCACTGTGTTCAGTACCCTGCAGCCCTCAAAATCCTCCACTGTTTGTGAGCACAGGTGGAGTTAAAGGAAAACAGCTTTTCACAGGTTGTTCCCCAACACATCATGCACACATGCAGAGCAGGACATGACATCTTTCATTTTCATGCAGTACATGACAGAAAGTAGCTGGTCCTCAGAAGTGTTTCAGGATCTGAATTCCTACTCATTTAAAAATATCTGTTTCTAAGACCATTTTGAAGATTGGTGCCTTGGACAGGACTCATCTCACTGCTACTTTCTGTACTTATGTCAGTTCACCAGCCCTTCCTTTGCCTGCTGCTGAATTCTGAGGGCTCCTGAAACCCACCAGGTGGTATGATAATTACACTAATAGATTCTAAAGATATGTTCTAAATTTGTTTGAAAATGCCTGTTAAAACATTAAACATGCACCTCACATCTAAACCCCTCAGGCTTCCAATTATGCTCATATAGCTCTCCCATCTCTGGGGCTCAGAGTGGAAAGTGCTCTCACAATAAGTTTGTTAAGTAGGTCCCATGTGAACACAGGACAGATCTACTGCATCTTTTGCCTGGCTGTTTGTTACTCAGAGACTTCACCAAGACATGAGAGATTCACATTCAAACGCTTTTCCTTCTCCTTAAACCATGTTCTCACCCTGGGTAACAGAAAGATGAGCATGGATGTGAAATATATAAAAGACAGAGGACAGGACAGGGATTTATGAAGAAGGAAGATCAGTGTGTGATTTCCTAGGGGACAATGTAGGAGTAATTTTTGTGGGCACCTAGTAAAGAGGGTTCTAAAGTGCGGATCTGCATGTATTTCTGGAAATAACAAGGGAAGTCCAAGAAAGTCAGCTTGCACCAGACCAATCTCTGGTCTTCCCTCAGTACACTGGAAACTGTGTCTGCTTATCGTTGGTGAAAATGGCCTGGAAAATTCAACTAACCTGAAAGTCGAGGGTCTCTGGGCAGCTTCCCAGAGAAATGTGTTGAGAGATCACAGCAAGGTAGAACAGTGCTAACTCATTTGCTCTACACTGATTTCTGTTCCATGGCATTTACCCACTGCTGGAACAGGTCCTAGGACTCCCTGTATCACTTTTGCCAAAGGTAAGGCCTGCCTCCACAGCAGATGAGCTATTACTATACTCAGTGGTACCAAGCCTAAAGTGATTAGGGATTGTCTGTCCCACTAAAAAAATTAAAATCGATGTTTAATGGCCAGATCAATGTTCTATCTGGGGGAAGATGGGTTTATGTTGTATACAGCAGCACATACAATGACCCCGGGGTGAAATCAGTATCCTGCTTAGTCTCATTATTGTACCTCCCTGTGCCAAGCACCTTTCAGCTTAGCTTTCATCTGCCTTTTCTCATAAAATGTCTTAATGTTGGAATATAAAGATATGATGACCCCAGAGAACACTGTGGGGTACACACACATTTCAGACAAGAGCTTTGTGGGTCCTAGAGGGAAACATTTCTATTTATTCTTTGTCTGCTCATCAGAGGATATCTCTCTAGCCCCTGCCTATATTACATTTCCTTTTATTCAGCATCACAGCTCAAAACCAGCTGGGGAACAGCAGCGTCATTTCTTTATCAGTGTGGCAGAAACGTCCTCAGAGATGGGTGGTTTTGTAATGGGATCCATTTCTGCTAAAAGGGCCCACAACCCTTCCCAGGGAGGCACCTTCACATGAGATAAAATGAACATTAATACCATATCCCACTCGCCCCCTAGCAGAGTGCTAGGATTGTGCCCTGCTCCTTGTGGTATGCTATAACTTCACAGAGCTTTTAAGGAATGATTTGCAGCTCTGACAATAGTAGGAAGAGCATTTGTATAACACGACTAGCTGTTTTTCTGCTAGTATAATCATCTTTCAGTTGCAATTTTACTAGACTGCATCAATTCCTAGGAAGCAACAATTAATACCCATTGTACAGAAAGCGCCATGAATTGAAAAGTACATTTTCAAGTGGCTGCTATAAAACATGGGCAAGTTTTTCATATTAATTTCCAACATGTGAGATAGATACATTCTCCTTATGGGATGGAAAGTTCTTTACTACCAACTCTTAATCACGAGTGCTTGAAGAGATCTAAATAACTTCATTTTCTGAACGAGCTTCTTTTATTCCTTAGGCTGTTCTTTACCGACATGCAGACAATGCAAAGCATTACAACCAGGATAAATTAACAGAGTTTGGATCTGATGGTCCTGAACACACTGTGCATAGATGTGAGGTGGTAAAATGTCTGCAGGTACCATGCCACTTCCTCTGTCACTGGGATTCAGATCGATTAGCTCTGAAATATATGATCCATTTACAGAGAAAAGAAATGTGAGAGAAACCCAAAGATGAAGTTCCCTGCTGATGTAAACTCCAATAAGACATCATAATTTGCATCAGCTGAGGATATAACCCCAGGTCTCCCATACGTTTCTGAGATGTCAGTTTATTTCCACAGTTTTGTGAGCAAAAGGGAGAAATAAAGGAGTGCAGGATGAAGGAGAAAAGCTGGAGGAAAATCAATCTGTTATGTCAAATAAATTGACAGAGCACCTACATATTTCAACTTCACAGATTTAGGTTTCATGTGTTGGACATAAATGTGTCATAGATACAGAAATTTGAGATCAATTGATCCAGTGAACCATTACAAGCAAACACAAGAGGAAGGGCATACGTTAACAGAAGACATCTGATCAGAGGTCAGAAGACTCCACAAACACCCAGGGACTTTGGACAAAGTCCATATGATGTATGTAGAAGAGCTGAAATGAAACATAAGCCAATATAAAAAAGTAATGCAGAATGGTTTTATCACTGTGCTGTTCTTTCTGACTTAGATGGTTCTTTGCTCACAACAGCTTTCACAAAACAAAAAAAAAAAAAAAAAGACACTTAGTTGGTGACTTTTCCCAGCTGGGCTCATAAAATGTCTCTGCCTTTCCCTAGTGTACACAGAGCTGGTTTTGATGTCTGGAATACGTTGTGTGAAACAAAGGGCCAAGTGCGGGGAAACAACACAGTTTTCAGCAGAGGAAACATCGGAAACCTCCCCTTTTCAAAGAAAAATCAGCATTTCACAGCAAAACACTCTTCTTCCCAGCAGAATCAAAAAGGATAATGCAGAGAGAGAAATATTGAGATCCACTTTGGCACTAGGCAGCCATGAGACCTCAGATATCTTCTTGACAGTGAGTCTGAGACTTCACAGCTGCAGGGACAATGGTGAAGAGAAAAGCCCTTAAAAGACAACTGTGAAAGAGACATCTTTGGAATTATGGTCTGTTTATCAGTATGTCTGTTGTCAGAGTAAGATTTCAGCGTAAGACTTTCAAAACATGTGACAGCTGCAGTTAGGTGCTTAGTATTGTCTAGTATTTTGAGAACTGTGGGACTTACAGCTAAGTTAGTTGCTAACTATTAATATGCATGTATATATTTTATTGTAATTATCTGTGAAATTGCCATTCTTCCTGGTTAAAAATTAAAACTGTTATAACTATGTTTCTTATTAAAATAAGGGTTCTGTTATCTATATAGTCAATGAATTTTAATATAAAATAGAAATATGCATCTTCTATCAAAACATTTCTACACCCACAGACTTAGAGATGCCAAGGAGAGACAGGATTTATACCACAACATTTCTTGCCTAGAGGATTTTTTCCTTGTTTAACATAGCATCCAAATTAACATGCAACTATATATAATCTTCCCTACTATCAGTACTAAAATGCCCATTAGGTATCCGTTTAGTGAGTTCCTGCTTTTCTTCTGAACTAAGCAAGGCCTAACTCTGCTAAATTAAGATACAAGCATTCCATTTTCCTCATTCTTCTTCCACAGCTCAGTTCACTTAAGGACTGATGGATAACAGTAGCCATGGAGAACTGCAGCTGTCAAACCTGTCTTCCCAGGATACATGGCCACTCTCTCTTGCTTTGCTGTCACTGCCTATTGCTTTGAATGTAAAAGACTCCTGGTACTAGAATGCAGCAATTCAGGTAAAGAGCTGTCCCTGTAGAAAGAGTTTCAGTAAAGGTTTTTGGGGGGTTATGCTCAAATGTACTTAAAAAGTCATAAAATAAAGCAATACATTGATGTACTTATTTTAATCATGTTGTTTCGGGAAAATATATTTGGAACTTATACTTTTTGCTTGCCTTCAGCTAATGGTATGGTTTGAATTTTTAAAGAGAGAAGATTTCCTGGATGAGGTCAGGGTGTTTTAATTCCCAAAGACCTATCTCCTCGCACCACTGTGCTAAAAAAAAATTTAAAAAAGGATTTATTTTAACTAAATATTTCATGCCCTCACAAAACAATGTATACCTGAATGGCACTTAGAGATTTCTCTATCCATTTTTTAATCTCTTACAGTCGAGTCCTCTAAAGCATCTCAGTCCAGTCTCCGTACCGATTTCTTGGGTAGATAAAGAAAGCAACATCAAAACTAAACAGTCTGATAAAACTTTTTTATTCTCAGCATTCTTTTAATTATATGCCTGAGATAAAAGAAAAGTAAATAACAGCACAACAGGAGGGAAAGTGAACTCCAAAAGAGTTGTGAAATTAAACATAACATGGTGAAGTCCTTCAGCATTTCAATATCTAACAGAAGATTTATCAGTGGTGCACAGGGGCTCAACCACTGTCATTTGGCACAGGTGCTGCCCTGTGGGAGCTCTCCATGGCTCCTCCTCCCAGCCAACAATACAACTCAGCACCAGCATGGGAGCCCACATGGATGCTCTTTGCCACGTGGACAGTCAGGAACACTGGGCTGAACCTGTGCCTGCTGTGGACGTTTTCTGTTTGCCCAGAGCCTCCTGTGGAAGCAGCAGAAGGTGTTTAAGCTTCTGGTTGCAATGTCCAAGGGCCTCACTGGGCATAGAAACCTGCTGCTCTCTTTCATACAGAAGCTGTAGTCAATGCTGAAAAGCTGTTTCTGAAACAGAAGGTTTAACATACCTCTCTGTACAAACATCAGGTATTATCTTCCCAGTGCTCCACTCCTCAGCCCCCCATTTCAAACACCAACAGGAAGAAAAAAGTAACAAATACTGCATTTTAATGGATAAAATGAAGATTTTGCATCTTCATGTAAGGATATGCAGGCTAAGCAATAAACTGTAAAATAAATTCCATAATATAAACATGAAAGTCAGGGTTTCTTGGCTTTTCTAGGAATCTTCATCAAGAAATAAACTTGATCTAAATATTCAAACCAACTTTGTCAGTAGAGATCTTTTTACCAGTTTGCTTGCCTTTAGCAAAATCAATTTGTACACTGTGCATATTTTAATTTAAAATTGTTATTGTCCCCTGATTGCTTTGAGATTCATTTTGTGTCTTGGCAATGAGAGCATTAGTAATGTTTTTTATTATGCCTTGAAACACAATGAATGCTTTCTGTAATATTTTCCTCCATGTTTAGGATGGTCTTCATGCAGTAGGAAAAAAGAAAAAAAAAGCTATGAAAGAAGTGAAAAATCTTAAACTGAAGTTGCAGAATCAACATGCTGCACTCATTTCTCATTCAGATGCCCCTGTATTAATTCACACCTTAAAAAGTTTCAGGTTTGGATAATATTGTGGCCTGTTACTGAAATAATTATAGAGCAATCCCTGGCTGTGCTAGAGACATCTTATGAAATCTCAGGCATGTCTCTTGCTATTGGTGTGACTGTCTGTGCAATGACAGAAAGCACCACTTCCTTTGAACCACTCCCATTCCTGTATATTGCAAATTCCTCTTGGAAAGTCACTACGCTCACTGTGCCCAGAGCATGAGGGTAAATGCTGTGTTGCTCTCACTGGGGATTCAGTTGCTAATGAAAATCAGAAGAACAAAAAGTTGTGGGTTTTTATCTGGAACCACAGATGGCAGTTGCTGTGCCCAAGTGAATACCTGATCTATGCATGTTGTTCATGCAATTCCATGGGATTTTATCTCTTTTCATTTTATCTATTATAGGTCAAATTTACACATGAAGAAAGACTTGCAGGTAGATTACATTAGACATCCTGATACAGTTTGAAAAAAAAAATGTTTGTGTTTCCAAGGATTTTAGGGTTCTCAGATATATAAAAGAAATAGTGGTTTTTAAAACTAGTCACAGGCTATGAAGCACTGGTCAGGATCTGGAACAGGCTGCCCAGGGCACTGGTGGAATCACTGTCCTTGGAAGTGTTGAAAAAACATGTAGATGAGGTGCTTAGGGACAAGGTTTAGCGGTGGGCTTGTCACTGTTAGATTAATGGCTGGACTCAATGATTTTAGAGTTTCCAACCTTCGTGATTCTATAGATATTGTAATATTTTTTGTTGTTCAAATAGACATTGAAAAGGAAAATGTTTTATTCCAACCAAAAGCAGCCGATCTCAGGTATATTTGCTGCACTTCCCAGCTTTTTGGAAACAGTCTCCAGATGAAGCATTCCCTTTTTGGGCTACAAATATTGTTTTACTAATAAATATACACTGCTGGTCTGCTCCCTGACTTGCAGATTTCATCCTATTCTGTGTGGTTTACTGAGCAATTTACCCTACTTTAGTAGTTCACTTGTCACTGACATTTCAAACGATCAACAATTGCCTAAAAAATACATGCTAAAAATCTAGGCATCATTAGATCTTGGACTGAACTCTGATGCCCTCTGTACTAACAGCATTTTAGGACCCATGGTCCCCCCACTCCAGAGAGGCAACACTTGCCTCATGCAATGCAGCAGTACTGAGACACTTAAAGCAAGAAAACTCTAAAAGCAGAAAACACAGATCTATGTCATGGCAACTGTGCATCAGCAGGAAACTAGATCAGGAGAGAACCTTAGAATCTGCTAATTATGAGTTTATATGAAATTTGTGTTATAAATTTTACTTTGCTCTGAGGAACAATTGAGTAAATATGAAAGCCTTTACCAATTAGTCTATGAGGACGTGCTGTTTACAGTGACATGTCTGATCTCAGGAAGAACAGATCTTAGAGAAGCTTAACTGGGGACTGCTTTTGTTTGCAAAGCCCACTCATAATGAAAACATCTCCTTAGAATGCTAAACAGTCATTTTCAAACATCACCCCCACAATTTAAGCAGTTCAAGGCAACTTTCTTAGCAAAAATTATTATGGCAGAAAAGTGGTGATAATTTCACAGTAAGGTTAAAGTCTGCCAGATGATTGACAACCAGATTAAATTTGCAAACATTACTAAAATTAGTTATTTCTGTTGTTTACTTTTAATGTGATGCTTAGTGTTATAGAATACTGACACCTGTTGTGGCCTGGAATTTTCTCTTATTTTGTCAGGCTTCATAGAGCTGAATAACACACTGTCTTTCAGATTGTAACAAGAGACTTACATGATGTTTAAATGCCAAACTCCAAAACTATGGCCAAAGTCACATGCCCAAACTCATTGTCAATTTGTAGACACCTAACCATCTGCTAAATGGGTTCTATATAGTAGAAATCCTTTACCTGCATCCTTTGAGGACAATATTCTTAATGCACATCAATAAGACAAAGCTTTTCATATAATACTTCACTATAATTCCACCAACAAAAAGAAGGTACTTAATACCAAAACCCATGAAGAAGAGATAGAACTTGAGTACCCATGAGGACAGGTGTTTGGAAAAATCTTCTTTTTTAATACAACTAAAATTCACCAGAAAGTTTTGGCCATCAAAGAGGAATTTAGCTTTAGGCTGTATAAAATGATTGAATTATTACAAATCTCACCAATTCTTTTAGTAATAGAATTTTCTGAGCAGAAAATTAGTCTATCTGAATATTCTTTGAGAAGTATAATTAAATTATATCATGACTTATTCTGGGTTCATAAGGCAAGAAAAGCAAATTCCTACAGGGTGGAGGACTTTTTTTTCCCCGTGCTTTATTTTATATTTATAGGAAAAAGAGTCATTACTGTAGAAAAGTAGGTATTTTATGACACTATCAGTCAGAAGAAATATCAAGGAAAAGAGTTGCATCTGTTATCTCATGTCTGGCAACATTTGACCAGCAGGAAATTGCTCAGTAAACCAATTAATGCTGAACTTGGTTACTGATGGGCTCTAAACATTTATTCCTTACATAATGAAAGTTGTACATCACCGACCAGGCAAATAATTATATACTAACTTGTTTATAATTGGATTGAAGTAGATATTGCTTGGGCGTATCTGTGCTCAGACATTAAACTCTGGGGCTTTTTACTTTGTTTTAATTTTTCTATATCTCTACAATTTGTTGCTACAGAAAGATTTCCCCACACAAACCATTCTGCAAAAGGTTCTAAATAGAGTTGTCTAGTTTATTCCCAGATTAGGACTCCCCACTTGGGGTTCTTTCTCTGGGTACCACAAACATCCCTCTAGACTGGTTCACCTTCAAAGAGCCCTTGTCTCTCAGTGTCACCATGATTAGCAGCAGCTCTAAGAGATGATCCTACCGCTGCCCCATGAACACCTCAAAGAAGATTCACTTAGTGCATCCAGAAAGGAGTCACTTGTGTACTGTGATTTCCTCTTAGGGGTTCTTCTGGGAAATCATACTTCAGAACAGTTTGCAGGCTTGGTTTTGATATTTTATACACCTTTTTATTGTGGTGGGCAGAGAGGGTAGATTTCAACCATGGAACTCTGAACTCTGTTAGTGGTTTTATTTCAAGTTCTCAGAGGTTATGATGTATAAAATACCAGGGTTTGAGTTTGTTTAGTAACAGAAAAATTAAACAGAATGTGTTTGCATGAAAAGAAGATGCTAAAGAAGAGGCAAAAAACTCCTGAAAAAATGGAACAATTACTTTAAACCTCTTCCATCTCACAAGTTCATCAGACACTTACTGGTCTCAAAGAGAAAACTGTATCATTTCAAAGGAGAAAAGAAAGTTTGACAAAAATCAAAAATATCAGTTGGCTTCTTACAGCCTGCTTAACCCTCAAGAAATCTGTAGATACATGAGGAATAGTTGGTTTGAGTTTAGCTCATCTAGGATGGAGAAGAGACTGACAGCAAAAGCCAAAAAACTTCAGCTAGGGAGAATTTGGCCATTTCTTTCATGTGGTCTTTTCTTAAAAATGCAGGAATCCCACTTATGCTTAAATTTGATTTTTAACCCTTTGTTGGAAGTTGCATCAATGCCAGTAGGACACCATCAGTAAATAATGCCACAAGTATAAGGATCTGACTTGTAGCATTCTGTTTCCTTTGAAATCAATGTTCCAAGATGGCTATTCTATTCCCCTCCTTTTTCCTCTTTCCCTTTCTTCCTGAACAGGTATCACAGGATCCACACCTCTCTCTTGACTTAGAGAGGCTCCTAAACTAGTCAGCAGAACAAGGGAGTTTATTATCTCTCCTCAATGTGGGAAAGTTAAAGAGAAGTTCTATTTTAGGTTGTTTCCAATCACAAACCAGTAGTTTACTATTGTTTTCCTACTTATTTTTACAGGGTTTTTTTTTAAGAGATTAACTCACCATGCACAGAATGGGCAATATTTTATATATATATATATATACATATATATATATATATATGATAGAAGCAATTGAGTTGAAAAGCAAAAAATTATTGGCTTCCATACAGAGTTTAATTCTCTTCATCTGCCCAGTACAGTTATGTGGTCGTTGTCCTGAAGTGTTGTGAGGCAGTTTGACATTGTCAGGAGGACAGCAGATGAAAATAACATCAATTTTGCTCAATAAAGCAAAAATGGGTTGCTATCCATTCTGAGGTTGAGTGTGCTTAGTGTTTACTGGTCTGAGATAAGATTTCCCAAACTCTTACCTCCCTGATCATTGCAGGTTAATGGGAACCTGGAGACTGGTGCTTCATCACACTCAAAGACACAGCAACAGCCAGAGGAGTGTGTTTAATAAACTGCACTGGAAGTTTATACACATTTATTTCTACCAGCTTCTGTTTGTAGTAGAGAATAACACAATTTAGCTCTACCTAACCTGGTTGAGGTGAGGATTAATCTGATGCTGTCATACACAATTAACAAGGCTGAAAATTACCACTCCATTGATTTGTGATTTATTTTTTTCCCGTTATTGGAAGCTCAGCCAGGTTTTACGTTGCCCTTGACTGGGCACAACATAAGTCAGGTTGTGCAGGTAGCAGCTCACTTTGCTGCTGGCCTTTCTGGTTCCCCGGGGTGCATTTAAATCTGGAGATAAAGGAAGTCACCTCAGGTGCTGTCTTCCACTACAAATCTTTTAAATGCAGAAAATCATGTTTGCATAAATAGGCAGTTAATAAATCCCAGCCCTTGACACTTATTGACTAAAGCTCCAGAATAGGTAGATCCATTGCTGGTGGGTTATTAAAATAATAAGCTGAAAGGAAATACCTGTCTCTGTGCTGAAGATTTGTGATCTGTCAGCTCCAAGATTTGGCAAGGAGCTAACAACAGGTTAGGCTAACACTTCCCATCAGAATGTATTTTATTTTAAGACGAAAATGTGTTTTCAGTGACTAAAACCAAATACAATTCTAAAAATGTCCTGTGTATTAGGGGTGTAGCTCAGGTCTTCAAAAAAATTCTAACAGAAGACTTTTTATTAGTATTTTTATTGTTGAGTTTATTGGTGGGAATAAAATCATATTCCAGGTGCTGTTCAGGACTCAGGAAAACAGCTCACAGTCCTGAACTGTGCCACCTATTCCTAGGATGATGCTGGAAAATTACTTTTCCTTTCAACTTCCCTATCCAAATAAAACCAGGAATGTTGATCTTCATTACTTATGGGCTGTTGAATGATAGAAAACACTCCAACACTGGTTGCTGTAAAACTGAGGAATGTGGAAACAGAACAGTTAAAACTCTTACCAGACTTATTGGATGTGGAGAATGATTTCGATTTTGTTTGTAGATCTGCTACAAGAAAAAGTCCCCTCAAAATTGTAAATGAGAGTGTCTGGATCTGTAATCCTTAGGTTTTTGAGTACTAGGGTCCCCTGGTGTCTCAGTTTTCAGGTTTACAGCCCTAAAAAAGCAGCTAAAGGAACCTCAGACTGCATATTCCTGATATTTTAGTGGCTCTTTTTCCAGAATTTGAGAGATAAATCCCAGCTGCCCTTGGAAAGCCTTCTCCCAAAGAAGATGACAAGGATCTGCTTTATAGGTGGAGAAGGAGAAAATCATGTTCAATACCCATGCTGGGCATTTACTTGTTCTTCTAGAGTAGAAAGGAAACCTTCCTCTGCATTGAAGGACATGGAAGTCTTTTATCTTAAAATTGAGGAAGAGACAAAACCTGGGTAACTACAGCAGGAGCCCTTCCAACTCCAGTATCACCAGAAAAGTCCATTTGCCTCCGATTTTAGGAATTCCCTAGGGCTGGCTAGTGCAGCTCACTTACAGAAATGAATATAGAAAGGAGGCACGGCAGTTCTTTTTATTTTCCTACATTTCTAAAGACATTATTTTGCTGCAACTACCCTTTTTGACACTTTCTTAGCAGTTTGTCTCCCTACCTCTTATGTTCCCTGGCCATTTCTGTACACACCGTTGCTGTAGGCTGCTGTTCACAGGGCATTACTTATGCTGATGTGAACTGAAAATAATTTTAAATAGTTTTATTTCTATCAAAGTTAAACAAACTGTGCTTATGTCATGCTGATACATTTTATTTTTCCTTCATCCTTAAAAAAAACAAATAGTTGATTATCTGTAAACACAGGAACATCTAGTAACGTATCCTATTCCTTTCAGGGTAGAATGTCTATGGCACAAATGTCACATGACAAGATCTTGCTGACAAAACTGTTGGTTATCTTGACTTGTAAACTGTTTAATTATCTTGACTCCCCAAAAAGTCCCTAAATTGTGATTCTGAACTACTAAGCTTGAAAAGGCTGTTTCTGCCACCAACTGGGTTGCAATAACCTGGTCTAGTGGGGGATGTCCCTGCCATAACTGGGGGGAGGGGGGAGATTGGAACCAGATGGTCTTTAAGGTCCTTTCCAACCGTTATATGATCATGTGATTCTATGATTCATGTGTTGCCTAATTAAAGTGTTCCATGGAAAAAAAGCTCTCAAGACCCATGGTGGGAAGTCTTGGAGCTCAATGTCTCATCTCACCATGAAGACAATTTATTAAGTTGCTTTTTCTTCATTACATTCTTTCCTTAGAATAGCACTGTATTGTATTATTCACAACTGCATCACACTTCCCTCCTCTCTGCAGGTACATTGCTTCATTTATAAAATGTCAGTATGGGGTTTTCTTTGACCTTTTCTATTTTTTTGAAACAAGATTATTCTTTGCATTTTGTTCAAAGCATCATTTTTGTTTAAGAATAACCTTCACTAACAAAAGAAAGGGAGAAGAGAGAAGTTCTTAAGGAGTTTCTACAAGCCCAAAATAAAATAAAGTATTTGACTTAGAGTCAAATAAAAAATAAAAATATATGTAATAGATGCAACAACATATAATTTGCTAATCAAATTAAAACTTGTGAGAATTTTCTTGTTAAGGTTTTCTTAAATTGTTGAATGTTAAACCATAGTGTAATGTGTAATGTGTATGTTGTGCTGGTTGTGGGTTTTAGACTGTATTGATAAAGGGAGGATTCACTGTCTTCATCTTTGAAGCACCTAGCAGCTCCTAACAACGCCTAACACAGAGGGAGAAGACAAAGTGAAACCAAAAGAGAACTGCTTCTAGCAGCCAAACAAAGTTAATTGGAAGATTCGAATAAAAGCGGGAACGGGGTAGATTTTGATTGGAGAACAGAGGGTATAAAAGGGGACTGTAGATCCGTTAAGAGTGTGGTCCGTGCGGAGCAGGAGTCTCCCCGGGCGCCCAGCGTGCTGCTTTGCTCATTTTCCTTTAATTTTGCTTTAATAAAATTTAATATTCCAAAATTTGCAAGATTATGGTCTTTTGCCTATAACAGATATATATAAATATATATATAAAATCCATCTTTAATTTGACCAGAATTTTTTTTTCTATGGGATTTTTCTATGTCCCAAATTGACTGGAGGGGATAATACTCTTACTGTGAAGAATTACAGAGCTTGAAAGCAAGGAATCACCTGGCATATGTCTCCTTTCCACTCACACAGATGAGACCTGCTGCTTACAAGTCCCTTTTGCCTTTCATTCTGCTATGAAAATATGAACTATGTTTAAAACACTGGTGCGGCTGATGGACTCTTTATCAAAGGCTTTTTTAAAGCTTTGACAAACTGCTTTTGAAGCAGTTGACTGAAATGTCAGAATTTCCTTTCATTAAAACTCCCACTTCAGATACATCCCTCCTGTTTCAGAAAATCTCTTTTCACCAGTTCCACTCAGATACCAAGAATAACTTACTGAGAAAGGTTATTTTCCCTCATGAAGATCTGATATGTGATATATTTCACTCTGACAGGTAGTATTTCAGATTTATGTTTATTACTTGTTTCTGGACAGTAATATTAAGTTTCAAACCACAAGTCACTGTGTGCTTTTTTTGGTTTGGTTTGGGGATTTTTTGTTTGTTTGTTTATTGGGGTTTTTTCCACAGCTAAAATTAATTAACTTAGTGAAATTTTTATTTTCTTTTTATCTCAAACTGCATTTTCTTCAATGAATGGGCTTGAAGACAGGAGCTTGAATATTTTCCCAGCTGTATTAATCCTGATTCTTTCTGCTAGAGGTGGCTACTGAGTGTTGCACCCCATTGTACCCGTGCTAGACCTGATTCTGCTGCGCTAGGAGTTACAGGGTGCCACCAGCAGCCTCTGAGAACAGCCCCTGTACTTGTAAAGCTAGGCTGGTTGTCATCCAAAAGGTCCTTCAAAAAGTTGCTGCTGAGATTAAGGGATGATACCTCCTAAATTTATGCCACTCTCTTTCTCAGAAATCAGCAATTCCAGCAAAGCTTTGGTAATATGGACTTGACACAGAAAGAAAATTCATAAACTGGGTGTGAATGGACTGCATCTGAGACAGCTGTTGTGCTACGGCGTTGGAGTTGCTGTTTCCTTTGATTCGCCATCAAATTTGGGATAAAAATGTTCCATCACTGCTTTTTCCCTTCTCTTTCATTAGCTGATTTGTAATTTCATTTTGAAACATAAACTCATCAGTGATGACTCATATCCCAAACTTATCAGATTTTGTAGTTTAATTAAGACCTCAATCAATGACATATAAGCCAAAATGAAACCATTTCCAGCTCCCATGGTTGCATACTACAGGACTGACAGATTCTTTTTTTGGCATTAGGCAAATAGAAATCTGCTTATACACAGGGAGAAGACATGCTGAGTAAGAAACCCTTCCTGTTGCCTACTCACTCTCTCAAGCAGAATTGCGCTCAAGTCAGAACCAAAAATTATTGAAAATACTTCAGAAATAAAAGTCACTGCAGGGTATTTTTTCAATTGAGTGTTTTAAAAGAAATCTACTCTTCTTGTTTTTGAAGACAGTGTTTGTTAATCCTTTCTCAATATAAAGCTTCTTTTTTTAATACTGTGGAGGAAAAAAAAGGTTTATGAGGAGGCAAAGAGAAGAGAAAAATCTCTTTCTTTAAGAGATGCTTTCCCAAACCTTTCTGGAGCAAACTGTCCATTTATCAGCATGTCAACATGTCTTTTGTGTTCTAATTGTGCCACCTGTAGTTTTTGGGTTTTGCAGTTGTCAGTATACCAAAGACTGAGTTTTGCCATTAATTTGGAGAAAGCGAATACTCTGTAACAGGTAAACTTTGAACTAACACAGCTGAAGAGGGAATAAATGATATTCAAGAATTTATTTCAAAAGAAAAATCTCTCACAGGTTCTCTTGTTTTCTAAACATAATGTTAACTGGTAGTGTTTAACTATGTCAAGATAAATCAGCACAATGTTTGAAGCTGTGAACTATGCTCTAAATGATTCTTTCCATTGTACCTTCACATTTGAGTGATGCTATAGATTTTAAACTGTATGCAAACAGTGAATCTACTGCTTTGTACATCTGAGCCCCACTGTCCTTCTCACACAGCCTGTGCTGTGGCCATTTTATTCCTTTCTGATTTATGTCAACTTTGGAAAACATCAGTGAATTCCCTTGGGAAGTAGGAAGACTGACTGGTTTTTCAAAGCTTACAATACTTGTATGAGCTGCCAACAAGACAAACAGCAGCTTGTGATGCTGAGGATCACTGGACCACTGTGTCAAAGCTCAATGCACTCTGATTTTTTGCTTTTGCTTCTAGTTCTCAGCATTAGCTCCCCAAGATAGATGGTTTCTACCATCTACCTCAGGGTCCCTTTCTACCACCAAAAGCATCAGCAGTATTAGAGAGGTTTTGTAAACCTGCAGTGAGATCAGAGGTGAACCTCCTGTGGTAGCAGAGCCAATTTAGACACATTCCAGATGTGGACCATGGACCTCATTTTGGTGGCAACTGGTCACTTGTTCTCACTTACTGAATCTTGGGGTTTGCAAATACTGCACACATTTTTGCACTATGAGGGACATTGTTCAATGTAAGTTTGCCATGTGCCCCTCTGTACTTTGGCAGTTGGAAGTGGTTTTTCCACATATTTCTAGTACCAAGGGTTTTTCTACTCAGATTTCTGGTGGCAAATAAAAGATTGTTTGTATGTTTAACATTTCATTCCTTCCTTTCACTTGCAACTCTATACATTAACAAACATCCAGGAAGGAGACATGAGTAACACCCATCCCACAGCCATTTCACCTCACACCTACTTTATCTGCTTCAAGGAAGAAATGAGAAGAAACCTCACTCCTGTTATTTGTATGTGCACAAACGCAACATGCAACTAATGATTGTTCCACCTAAAAGACAGGGGCCTTCTCGTGCATCAGGAATTCCATTCACTTGAGTTGTAGTAGCTAGAGCTGTGGATGTAAAAGCTTCAACTTTCCTGATGATCTAGCTAAGGCACATTGATATTGAAATGGGGTTTTTTTCCATATATGAGATTATTTTTGTGAGCTACTCAGGGGCTAAAAGGTTAAGATCTCAAAATATAAGACAAGCTGGAATTAACTTTTCGTCTTTAGCACAAAGATCATGCATCTGGGTATCTTGCTTGTAACTCAGTTCTTTCCCAGTATTTTGATATGCTTAGAAATTTGGGTCTGTTTTTTTGGATGAAGGAAACTATTGGCAAGGTCTTGTTATTGAACCACTATGGCCTGAGATGGAAAAAACTGCTTTGGTCATCTGTTCCTTCCCATTGCCAGGCCAGGATTAGTCTTCATTATTGCACATTTGGCTAATGCTTTGTTCTGCTTTTATTCCTGCCAGACCATGAGTTTTGAGAATTTTTCCTGGGAGATGATTATTCAGGCTAATAAAGCTGCAAAATTAAATTAAAACTGAAGCTGTTCAATTGTGAAACACTGTGTCTCCCGTGGATGTTTATGGGCCTATTGGCTTAAGCTGGGAATGCTTAGGTTTGCCTTTTTTTTCCATTTTGAAGTGCACTTAAGTTTTTAAGATAGCAAGTAACCAGATGTCCCTCAGTGTGGGTGCTGCAGATCCTGCCTCATCAATCTGGGCATCGCTCTGTGAGTTGTACTGAGAACAGCACCAGGATCCCACAGGCTGGTGCTGATCTCACAGAATTATCTCTGCCTGGAAGAACAAACCAATGGTTTGGAGCCAGCTCACCAGGTCACCATTTCAGGCTCAGCCAGGAATTATCACCTGACAGCTTTTTGGCAGGCAAGCCCTCCACAAAATGAACTGATGGACTTAGGCCACTCCAGAGAGGTGCTTGTATTTTAGAAAAATGTCCTCAGATAGCCTGATCTGGTGTAAAAAAACATCCTCAAACCTAACTCAGTATTGAATGAATCTGGCCAGCTATGTGTGCCCAGAAAACATTGTTTATTTACTTGACAACTGAAGCCTAACACATGCTGATATCCCCTTTCTTGTTACAGACCAGCCAAGCTCAGGGCACAATGATAATATATGTGAAGACAGGACATCATCCAAGGTTAAGAGGATGAGCTTGGGAGCTGTGACTCATTGCTGGAGAAGACAGAAAGAACTGATATCACTGTCCAGCCCAATTGCTTCAGAACCCCAGTTCCTCCTAGAAACTGGAATACAGCAGCCAAGGATAAATCCTGCAAATGGAGGAAATCAAGCAAAAATTGTTTTACTGGAATTTTTCTGCAGTCTGTATTCATGCTGTCAGGTCCTCAGGCTTAGGTTATGTCCAGGTAAGGGCCTTCAGTTCTCCTCTTCCATTTATTTCCCTGTTACAGCCTTGGGAAAAGCATTACAGCTTCCCTTCAATCTCCCAGTGGGTGCAGAGAACTGAGAAAAACTGTAACGCATTAGGAAGGGATAGCTCATGGTTGTCCTGTTGAAGTCCTGTGCCACTGACACAAGGGACCCCGGTGTGGACAAACCAGCACTGCTTCAGCTCCATGGCTGTATTATCCTAATGTTGGTATTGGATACATAAATCCATAACAGGAATTTTGTAATACCACGCACTGCATCCTCTCAGGACAGAGACTAATCTGTTGAGCATGTTTTGTGTTTCCAAAATGTTTAATGACAAGGCCTTGGGCATTGCACATGTGGCTTTGAGACAAGATCCCAAGAGAAAGGAGTAGAGGCACCTACTGAGTCTTCAGTCTTTTGGGGAAATTAAGCAAGAGATATAGTTCAGTCACAGTTCCTAATAAAGCAGCCTCTTAATTTTGTCCTTTGATTAAAATGGAGAAGGATCTTCCAGGAAGTGTCTTGCCATGCTCTTGTATTTACAGACCCTGACAGATGGGAGCTAGGCCACCCTGCTAAGCTGAGGACAAACTTTCTAGCACTTACCTTGAAAACCTTACCTTGAAAACAAATAACACCAAACACCAATTCAGTATAACCTTGAGGGGAAAGATAAAATTCCTAAAAGGTGAGTTATTTGAAGCAGTGTCGTCTAAGCTAAAGTTATTCAACTATTTAACAGAAGGACCAAAGGATTAGAGCAAAGAAAGTGGATGTTCTATTACTGTGCCAAGCACGATCAGTGCTTCACAAAATGTCCCTGAGCCCACCAAACCAAGGGCACTCAGGACTGAAGTAGAGCACTTAGCACAGTGAAGGAGCAGGCTCTAAATGTGCTCTTTATTAAGAGGATAAACCCCAAAGAAGGTACAAAAGGGAGTATATTTTTTTAAAATGCAGAATTCTGCGAAGGTGTGAATAGCTTCATCAACCAAACACATGAATGTTACTATTAATATACTCATTTATAAAGCAATCGCTGGTAAATCAAGTTGGTATCTTCAGAGCAGAATGCAAGGATATTTTATTTAATTGGGTTTTTTAACTGCTTTACTAATTAGGTTTCACCAAAGCAAAGAAGGTCACATAGTGGTATTGAGACCTGAATGAGTCAGTTCTGAAAAGACCAAGTATTGTGCTCAATTTTTTTTCCCTGATGATGGTGCAATACACAGGTGACTAAGTTGGCTCCCTAACACTATTAAAAAGAAGTGAATAACAGCAAAGAATAGGGAATAGACTGTAGATCCTCCCGTGAAACTTTTGAGGTCTGCTCATGTCCACTTGATACGGCAAATTATGTCAAAATTAATATCAGTGCACTGGCTGCATATTCAGTGCAAAGAGATCAAGTGAATATTGAATCAAACAGACCAAGTGCAAAGGAGAATAGTACATGAAGGTGCTGTGTTTGGTACAAGTATCGTAGATTCTTACAGGAACGTCTCTCATGTCTGTTTCAAATATATATATAAATAAAACAAATTCTTGTGCTGATATTTATGCTTCACAGTATCTTGACACCAGGAGCAATTCTGCTTTAAGCAATTTTCCGGGCCTTTTTCTGTCTTTTCTAAATCATTGGAAGTGGAAGCTTTTGCTCCATGTAAGCTTTACAATATAGTTTTCAAAACCAGAGACTTAAAGAGAGATTCATGAATTTTTGCACAGGTATATAAAATTTTCCATTTTAAGTGCATGCTGAATACATCTGGGAGCATTTTACACAAAGAAAGGTGTTGGAACCTCATATTTGGCTATTTTCAAGAGAGAATTAAATGCTCAGAGCCAGGTTCTGACATGAACACCACATGCCTCAAACCAAGGGGAATATCAGCCTGGCAAGATACAACTGAGAGGGACCTTATCAATGTCTATACGTGTCTAAAGGGAGGGTGTCAAGAGGTTGGAGCCAGGCTCTGCTCAGGGGTGCTGAGCAGTAGGGTGAGAGGCAGAAACTGGTGAACAGGAACTTCCACCTGAATATGAGGAAAAACTTCTTTACTGTGAGCGTGACTGAGCACTGGAACAGGTTGCCCAGAGAGGGTGTGGAATCTCCCTTACTGGAGGTATTCAATAATCACCTAGACACAGTCCTGTGTCATGTGCTTGAGCAGGGAGATTGGACCAGATGAACCATTGTGGCCTCTTCCAACCTTACGCATCCTGTGATCCTGTGAATTCAGGTGTCTGAACCAGGAAAAGCTGCTTAGAGTTGCTGCTCTCAATCACCTCTGAGATAAAATTACATCTCTCTTAATTTGAACTGCTGCCTAAAATGTCATCATGCTGACAGGTGTCCTAGGGACATGGTTTTGCCCTCCAATACCATTCTAGCATATACAGAGGTGCCTCCATAGCCAGGGTCTTATGTAGTCCCATAAATATGCTTGGACTGTGTCTACCAAACACTGGAAGCGGGTGCTCACAGGTGATTAGAAGAGGCAGTGTTATGGCTCCCATCTCAGTGTCATATAGAAGCTCATCAAGGATCAAGAAGACCATGGTGTGGCAGAATTTTCATTCTTAACTTTATCTTCTGAGAAAGGTCCTTTCACTCAATGGTTCTGGCTCCTGTTCCAAGGACTTACTGATTTTGGGTATGGCACTAGGAAGTGAAACAGGAGCTGAAAGCTCACTACTCTCACCAGAGCAGAAGAGAAATTTAACTTGGTTAGCTAAAGAGAAGGGATAGGACACATAAAATGTGCAAGAGGCATGGTCACACATGCAATCTGAAACAGGCTCCCCAGAGAAGTAGTCACAGTACTAAGTTTGCCAGAGCTCAAGAAGTGTTTGGACAATGCTTTCAGGCACATGGTGTGATTATGGGGGCTGTCCTGTGCAGGGCCAAGAATTGGAGTCAGTGATCCTTGGGGGTCCCTTCCAACTCGGGCTATTCTATAATTCTATGAATCTGCCTGATCTGAACCCTTATGTCATGTAAACACTTAACCTGTACAATCCTTAGAGGTCTTGATGTTACCCCAGGAAAAAAGTAGAATTTTATCACCAAAGTACAACATGAGGTGCAGGTTTTTCTTTTTCATATGTTGTTTTTCTTTACTTTCTCTTCTGTAATAGATTTGTCTCTGAATCCTGAGAGGGGAATTTAGGAGCATTGCAAGGTGCAAATCACAGAAGAATCTCCACTGAGGATTGCTAAAAGGTCAAAGACCTATTGGCTAAGTTTAAGAAACCTCTGCATAGCACATGGACCTCTGTGACTTCTGTTCCTGGACATCTAACAGTACTCAAGCTTTCTATGAATTCTGAAAGCCAAATAATGCAGTAAGGAGGAAAGTGTCTTACACATAGATACCTAAAAGTCCAGCAATGTGCTAGTCAAGTTCCCCTTTCTGAACCCATCCATCTTTTCCATAATCTTAACCAGAGCCAAGAACTAACAGTGCATCCTTCAATAAAATAAAATAACAGTTGTGGCTGGAATAGGTCCCTAAGAAACAATTCTGTTCTCCATCCAGACAGCAGTCTGCAATTAAATTCAGGCTGTGATGATGGGTAGAAAGCTGTATGCACTTAAGCCCTTTCATTTACCATAGTTAGAAAAAGGTAGAATAATTGCTCTTGATAACAGAGTGTGTCTCGAGAGGTAGGATGTGTGTGCATTTACCTCTCAAGAGAGTGGGAAGATCTTTGTTTCACCTGAATGATTCAGTGATATCCGTGAAGAAGATAGGAGCAAAGACAACTCATTTCTCACATCAGGAGAGACTGGAGAGTGTGGGCTCTATGGCAAGGGGGAGGTTGTATTTTCAGTAGGAGAGAAGCAGAGTTTTTAGGTCTTTATATCTGACCTGTACAGTTTTGAGTTTCTCTTCCTTTCTTTTGCCTCATTGAAAGACCTGTATACTGTAGCAGTCATGTAAAGAGCCTAACTTTCCTTTGGTCCTTGCCCACGCTTAAGCTATTGAAGAGGAGAAGAAAAGGGAGGTCTGGACCTAAAAGGTTTGAGAACAATCATGTTGAATGCACCAGGTTTAATCAAAAGGTTTAATCAAAAATCACATGGCTTTGTTCTATTGACTTCCTTGAGCATGGGATCAGACCTCATCTGAAATAGTGAACTAGGACTCCCAGAATAAATTGTCCTGCTATTCTTTCCAGAATTTATGCAGTATTTTAAGAACACTAAGGAAAGGTGACCCAGAAAGCCTAGTAAAGAAAAGAATATTGCTGCACAAGGAAAGATAAAACAGAAGCACATCCTCAGTTGAGTATGGTTTAATTAGATGAAACTCAAGATATATTGGCATTCATTTAAAAGATACTCTGCACACTGGGGGATGAGGAGGTAATTTAAAAATTCATTGTTTGCAAATGAAAATATAAGAAAAAGAAAGACGTAAGCAAAGCCTTGTGCTGCATTAGGAAGTTTAAACAAGGCAAGTAATCTAAATTTGAATTAAAAATCATGACACTGAGCTAATTCTTCTATTTGAAAAATGCAATGCACTTGGAAGAGGGTGGAATTTAAAGATCTTTTATTTACTAATAAGAATGTACAGCTGCGAGAAGTTTGGGAATGAAACAGATCTTAGTTGTAGAAGAGGGGGCATATCTGTAAAAATAAGTCAGTATTATTATACTTTATATTTCTTGCCAAATGATTCAGAAATTGGGAAAATAATTTCCCTAAAAGAAGTGGCATGTAATTAGTAGGATATAGTAAGAAATTTAATTGCATAGGGCTACAGTGACTTTCTTCCATGGAAGGTGAAATTACTGACATATTTTGTGAAAGCAATATAAGAACTTTTCTTAATTTCCTGAACTTATTAACAAAAAAGGTTGGGGAATGATTAAAAAAGAAAAGAGAGCCTTCTCAGGAATTCACATTGAAGTTTTTAGATCTGTGTGTTCCTGAAATAGAAAAGAAAAATGTTCAGAAAAAGCAAGGGAGACACTAAATAGGATTAAAGTTTATTTTTGAAACTGACTTTATTAATGAAAGGTCACAGCATCAGTATGAATAATTCACTCCTCAGAGATCTGCCATTTCATCTGGCATGAAAAGCCCATTGCACAGCCAAGCCTCTCCCAAGAGTGCTCAACATATGGGACAGCAGTTGAAAGTCTATTTAAAAATAATTCTACTGAAGAGATGCTCTTTGGTAGAGTGATGTACCATTACAGCTGTGCTACTGGGGCTTCTTCACTTGTCTTGCAGAGATCAAATACTCAGAACTTTTTAAGAAAAAGAATGTTCTTCCAGACTCATACATCTCAGTGCAATTAACATCTGAGTTTCTATTTCAATTACAGAGAGATTTTATAGAGTGTGATATGATGAGTTTCTATCCACATTCTGGAGGGTTAGAAAGTCAAGGCTGTAGGGAAATTAACAGGCCTGTGGATTTCTTCGCAGAGCAGGAGGAGTGTGGCCTTGGCCAGATTCTGTGTGCTCGTAAAGATAAACAGCTTGCAGCACTGTGAGAACGCAGGTGCAGTTGAAGACAAGCTGTACAGAGACAGTAGCTTTGTAGCTATAGCCAATGAGTGATTGTTTATGTGTCTGAGCACCAGTAATGTTAATGCATGTACACTCAGAGAATACTAGAATTGTAGAAATGCCATTAATAAACTGAGCTTTGTAGTTAATCCATATTGGATCGTCTCACTGCTCCCTAAGCCCGCCTCCAACACACGGCTATATGACTAAAATAAAAATATGACAAAAACTGATGTGAAGGTTGCAGCCAAAGGCAGCTAAAGTGGAGGTGTGTGACCACCCTTGGGCCATCTCCCTCAGTTTTCCAGTTACAGTGGACAGCGATTTTTCACTCTTGGTTTTTCAGAGAAGAAAGGTCTCTACCAGAGGCAGAAATGAACTGAATGAAAATAACTGAAGCAGAGTGAACTGGAGCTCTGCAGGTGGACAGTTCAGCTCAAGGAATTGCCTGCAGACAGTGATTCTTAGGCTCCCTGCCTCTGTCACAAAGAGAGGGCACAGTGCAGTACCTCCCTTCTTCCCGCTGCGATACAACAGCAAACAACTTCCCCTTTGGCAGCAAATATTTTGCTTCGGTTCATTTTTGTGACTGGTGGCCTGCAAACACAGCGGATGCTTGTGTTCACAGTGGTATTATAAGCTTCCTACTTCCAATTCATTAAGCATGGTCTGTGACAATGTGCACACCGCAGCTTCTTATACAAATACATATAATCCATCAAACAATTCAGAAAAGTAGAAAACTCTTCAAAGTTTGTAGAACTGACTTATAAACCCTGTTTGCTTTGTGGAATATGCACAGAAGGCAAGATAACTCAACAGTTGAAAGCACATCATAAATTACATATGGATCAAAGCAGACGTGGATGTACAAAAGCAAACAAGCCCTCCCTTCCCCCAAAACAGAGATGAGGATTATACTTGAAAGCAGTAGAGCATCCAACAATATGTCATGGGTTATGGAGTTGGATCTAAAGTATTGGAATGTATGTTCTTTGGGATAAAGGGGATTCAGCAATTTTTTTTTATCATTAATCTCCTAAAAACATGTCTAAGGGAAAAACAGCAGCCAGTAGCTAATTGGACAGCTATTTTGAAAAACCAAAATTCATGTTGCTTTCTTTTTTTCGCTGTTGCATTAACAAATATGAAATGTGCCAGACAGCAGGGGTTGGTGCTGGAAGCTCTCTATTTGCAGAGCAAATGCAGCCCCATGTGTGACTGTGCCAGGCTAGACAGTTGTTTAGCCTTCCTCCAGTATGGCCCTTGTCAAATTAAAAAAAGATTAATTTTAGGAACATCTGCTAAACATAAAGTTTAAAACCCTCTTCAGAAGAACAGCCACAGCTTGAGGTAGCACTACAGTCTTTACCTACAAATGTAGAAGCAAAATGGCAGTGACAACATCTATAGTGATCTTTCCCAAGCCTGCTAATTCCCATCCCCATTATTTTCTAAGACATTGTTCCTTTTAAAGAAACTAGCTCTCCTCCATCCCAGAGGAATGACCTAATTCATAAGTTTGTGGTCCCAAAGTTTCCAGACCAAAACATCTGAAATCTCATGTAAGTGGTTGCCTGCAGATGCTGTGAAGTCAATATTGTTTCATGGAGCAGGTTGTGGATATTTCACTTATCACAGCCCCCACTGATGGGAACCACTGGAAGTGCTGATCCTTGATGGACAATTCCCAGGACCCTGTATTCACAGGTAACCACTATAAACCCACCACATTCCTTGTGAATGGGACACTCCACTTTATCGCTGCCTATCCGACACAATGAAAGCCTTAATCTCTCAGTTCAATGAGACATATGTGTAAGAGTTGTTATGAAAGACAAAAAGCCCTACTTCTATTTCTCTTTCATACAAACATAAGCACAAAAGTGCATTAACAGACCATAAAGATGATTTTTTTTTCTAATACATAGCAAGAGTCTGGCTGTTGTTTGCCCCAAGGAGTTCACTGTCTAAGGGTCATAGCCCATATCTTAAGGTGACACCTCTGATGAAGGGATGAGAGAAACACGTCCAAGTAATGTCTTTTGTTTAGACTGTACTATAACAACATAAGAATTATCATCTCACTATTTAAAAATGTCTGCATTTGTGTACATAATGTATGTATATCTATTTAAACCAATTGGGAAATTACATCTGAAAATCAGGTTTCTTTTATTTGCTTGAGCCTGGACCATGCAAAAGGATCATTGGATTAATTAATATGCCCCAGAATTTATTAGTGTCTCCTTCAATAAATTGTGAGGCATTCATAGATCTGCTATAGTTATTTGACTACTTTATGGCAAGAAACTGCAATGAGAGAAATTTAGGCAAATTAATGAGACTAAAAACTTGAAATATAAGCTTCATACCCAGGAGATAACACTAATCAAAGTCTGATAATTATCAGTTTGATACTGCAAAGTCTTAATTGCACCCAAGTCCATGCCAGTTCTGCAGGATTTGCTGAGCATCTTGCAGAGCTGAAATCCTCTTGAAAAGCTTTAGAGACCAAATTTCACATCCTTGTTGCTAATTTCAGTGGCTCTGGTTGTGAAGTAAGGTGTGGTGTGAAGACCTACTTATGCTGTTTGTTTTAGATGAAGGAACATCTGAAAGAGACTTGGGCATAATTTTGCATTAAGGTTGTTTGCACCTTCCATGGCAACTGCTCTAAAGATCATCTCTAGTAGGCAATCTCATCTTTACAGAAACTGCTCAAAGGTATCTTTCTGCAATTCATATTGTAATTTTCTTTGATCTTTATTTTCCCCTAGAGTGGATTGCCAAAGGCAGATATACCTGTTAAAAAATGTGCTAAGAAAAATGCAACTCAAATGAGGACACTTACCTCTCTGAATGAAATTTAACAGGACAACATATTGAAACCAATAACTTACTTAATTTCCCAGCTCTTCAAAATGGCTAAAAATGTTGTCAATGACAAATTACTGAGCTTGACTCTAAAATTTATTAGATGAAAATAAGAAACCCTCTTACAAATCGTGTTCCACATTGTTTCAAGAAATTGGAGGCACAATTTTGCCACAAGTAGCATAAATATGATTGGACAATTTGCTGTCCTGGGGTTATATATAATATGAAACTTGCTTTTAAAACCTTGGCATGAATTCTTTTTAGCTGTTAACCTTGAAATAAAAATAAAACAAAAAAAATGAATAAATCTACCATTGAATCACAAATTCAGTGGCTACAAAAACTTTTTGCACCAATGACTCAGATTCTCATAGATGAGGACTGGGCAGGACAGTTTGATCTGTTAGTTTGACCTAATCCTACTGTCAGCCTCCTTTCCCTCTTTCACTTCTATGCTGAGCTCAGTAAGTCACCTAAACAGTAACTTCCAGGAAATTTCCTTTTCTTGAATTGAAGACATCACAGCCACAACATCCAGCTGGCCTTGATGATGAAAGGTTTTTTTCACTATGGATTTCCTTGGCATCAAATCCCAGGTATTAAGCTACCTGTGGGGAACCAACCTAGTTATCCTGTGTAGGTGATGGTGTAAAAAATATTTCCATCATGCCCCCTCTCTGTGTTATTAAAAATTGGGACATGAATCCAATATTTCTATTGTGTAGGAAATGGATTTCGCAGAAGGCAGTATCTGGGGAAAGCGATAAATGTTCCTTATTCAGCCTGTTACAAGTATATTCACCTAAAGAAGGCACAAAAATTGATTCAATTAGTAGAGCATAATTTAGACCAAGCCTGCTGGTTTCTAAGCTGTAAGTACTGGGCTGAGACCATGTCAGGCATTCTCTGTGGTCCTTTTCTACATAATCAGCTCAGAACCACTGAGGACTGAAGTTCAGAGGTGTCAAAGAGAGTATCTTCCTGTCCCTTACCAAGGAGCATGCAGGAAAGTGCACAAGGGACACCTGAGAGCTGTGACCATCTGTTCAAGGATAGGAGCAGGTCCTTCTGCTGGGAGCTGGAGTTCATCACTAGAAACAGCAGTGTCCCTCTCTTCTTGTAGAAGCTTAAAGAAGTTTTTAGAGTAGCTGTGCTTTGGCTGATGCTATGGAGAACAAGAGCCTTTCCTGGTAAATACCACTGGAAAATCCCCCTCAAGGTAGCACAGCAGTCACTTCAATAGTGATGATGGAGAACCAAACCAAGGTGGAAGCACAAAGTGGCAGAAAACATCTCTCCAAACCACCACAAAATGAAAGCAAAACCCTCTCACTCCCTGAGACTGACTGGACATCACTTAGAGTCCACTGATTTCAATTAGCACCCTGGAACTAATTTCTCCTCTGATCTGCAGCATGCCTCAGCTCCCTTCCTGGTTTATTGGGCCCCTTTCCTTTGACCGCAATTTTTTCTGGCTGTGGGCCAGAGGGAACATTAAGCACCTGAATTTCCAGATTTAATTACAGTGTTTAAATTATGATACAGAGCATCGATTCCATTTACTCACAATGGCACAAACCAGTTTTGAGTATTTAACACCTGGGGCACTTCCTGTCTCACTGCTCCCTGTTTAATCACCTTGTGCCAATTAGAAAAATCCCTGAGAGGCTGGTCTGCTTTCTACCTCAGGCACTACAGCAGCTTTTATTTAGTGTTTTTGTCCCAGAGGGAAAGATTTGATTGAAATTAAGTAGATGGTGTATTTGAATCTTTATATTGCACACTTACAACTCACTCTGAACTATCTGGACACTGGCACAGTCTGACCTGAGTTTATAGCCAGTGCATTTATAAACTCTTTTTGCTGGTCTGGCTGCACAAAAGGATGCTGAGGTGGGGATTCATAGGTCTTTGCAGACAAAATAATGTCCAGAGGGTTCAAAGCATGTCTGATGCAGAACAGTCCTACGTTTCATACCACGAGTCCCAGTCCCCAAACACATTGCACCCTCCCAGCCCCAGGATGCTGCCTGCAGGTGTCTGCTGTTGCCAGCTGGTGAGGTGTTTTTTGTTTCCATGTCCTGTGAGGCCACACATATCCTGCATCCTGGGCAGCTGCTTGAGGATTTAGCCTGTCCTGAGATGTGCCAAAAGCTGTCCACTTTCTGTTTTCTGAGCATTTCCACCTAACTCCAGGAAAAAGCCATCCCAGAGCTACAGACAACAGCAGTGCCTCAGCACACTTATGCCACAGAGTTTGGAGCTTTCTAGTGTAAAAAGACCAAGCAGGATGCTTGTTACTGTGCTCATGCTTTTCCCAAGGCTCAGGCCACCTGAAATTCCTTGTCATGTTTGTTAACATCAGTAAATCCTTCCCTCCCTCTCTACCCTGTGACCAAATCACACTGCATGCAGTGGCAGGTCCTCTACCCATTTTTACTCCTCATGTCTGCCTGATGCTTGTATACAATCACTGCCAAAGGTCATCTACAAAGAGGGTCTTTCTGTGCTGTACTTTCCCCCCTCCCTCTCTTGGCATTTTGCTTCCTGTGCCTTGCCAGTGCTCACACACCTCCAGGGAAGCAGAAGGACCCTGCCTTGGGTCCAGCCATATGGGTAGCACACTGGGAAGTTTGGTTTGACCCTCCTGCTCTTGAAGTCTCTTAGATACGGACACAGCAAGATTGTACTTGTACTTTATCCATGTGCCAGTGCTGCCAATGAGAGACTGGGAGGAATAAAACACATGGGAACTGGAAGGGAAAGGCAGATACAAATGTATTTAAATTTATGGCTTTTCCTTCTTGGGACTTAAATGACAGGGCTTGTTGCCTAAGTTCCCTGTACTGACATGACCAAACAATCCTCTTTATGTTGTCTGTGTCACGTTTGTTCAGTCACTCTCCTAGAAGAGGATAATGTTGTAGCTTCCTTGAATTGATTAAGAGCAGCTTTACATTAATAACAGTGTCCTCTTGACAGCCCTTAATGCTGATTTGTTATGCTGCTGCAGCAGCATTCCCAACACCATACCCAGTGAAGAACATCCCACACCTGCTGTCCTGGCTGTTCCCCAGCCCAGCAGAAGGCAAGTCTCTTCCCTCACCCTTTTGCAGTTGCAAATAATATCACATCCAGGCTGAGGCTGCCCTGACAGCCCAATGCAGGGCTCCTTGCACCCACCTGGGAGATGGTTTTCCTCCTCTTCACTATTATATCCACCATCCATGAGCTCTTGCTGTCACAGAGCTTCACAAAAAGACCGATTTGCTCATCTGCACCCCAGGGACAGATTTACTTGCTACAGATATCTCTTCTTTCTGTCCTTACCTCCTCCAAGATCCATTAGAGCATCCCATCACCCAGAGAATGTGCCATAAAGCTGCAAACTGCTTAAGATCTCATTTGTCTTTCCTTGCAATGACCCTCATGCTACTGTTTAATCCTTTTGAATGTCTGCAATTTTGCTCTTATCCTTAATAGCTCCTAGCTGTTTCTTCTACTGAGTGAGTGCCCTGTGCTCCGTTTCACTCGGCAGCAAGAGCAGAGGGGGATGCAGAGCTTCTTGGATGTGGCCATGTCCTCTTGATCAGAAATTCTGCTCCCCACATGAGGGCGAGGAAATTCCTATCAGGTCCAACTGCTCATTTTTTCATTTTTCTGTTGAAAATGTCTTAGCAGACCCTCTCTTAAATAGGTTCAGTTATATCAGTCTTGCTTAGGTTATTCAACTGCCCCTATCCTTTTTTTCCTGAGTTTCTCTTTTGTAAGACACTGAAATTACAGTGTTATCTCTAAGATGAGACAGATCTGAGATCTGCCTTTTTTTGGGCCATCCCATCTATATCACAGCTCTGCAATAAACCATGCTGAAATCATCTCTAAATTCCTTATACCACATTGTATCTTAGTCATCAAGAACACCTTGATGATATGGCATTTTCCTCCTCTAAAGCTGAATTCCCCTCTTCCCCTTTTCTAGCTGGTCCCTGGTTTTCACACCAGAAAGATATGGAGGCAGAAAAGTGGTTTATGAGGTGATTTTTTTTTCCTATGTAACTAGCATTTGCCATAAGATTTTTAATTCTCAAATATAAATATTAGCAGAAAGGTGGTGGGGAAAGCCCTAATCTCAAGCTTGCTTTCTAGCCTTACACCTCTTTAGGCACTGCCTTCTTAAGAATAACATTTATTTCTTTGTTTGTTTTTGTCTTTTCTAAATTGTAGTTTCATACTGATGCTGCCATTGTTCTCGTGCAAATACTATCAGAACAAAGAAGGTGTAAAATGTTCTCGTTTCACTTGAGGGCCTTTTATATTCATTTACCACTCAGATGTGAATGGCCATACCAGGAGCACCATCTGGAGAATCATGGACAAATGTCCACTCCTCCTCCTCCTGCTTCCCAGGGCAGCTCTCCAACCTGAATTGATGGAGGGCTGTCACAAGGAGCCTGAGGTGTGAACAAGCCCTTCATCTCAATGGAGCCTTGAATCTTAAGATTAATGTAGGTGAAGGAAAAAGGTTTTCCCAAAAGGCTTTGGCACAATCACATAATTTGTAAATGCAATTACTGTAACGCTACGCTCCACTCGGTATATTTGCATGAGCAAGTGGTCTATCTTTAATTTAAAGACAGGCTGTTTATTGCATGCAATATGAGGCTCAGACTTTACAGATGAAGACTACAGACCATGGCTAAAGGTTGTAATTGTCTTTCATCTCTGAGTGCATTTGCCATCTCTGCTGTACATGGAGCATATGCAGAAATTCACAGAGCTCCAATTCCATGGGACCACCTGCAGTGAGTGAGTTACAGCTCCATACTGCAATTTTTCACAAGGTTTTCGCTGGAAAACTTGCCCAGAATATAAAAAAGTATAAAACATCAGAGTCATCTATTAGCTTCGAAAAATAGAAGGCACAGAAACAGCGAATGGAAACTGGAATATGTGCATACATTCAAGGCCTCCAGAGGAACAGGCATGAAGGACTGCTGGGAATCAAATTAGGTTCAGGAAAGATCTGATAGAAATCTGTGCTCTTGGGAGAACGGAAGGGACACATATATTGAGGAAACTTGAGTTTTATTCAGGGGAAATTATATTTTTCTCCTTCATCACTCTTCTTTCCTCTCACTGTATTCACTCTGCCTGGTCTGTGAGATTAGATGTTGAACAGGAATTGTCACAAGGGGTCAGCTCCCCAGCCCTTCGCTCTTGCCCCTTAGCTTGAAGGGCTATTTTTGGTTGGAGCAGAAGTTTATACACTTGGTCTCTGTATGGGCTTTTTCTGGAGAAATTTGCTGCTTTGGCTGGTTACAGAGGGGCTTTCAATTGAGGCAAAAGCAGGGTTTTTTCCTCATATTTTTAAGATTTCATTTTTTTACATTACAAAAAGGGCAAACTGATTTGTTTACAAATGCATGAAGCTTTTTATTATTGTTCATATTTCAAATTAATTTTGTGGAGGCTCACAAATTTCATATGAGGATAGATCGCCTGAGTTTTATAGCGTAAGTGATGACACAACTAGCCAAAGTAGCAAGCACAACAACATGGAAAGCCAGAATACAAACAACAGGCTATGGAGGCTACATTCATAAAACAAAATGAGGCAATAAACCAAAAAGACATATTCTCTGGAGTTGGCTATTTCATTTCTGGTGACTTCAGCCAAAATATACAGACAGATGTAACCTTTTGCTATGTAAGGTTTTTTTCAGATAATAAATATAAGTACTGCCACCCTCTCTGGAATTGTTTGCTTTCTTTGATAAAAAATCACCTTCTTGGGAAATATTTAAAACAGAAGCAATTTGCTCTTGTAGAGAAACTAGTAATAATCACTTTGCTTCTCAGGTTTTCAGAGCACTCTAGTGACTAGTGAATTTTGCTTTAACTCAGCAACAAAAGAATCCCTCATGGGGGAGGCAAGAGATGAAAATTGTTCTACTGCATGGGCTTGACATGGACCCTTGCAGTTTGTCCAAACACAAAGTTTAAAACCACATGCCTGTTTTTAACTGGTCATTGAGTTAGATCACAGTCCTTTGCTACAGGTGCAATGCTTCTCAAATCCTGAATTGCTCAGAATAGTAGTTAAATAATATCCCATTTTTGATGTGTCTGTCAACCCCACAAGATTGGAGGCAGACATTTGCAATGATCCTACAGCATTCTGCTGTGTTTGGGTTATTTCATTATAATGTTTAGGCCACGGAAAAAATAATCTCCTTAGAGATATTGCTGCACATATAATGAAAAAGGGTACCTTTGCTGTGAATGTATGTGCTATAATGTACCCCACCTGGAGTACTTCATCCAGGTCTGGGGCCCCCAGTGACATGACAGAGAGGCAGAACTGCTGTTCACATTTCTAGAATGCGAATGATTTAAAACTCTAAGGACACCACCCAGAAGTGCCTGTGCCAGGGTGCTGTGTCCCTGGATGAAAAGGTTCAAGACTGTGGAATCAGAGTGGCTAGAACAGGTATGAGGATGTCAAGGTAGCCCACCTCATCATGTGAGCCACTCTGATATCCTGCACTGTCAGGGGTTTCCTCAGTTTGGCAAGGAGACAGTGGTCATCTATGTGGGTGATATAGGTATGGTAAACCTGTTTCAGATTATCGCAGGTGGAGAAGGGTTGAAGTCTTCTAGCCAGCCAAGATAATAAGGAAACTAAGATCAGTGATGATCCTGGGTCTCCACCTGGGTATTACACCTCTGCAAAGTGTAATGTGCTCCTCCAGATAGGGATAGCTGCCTTCTGCTGTTGTTTTCTATTGTCCTATAGGGATTCCCCAGATAAAGTACAGATTGGCACACTCTGTAAGGTTGAGTACTTCTGCATATGACTGAAAAGAGCTCCCAAGGCATGAATTCTATGACTACATGGAGAGAGAGGATTTAACTGTAAAGGGTTTGGAAAGGACAACCTACCAAATATTACCTTAATCTGTGTAAGCCCNCAATGGGTGATTAACTCTATGACTCATGGGGTATTGTTGAACCGTTGATGGCCCATTAGCAGCCACACCCCCTCAGGCTGGGTGTGAAGGTGCTAATGACTCCCTGGGCAACTGCTGCAAATGGTCCATTGTTCTTGGGGAATGAATAGAGGGTGTAGAATACATAGCTTTGATCACCCCCACACAGTGATAACTGGTCCCTCCTGCTGAACTAGGACAACTAGCAAAGACATCACTTCTTCCAGCGGGAAACTTGTTTTGTATGGCATTAAAATACAAAATAAAATAAAGAAAAATAAAGAAATAAAAAATAAAATAAATAAAATAATAAAGCACTATAGAACCCTGTAGTCCATAATTGTTGAGCTTAGAGTTCAGATGCCATCTATGACTGAAACACCTTCTCTCTTCATTCTGATTGTGGGAAATATCTTCTTACTATCACCTGGTACCAGAAAAGGTTATTATGATAAAAATGCACTACTATCTAGGATGTCGTCATGCACCTACTCTGCAACCACAAGCCATCTAGACTTGTATTTCAGCAGATCAATCCCTAGAAGACAGCAGGCCTATCTTTCTCCATGGATAACGCTAACCAGCTAATAAGGTAAAATTTATCTATTTCACATTTAGTCCAGTAAACAGATATGGTATACAGGCAAGTTAACACAGCATTCTAAATAGGAGAAAGAGTACAATGGAAGGTGTCTGCACTATTCCAATCATGTCTTTATCTTGCAGCCTCTCTGACATAATTAAAATTTGTTTGACTATTTATAGGTAATATTAGGTCTGGATGAACATAAGTCTATTAATTAGGTTTTCCCACCAGATAAGCTGACCTCTGTGATTAGTGCTATGTTAACATCACAGTGTTTTTCCCCAGTGTAGGCTGCAGGCTGTTGACATTCAACCACTGCTGGTATCTGAAACAATTACTTCACATACCAAAGACTAATAAAGGAATTGTATTTCCCCCCCCAGTAGCTGTAACCAACAGTATCAAGAGAGATCAAAAGAAGGCTTTTCCCCAGATGTCACACTCCATTTCCACTTCATTTCCCCTTGCTTGGGTTGATTGATGCTCCCAGCTAAGGAAAAGAGCTTTGTGTTTTTCCGAGCTGATTTTCTTTCTCAAGTGTAAACAAGAAGAGATGTGTAGGCTGGATAGCACAGGAAGCCAATGAGCTAAAATCAAATTAAGAATATCAGAACTGAGTACACTTCAGAATCCTGTGGGAATGAGAAAAGCATCAACATCCCTGAGGATGGCCACCCACACTGGTGGCCTGATAAAAGTCCAAACTGATGGGCTATGTGTGACAACTCTCTATATAGCATGTTTCAAATATAAACAGCATATTTTGTTCTCTCTCCTGGTCAGGCTCAAGCTCAGTCCTAACCTTGATGCTGCCCTGCAAGCAGGGTGAGAGGGGGGTGCCTTTGAGCAGAGCACAAAAGAGAAGGGCACTAAGGAGTCACCAAGTACTGACAGTTCTCTTTGGTCTGGGAATTTGAGGTATCCAAGTCCATGTATCCCATCCATTTGCACACGACTTCGTGTTAAAATGTAATGACAATTGAGTTTTTAAGGAGACACATCCCTTTTTCCTTGATTCCCAGTTGCAATTCCACATCTTTTACCTTTCTGATTCTCTCCCCCATCCCACTGGGAGGAAGTAAACAAAGGTCTGTGTGGTGCTTGATTGTTGGCAGGGGTTAAATCACAACAGTCCTTCATGGGACACAATGTGGTGCTCTAAGTTGGAATGTGCTACATCAAATTTATAGCTGTTCTTGTTGCTTAGCTATTAACCAGCAGGCCCCTGTGCTTGCCATGGGGCTTGATTGCCTGACTGTAAATTAGTCTTGTGCTCATTAGTGGCTGCTTTTCAGCTTTGTGGCTTGTCAAAGTCTTTTAAGCTAGTCACCCCACCCCACCAGTGAGGAGGCTGGGGGTGCATAAAGAGTTGGGAGGGGATACAGCTGGGACAGCTGATCCCAACTGATCCAAGGAATATCCCAGACCATACAGTGTCATGCTCAGCATATAAAGCTGGGGAAGAAGGAAGGAGGGACATTCAGAGTGATGGCATTTCTCTTCCCAAGTCACCATTATGTGTGATGGACCCCAGCCTGCCTGCCCACGGGGAGTGGTGAATGAATTCCGTGTTTCAATTTGCTTACACGTGTGGCTTTTGACTTAACTATTAAAATGGTTTTGTCTCAAGCCGTTAGTTTTCTCACTTTTACCCTTCTGATTTTTCTCCCATCCTACCGATGGGCCGTGAGTGAGTGGCTGTGTGTCGCTTGGTTGTCAGCTGGGGGTAAACCACACAGCACTATTTTTGTGAAATGCCCTATTGCTTGGTTTAAAATTATGGCTGGAGAAAGCAGTGGGCCTGCTGTTAGCCAAGTGATTAGTGCACGCCTCCAGGGACTGCAAATTCAGGTTCACAGTTCCCTCCAGCTGAGATGATTCTGCCCTGTGCTCCTCACAGCCCTGTCTTTATTCCACCACAGCCTGCCTTCCTGCCAGTCCTGCTCAGATGCAGCTCAAGACATCAGCGCTGGTGGCTGCTCAGAGGCAGAACAGGCAGAGCTGAGTCCATGTCTCTTATGAAGGCCACTGCATGAGAGTCTTGTTGAGACAACAGTGCAGGACAATAACACCTCCCAAAAAATTAATTCCACTTTATTGACAGTATCTAAAGTAGCTGCAAGAGTAACCACTAAATAATGTATAATGCAATATTAATATCAGTTAACTAGGAAAACAGCATTAACATACAGGAATTCAATTTAACTTACATGCTATCTGGTGACTGAAGGGCAAGAAAAGGGTAAATGTGCATTAGATCATAACAATGATGATAGTTTCCCCTAATAAAATGCATTACTGTCATCAGAACTACTTGATATATTTACAACCAAGTCTCTATTGTCCCTTTGCATCTGCTGTGACTTAATTATGATGGTAGCACCAGCCTGCTAATATTGTTTTGAGCTGGCTTAATTTGCCTTCCATAATTTAGGCAAATTGCAGGAGGTGAGAGGGGCTGAATGAGTAACCTTATTAGTAGAGACACCTTCTTCAGGATGCAGGCCAGATGAAGGTTAAAAGAAAAAAATTACAAAACCAAAAGAAAGCTAAATAGCTTGGGCTGAAACTTTCCCTTTTACATGGCTGCTCTCATAACAAAAAGTTAATTTACTTGTCTCCAAGTTATAATCAATATTTTTTTTACTACTTTTTCTTTTTCTTTTTTTTGGTCTTCAGGTCAGTACTTTTTGACAGTATAATATATGAACCTTGCTCGATGGCCATTATTTGCATTTATGGTATTGTAGATCATCCTTTCACAAAGGAAAAGAATAAAAGAATCATGTTGCTAAAAATTACGATGTCCACATTATAGCTTTTCCCCCTATTAAAAAAGAAAAGAAAAAAAAAAAAGAAATGGCATTTGTAAAAGCTTTTAAGCTTTTTCTTGCATCTCTCTTACTCAGGTAAATGCAAAGTCATCTCATTAAAATGTATTAAATTACTCTGGCATAAAACTAATATGGGAGGGGATTTGGGCCCATGCTTTCCTGTATGCATTCTGAAGCATCAAAAGTGCCTCTGCTACATCAGGAACTGCATTCATGTAATTCAGGAAAGGATGGGGCCTAACACACTCTGACTACCCCTGTATCAATTTTCACTGGCAGCACTAGTCTACACTATTGAATAAGTTATTAGGCTTTGACTGATTTTTTTTCTTCAGGCACAAGTTTTGTACTTGAGGCAATTCCTGTAAAAGAAAGAGCAGTGGTGCCACGAAACAGGAACTCCAACTTGTCATGAGAATAAATGAATCAAAGGGAAAAAAAAAGGGTCATGGCTGCCCTGAACTTATCAATGATGTCAGCTGCTATCTTTGTTGCTATCACTATGGAGGAATTCAAAGTACAGAGGCTGTTATACCTTGTTGCAAGCCCATGGTAGGAGGAAGAAAAACAGCATACAAAGTAAGCAAACTTTTTGTGAACATCTAGAAGAGAATGAAGAAGGAGGTTAACTATAGACTTGTATTTGCCATGTCACGTCAGAGCAATCTCATACCGTTTGTGAATGGTCTTAGTTGGAGAAGCAGCAGGTACCTTGTATCCAGCCTTTGCGAGGCTTTATTTTTATGCTACCTTGCACAACATCATCAAAATTTCACTAAGAAAGAGTGGTCCTGAATGAGCCCTTCTCATGTGACCCTCAGAAGAGCTACCCAAACAACTCAATGTTTAACTGGGGCAAAGTATCTTGGTCCCACCACAACATGCCTTTCACTGGAATTTCCTCATTTTCCTCTCATGTTCCTGTGTTAGAGGGTGTTTCTCGTTAGTAGAAGAGAGTATTTCATAGAATCATAGAATGGTTTGGTTTGGAAGGAACTTTAAAGATCATCTAGTGCCAAACTCCCCTTGCCAATTTAAAGCCAAGAAATATCAGACTGTCATCATCCCTCTGCCCACACCCATACCACGTGCAGCCCTAAGAGATTAGGTTCCCTATAAGTTTTCTCAAAAGAAAAGTCAACCTAGTCAGATCCCACAGAACTCCTAGTCACTGGACTGTAGTCAAAGAGACAATCTCATTCATTCCTAGACATAAGCAAGAAGAAACTTAAGGCAATTGCTGTTGGCATCTTATATATCAATTTGAGGAGAAGTAACAAAGTTTCAAGTCTATTAAAAAACACAGAGTTATAAGAAAGTTAATTATTACACATAACGATGTTAATACACAGATAAGGATAAACCACAGTAGTGCCCTTCATGCAATCCACATAAACATCCTTGACGCTGACAGACAGAGTAGGCTACATACGACTACTTTGCTAGTTCTGCTTTTCTGAACTCATGTCATGGTACTTATATCAATTTTCATATTGTGGAAATAAGAGAATAAGTTCCCTTTAGTTTTATTTTTTTATTATTATTCTATTTCAGAGAGCTATTTCACAATACTTTACAGTCAGTCTGTTTTGGGCAGGCTGCATATACTCGTAGTGGACACATGTAATTTACTTGATGCCAGAGAGACAGACAGATATGCTGTATTTATCCAGAAATAAGACCTTTTTTAATGATTCACTGCCTGTCCTGAAAAAAATAATCTTGCATATATAATTTGTTTCAAGATGGATGCGCTATTGCACCAATATTAAAGATAGTTAAGAGTACCCTCCACAACATAAATCACCCAGTTGCTGTGGGGGATGTCACCTTGTACAACAAAAATGGGAGCTTAGGAAATTAGAAAGGAGATTAATGTCATGTTCTGATGCTTTTGCATGAAAGTTATATATAGTTTGAATCTCTACTGCTTGATCTTTCCATACCTGAGGTAAATTGGTTTATGGAACATTCAGGTGCACATAATGAAATATTAGATACAGTAAACATTTAAATTAATCTGTCTACTGTGTCCAGAATCAATACCAGGATGTAGATTTTTAATGTTTTGAGCTAAATTCCTCACTAATGAGAGCTTTATTTTTCTCTGAATGGAGTTTTTCTGAAATGTGAGTGTCTGCCATTTCATCTGATCACAGCAAATAACCTTCCTCTTTGAAGATAAGTCGAGATTATTGGATTTAAATTCAAAATTATCTCCTAACAAGAATCACCGATAAGCACTGAAGTTCTGTGGAAAGGGAGACTTCAGTGTGGCAGCCAGTGACCCCACTCAATGTATGGCTGCACTGGATGCTGTGTGAAGGTGTGAACATGCTCTGCTTTGGGCTGGCCAGAACCCCTTGGCTGTCTTAGGGTGGCACAAAGCAGGAGATCAGGCCAGCACTGATAGAATCATACATCTTTGCATATCACCTGGGCTGGATCTGGAGGCTCAGAGCATGAGTTCATTGCTCAGTCACTGTCGTGTAAAGAGGCTCACTTTCTGGGTGCACTATGAAACTACTGGGAATGTATCTGTGGTTCCTCTCTAAAGCGCTAAAGATAAGGCGGGCCAAGAAGCCCGACTGGTGTTAAATGCTAAAAAGTTAAAACGCTGTGTCAAAAGATATTATCCTCTAAGCTTTGCCCTTGTAATTACAGTTTACTTCTTCAATACATATGAGCTACATTCCAGCACAACATATTGTACTATCTGTCAGATGTTGCCCTGGGGACATAGAACAATTTCTAACATAAAGGGAAGAGTTCATTTTCCGTAACAGTTTTGAATTTCAGTTCTTAGATTTAAATTATAATAAATTCATCAAATTCACATCAAGAACATATTGAGTCAAAAGTTTGCAAGTTCTCTCTGTTTCTTCATGATGAGCTGAACTGGTCTGCTGAGTAAGTACAATTGTAATGCCACATGGGTTGATGTGGCAGCCAAGAAAGCTGTTTTTAATTAGGAATTATTTTAGAATTAGAATACTGCAGCCTTATCAGATCTGCTCAGATCTGTAGTTTAAAATAAATTGGGTCATTAGAATGTGTAGTGTGGTTAATGCTAATGAGCTGGTTGGTTTAATTACATAAGAAAAACATCTCTAATCACTGGAGAATAGGGTTTTCCTTTTTTGTTTTGTTTTGGTTGTTGTTGTTGCTGTTGTTGTTTTTCAGGGTTTTTTTGTTGGGGTTTTTTTTTGGCTTTTTATGTAGTATCAGTGATGATACTAATGTTCCCTGTGCTAAATTTGTTGTGGTACAACCCTGAGAGTGTTAAGGGGAAAAAAATTAAAACCACATTGAAAATCTGTGCCTGATGCTGATTTTCTGATACATGTTCTCTCACCTCTCTTCCTTGCCAGATGGAAAGTAATACCCAAAGACTTTCCAAGCTCAGAAAAACCATGGAGATATGAATTAACACCCCGATCTATTTTTAAATGGAGTGTTAAATATCATCTGCGAGGGTCAAGTCTATTTACAACAGCAAGTTTAAGCTGTTCCCCGTTCACCTTTTTTACTGCACACCCTGTGGAGTGAAGGTCCTTTGAGTTGTAGCTTACTATCTTGGGATTATTAGGAAAATAAATAAGTAGAAATTATGAACATATTTAAAAACTTTAATTATGGGCTACCTGGGGTCCAGAAGACACCTTTGTCAGTCACCTGGTATTTTTCTGATAAGGTTCATCAATAAGTACATCTTCATAGAGCCTGATAAAGCTTGTAAACCAAACTCAGGCCAGTGAAATATCAGATATTGATAATCTAGATCAGTCACACAGAGTAACCTGCTCCATGCGAGAAAACACATGGAACCACCTAGGACAAGCCCTACCCTGAAATGGATCAGGAAAGGGCAACTCATCATGAACTCTGCTGAGTCAAAATCAGTCTGTGGACAATTGGAAGATGACCAGTGAATGTGAGCAGGGATGTGACTTCACAAGACTGGTGTTCACTGCAAAAGTCAAACTATTTAACGTTTGTTTAATTTTCCTTTAAAAAGTGTGTGAATCTATTACAATATCTTCATAAAAGTAATTACTTAAAATACCTTAGCAAAACTTGCTCTGGTTTGCAGTTGGTTTGCCTGGTTCTCCTCCCATGAGAATCGGTTCTGGCTCACAGTGCCTGTCCCAAGACATGTGGGCCATTGCATGGCACTAAACCCACAGAGCCCTGACTATGGTCACATGAAGCCCTGACAAGACAGTGATACCTGGGAGTCCCCAAAGACAAGAAAATTTGCAAAAGTTGTGACAAGCTCAGCCTCAGGCACCTCTGTATTCATAGAATAGTTTGGGTAGGAAGCGACCTTAAAGACCCCCTCATTCCAATCCTGCTGCTGTAGGCAAGTTGCTTCAAGCCTCATCCAACCTGCCCTTGAACACTTCCAGAGATGAAGTATCCACAGCTTCATTAGGCAACCTGTTGCAGTGCCTCATCACCCTCACAGTGAAGAGTTTCCTCCTAATATCTCACCTAAACATATCCCCTTTCATTTTGAAGTCAGTCCCACTCATCCTGTCACTACAGGCTCTCATAAAAACCTCCTCTCTATCTGTTTTGTAGTCTTCTTTCAGGTACTGGAAGGCTGCAATTAGGTCGCCCCAAAGCCTTCTCTTTTCCAATCTGAACAATCCCAATTCTCCCAGCCTTTCCTCATAGGAGGGGTGCTCCGTTCTTCTACCCAACTTTTTGGCCTCCTCTGGACTCACTCCAACAGGTCATGCCCCTCCTATGCTGGGAACCCCAGAGCTGGATGCAGTTCTCCAGGTGGAGCAGAGTAGAAGAGAAGAATCCCCTCCCTCAATCTGCTGCTCACACTGCTTTGGATGCAGCCCAGGATTTGGTTGGCTTCTGGGGCTGTGAGAACACATTGCTGGCTCATGTCCAGCCTCTCATCCACTGTTGTTGGTCTCATCTCTAAATGCAGCATTGTAAAGATTTTAAATGCTGCAGATTTCACAAACTAAATATATGAAATATAAAGAGTATGTACCAATAGAATATGAATAGCTACATTTACGCTGTATGGGAAGTGTTGTCCACATATGTCCCATAAGGCTTTCTGTCAGAAGGACATTAGATGAATATTAAATACCCCAAGAGCTGAGAGTCGAGCCTTGACACTGCTCATGGTTGTTGAACCATATGCTTTGCTGCCAGGAGTATGAACATTTCATGCTCCAGAGCTGAGAGCAACAGCCCCATCTGTTAACATAGTTCCACAACTACTGACTCCTGGTTTTGATGTTGACCTACTACTGAATGCCAACAAAATCTCCAGGACCTTATCAATTTAACAACTGGACCATCAGCAAGAGTCTCATTGTATTCCAGATTGTAGGCTTTGATCCAGAGCAGCTTTAATATCTATATAAAATATACTTAAAGTATTCCAACTTTTTAGTAGATCAAAATAGATAACAGAATAGATGCAATATTTTATGTGGTGTTTTGGTTCCAATACTTTGGAGTAAATAGGGAGGGTTAGGAACTGATAACTGAAGGAACCGTATGTTTTGAAGAATGTTTTCTATACAACACATTTGTTGCATGCAGGCTAGATCCACGTATATTTTCACCACAATAGAATCCACAGTGATATATTTCTTCATTTCAGTCAAATGTAAATGTCTAGCCTGCCATTACAGATGATGAGACAGTTATATTTACTGCTCTGAAATTATTCTTAATAACACCATTGCTCTCAACCTGCTTCTTAAACTCCAGAAGGGAAATTGCTATTGTGGGTAATTATTTTCAGTGGTTCTGAATACAATAAAACTGCACACACTGGAATGACACACATATCTGTTCATAAAGCACAGACCCCACTGCTACAGAACAATAAGTATTTTTAAAAAATGTAAATCCCTCCTGTTTTATCCACATATGATAGACAAAATACATATCTGTGATGGTTGATATAAGAATAATGTCTTACTTTTCTCAGCAATTGCTTTACTCACTTATCCTTGGTACTCCTTATCCTTATCCTCTTTCTAGCACCAGAGGAAAGGACTTACTTTACCCTGTGGCCATTTAAAAGTAGTAGCCTCACAATATCTGTCATTTTCATTGCAATGTGGTTGGTAAAGGAACAGACACTGAAGGCTTCTTTCTGACTAGGCATTTGACCATGAAACCCTGAAATTGTAGGAGTAATGCTTGAAGCCTACAGCAGAATATGCTTCAAATGCCTCCTTTGCAAAGCAACCTGGTCTTCACTATCCAGTGGGCTACTCCCAAGGATGGATGTGTCACCTGAAGTCAGACTTAATAGCCTTGTTTATTGTTTGGGTCTTGGAAGTCTCCAGTTTAGATTCTACTAAGCTTGTTGCAGATCACAGAATCATAGAATCAGCTGGGTTGGAAGAGACCTCTGAGATCATCAAGTCCAACCTTTGATCCAACACCACTGTGATTATTAGATTATGGCACTAAGTGCCCCATCCAGTCTCATCCTTAAAACCTCCAGGGACAGGGAATCCACCATCCCTCTAGGCAGGCCATTCCAATTCCTGATTACCCTCTGTAAAAAATTTCTTAGTAATACCTGACCTAAACCTCCCATGGCAGAGCTTAAGCCCATGCCCTCTTGTGCTGTTACTGGTTGCCTGGGAAAAGAGACCAATCCCCACGGTACAACCTCCTTTCAGGTAGTTGTAGAGAGTGACGAGGTGAGCCCTGAGCCTCCTCTTCTCCAGACTAAACAATCCCAGCTCCCTCAGCCTCTCCTCATGGCACTTGTTCTTGAGTCCTTTCACCAGCTTCATTGCTCTTCTCTGGACCTGCTCCAGCACCTCAATTTCTTTCCTGAACTGAGGGGACCAGACCTGGACACAATACTCAAGGTGTTGCTTCACCAGCGCTGAGTACAGGAGAAGGATCACTACCCTGGTCCTTTTGGCCAGGGTATTCTTGATCACTATTCTTGATACAGGCCAGGATGCCATTGGCCTTCTTGGACACCTGGGCACTGCTGGACCATGTTCAGCCTCTTGTAAATCCAAACCCCGGGGCCTTTTCTGCCTGGTNCATTCCAATTCCTGATTACCCTCTGTAAAAAATTTCTTAGTAATACCTGACCTAAACCTCCCATGGCAGAGCTTAAGCCCATGCCCTCTTGTGCTGTTACTGGTTGCCTGGGAAAAGAGACCAATCCCCACAGTACAACCTCCTTTCAGGTAGTTGTAGAGAGTGACGAGGTGAGCCCTGAGCCTCCTCTTCTCCAGACTAAACAATCCCAGCTCCCTCAGCCTCTCCTCATGGCACTTGTTCTTGAGTCCTTTCACCAGCTTCATTGCTCTTCTCTGGACCTGCTCCAGCACCTCAATTTCTTTCCTGAACTGAGGGGACCAGACCTGGACACAATACTCAAGGTGTTGCTTCACCAGCGCTGAGTACAGGAGAAGGATCACTACCCTGGTCCTTTTGGCCAGGGTATTCTTGATCACTATTCTTGATACAGGCCAGGATGCCATTGGCCTTCTTGGACACCTGGGCACTGCTGGACCATGTTCAGCCTCTTGTAAATCCAAACCCCGGGGCCTTTTCTGCCTGGTTGCTCTCCCGCCACTCTGTCCCCAGCGTGTAGCACTCCATGGGGTTGTTGAGGCCAAAATTGAGCACCCGGCACATGGCCTTGTTGAACTTCATCCTGTTGGAATCAGCCCATCACTCCAGCCTGTCCAGGTCCCTCTGCAGAGCACTCCTGCCTTCCAGCAGGTTGACATTCCCCACCAACTTGGCATCATCTACAAATTTGCTAATGATGGACTCAATCCCCCCATCTAGCCATTAAAGATATTAANCTTCATTGCTCTTCTCTGGACCTGCTCCAGCACCTCAATTTCTTTCCTGAACTGAGGGGACCAGACCTGGACACAATACTCAAGGTGTTGCTTCACCAGCGCTGAGTACAGGAGAAGGATCACTACCCTGGTCCTTTTGGCCAGGGTATTCTTGATCACTATTCTTGATACAGGCCAGGATGCCATTGGCCTTCTTGGACACCTGGGCACTGCTGGACCATGTTCAGCCTCTTGTAAATCCAAACCCCGGGGCCTTTTCTGCCTGGTTGCTCTCCCGCCACTCTGTCCCCAGCGTGTAGCACTCCATGGGGTTGTTGAGGCCAAAATTGAGCACCCGGCACATGGCCTTGTTGAACTTCATCCTGTTGGAATCAGCCCATCACTCCAGCCTGTCCAGGTCCCTCTGCAGAGCACTCCTGCCTTCCAGCAGGTTGACATTCCCCACCAACTTGGCATCATCTACAAATTTGCTAATGATGGACTCAATCCCCCCATCTAGCCATTAAAGATATTAAACAGAACTGGGCCTAACACTGACTCTTGGGGACACCACTGATGACCAGTCATCGCTGCATGCAGCCCTGTTCACCACCACACTCTGGGTCCAGACAGCCAGCCAGTTCCAAACCCAAGCAGAGAGTGCATCCTGTCCAAGCCGTGGGCTGCCAGCCCAAGAGATTAGGCTCAGCATAACCCACTCTCCTATATTCACTCTGCTCTGTGCTCAGACAAGAGCATGATGCCAGGGAGTGTCAAAGACCCCATTTTTTACTATGAAAAATTAAAATTAACTAAGAAGTACAGCCTGAAAAAAAAATGAAACCCGCAAAAACAAAACATCCCCCCCATACACACACAACTACCCCCCAAAACCACAAAAAAACCCAACCAAACAAACCCAAACAAAATAAAACCAACCAAAAATCCCCCCCAACAAGCTACAGTGAATAACATTATTTTATCTGAATCTCACATCCTTCTGTTAATCAAGTAAAGCTTATTAATGGATGGGTTAAAAAAGAAAACTACCTCTTTGGCCTGAATTCACCCTTTGAGGCATTAAGTGTCTCACATTTAACTGATCTGTCTCAGTGGGGCAGTTTAGGAGCTCTTTCAGTAATAGAAGGTACTCCCTTCTCTTAAGTCAGACTTCTCTGAAGGGCATTTTGTTCCCGTAATTATTTTACACCTAATGTACATGACAGTTTTTCAGAGAGAAAGACAGATGAGATGAATCCAATTTTTGGGGGCCTGATCCTCTGCAAATGAATCAACAATGGAAAAATCAATGTTATTAAGATCATTTCAAATTCCAATCTTAACAACCTTTGAAGAGAAGAGCTGCACAAACTTAGAAAATTTCTACTTGAAGTGATGAAGGTGAATAAATGACATACATCATGTAAGGCACCTGTTGTCATGGACTGGTTTGTTTCCTGTCCTTTCCTAACAAAAGTATTTCAAGCTCCTATCTCTCCTCCACACTAAATCAAAGTTTGACAGTAGATATACTGTTATTTTGCATGAGTAGGTGCTGCATTCATTCATAAGCCTTTAGAATAATGCTGTTTAGCGGCTTGCTTTAAGATTAAAGAATGTGCCCATTACTTATTCCTAGTAAACAAACACAAGGTATATAATTTACACAAAGAGAGCAATGCCTGGCACAATCCCTGTTGCTGGGAATTTTGGGAATTGCACAAGGTATCTCCATTATCCTATCAGCCTAATTTTGCTAAGCTCATTTTAATGAAGTGCAGAAATGTAACTGCCTGTTCAGCCTCTCATCCTGGGAACATATTGTAATTAACTGCCTGAGCAGCTGCACGGCGGCCGGAGAAGGCTTTAAATGATGTGACTCTGTTGATATTACTTGTGTTAAAATGATTTTGGAGATTGGAAGGGAAGAGCTGATTGCCTTTTACGGTAGTGTCTAAAGCCTAAATGAGCTCTGACACCTGAAGGAGAAGGAAATAACCTGCAGACTTCACATCAGCACTCTGTAAAATGCATTTGGAAGCTTGATCACCATGACCTAGCCTTCGCAATTATTTCAGACCCTCCAGTTATTGTCACATATTTGATCCTCAAATTTTATTTAATTGATACTGTGAATATTAACATAAACTTGATGTCGAAGAACTGCTATTCATTGTGTAAGCCAAATTCATCATTATCGCAAGGAACCAAGATACCACCAATGACTTTTCTCATGAGTAAACAGCAATAGTACATTGAAAACCTGCCCAAAGATGAAAAAAAAAAGGTATTTGGGTAAAATATTATAAGACTTTATTAAATGGGAGAAAATGGAGTTAGTCTGGCAGACAGCTGTAGTTTGCAAAGGAAGGATGGGGCAAGCCCTGAATAATACATTAAAGGGATTAATAGCAATGGTTAAAATACCATCTTCTGTAGGATGATATAATAGTTCTGCAAAGCTGAGCGGTATCTTTGTTTCTTAAAAGCTGTGAGATTACAAAAAATGATGGTCATCATGGTGAATTATCATTAAATGCAAGTGTGAGTCAAAAGGCTACTTGAAGACTTCTGTATCTTCTTTTCTCCCACCTGAACAACCCCAGCTCTCTCAGCCTGTTTCTGTAACTCTGTGTCCTGTTTGAGTGACTTAGGTCAACAAAACAACTGACAATTTGGTCTAATGGAAGGTGTTCCTGTCCATGGCAAAGGGATTAGAACTAGATGATCTTTAGGGTCGCTTCCAACCCAGCCCATTGTATAATTCTATGCTACCAGAGCCATGTGCTTCACTTGCCCTTTTGATCTGCTAGAAGCAGGGAGAGTCAGCTGAGGGTGTCAAGGATGTGCTTCCCAGTGCATAATCAAGAGAAGGCTGTGGAAGGTCCAAGAAAGAGTGTAAGAGAGAGTGCCCTAGTTAAACATCTAATCCATCTTTAAGAACCTTTGCAGATGTAACCCTGCAGCTGTTTGGGAAGCTAATTCAGTGTGGAGGCTGTCAGCAGAGCATGGGGCTCTGAGTGATCCTGGAGAACAAGCAAGCAAGACTTCTGCTTAGGAAGGCTTGAGATCTCATGAATGTTTTTTGGTTTGCTTCTGTCTGTAAAAATGTTCTTGCAGCTCACATTTTTACACAGACTTCATAACCACATCTTGGTTAATGGTTTCCCTCTGTAACTGCTTGTTTGCAAAAGTCACTCGATATTTGTTGTTTAAGAACATAAGGCTCCCTGTGAAGAAAATATTTCTCACAAGCTATTTGTATATTGTTCAATACAGAAGCTTCTGGGCCTTATTAGTGTTGTTATTTGTATTTCAGAAAGCACCACAGAGGTTTGCAAAGGGTTGGTTTTTTTCAACTGGAGGAATAGGTTTCCCCATGAAGAGTTGCTATAGGGATATTAAAATCACAAGTGAAAATGGCGCAGCACAAAGCACAGAGTTGCATTCTGACATGATTATGGGGGAATATAAATTACAGCCACAGCAGTACTAAGTACTAAATATCAGCATAAATATTTGTCTGTGCCAACTGTAGATTCTAATAGAGATTTAGACACATAAGTCCCTAAATAGTACCAAAGCATTTGTTTTAATAATATGGATTTTTATATTCTTGCAGTTATGAGCAGTATTAATTTTTCATTTGAAGTACATTTGTCTTCATCATTCACAGTATCCCTTTTAATCAACACTCTAAATTCAGTCAGAAACATGTTGTATTCATTCCACTGATTCTGATCTAAACTACCCTCTTGGGCGAGAATTGCAAAATACATTTATTCTGCTTTAATTAGACCTCTAGCAAATCCTTGGCAAATGGCAATTTCCAGCAGAAGACTGGAGAGCTATTTCTTTTAGAGTCTCCCTACCACGATAGCAGGTTGACAGAAGGAGCTAGGAGTTAATAGGAAACATTAACCAAAATTTGCCCTTGTAGCAGCCAGCAGTTCAGCTGCTGTTTCATATTTCTTCCGTGACATCACATGCACTTCCAGACTGTAACATTTGTCCATGGCCTTCAGGGAGTGCATAGCACAGTAATAAGATGAACGGCTTTTAAGAGATTGTTCTAATACCATCAGGGCTGACACAGCACTGATGTCAGTGGAGGTAAGGGAGAGTGGTGAACTCTTCACCTCTGCTCCTATCACAGGGAGGATGAAAAATGAATGCCTTGATGCTGCCAGCATTGCAAACTGTCTGCAGCTGCCGACAACCAGCAGTCAGGTTCAAAGAGTGGAGGTATCAGGGTCCCAACATCCACAGTGCTCAGGTTTGAGTGCTGTGATGCAAGTACAGTAATGGGGTCTATTGGGGTGGGGAAAGTAAGGGCACGGAAATCTCAGCCTTGTTTTTTCCTGGGAAAACTAGTCTGACCATCAACTTAAAGATGCAGTTGTGCTCTCCAGGGACACAGGTACATTCAGACATTTTTAAGCTGCATTGGACCACCCCAGTGGTCTGTACTGGCTGGCCACTGACAGTTTAGTGAAACACCCAGTTCCTCAGTCACAACATTCTTTGTGCTAAAGGACACTAGCTCATGGGAAAAACAGTGACTAAGGCATCATTGAGATAAAATTCCTTCCCAGGCCTGCCCTTTTCCTGCCCACTGGCTTGGGATGAATCACTGCAGTTTATCCATTTCCTCTTAGATGCTTCATATATTCAACACAAACCTTTTAGGGCAGGAGCATCTTCTGAAATGGGTTTGTCTAACACCAAAGATGACAGAGTCCCCCAAGTTCAACTGAAATGTATAAATAGTAGGAAGGAGGCCAGTGGGCTGCAGAGAGCAAAGCCTTATGCTTTGCATTTTTTGACCTTTCCAAACTGTAAACTTACAAATATCAAAAGAAAAGGACCTAAATGCAAAGGAGGGGAGTATGAAGAGGAGGAGGAAGGGAAGGAAACCATGTGCTAATGGCTTATGAATAATCACTTGGCAATTTGTCTTCTGGCTTCTTTGAGATAAAAAGCCAATATAAAGAAATCAAGAGCAATTATGCCCCTGCCTATGAAATGTCTTAGGCTATGCTCAAGCCTTCATTTTTCAGCTTATGAAATGCCTAGTGCTCTGCTCAAACCTTCACTTTTGATTCTGTATGTTTTGCACTTTGTGTGTTTCATGTCTTCAGCGAATAATGGATTCTATCATCATTAAGTATTATTTTCATTGTGGTACTTCTTATACCCTTGAAGGCACAAAATACGGTTGAAAAGTGACCTCACTGCAGTTGTAAAATATACTGGGTCTTAATGAGTTCTTTCATGTGTCTAACGAAGACATAATTGGTATAAGAGGGATGAAAGCTAAAACTCAAAAATCCAGTCTGGAAGTCTTTTTTTTTTTTAAATAAAGAACAGCTGAAGAAATCTCTGCTGGAGCCAAGAAAAATAGTTGATAACTCTGTCTCTCTTGGCTTTTTGGTCCAATTTGAGCATGTTTCCCAACAGTCCAGTTGCCTTGATGGCATTCAACTTAGCGGGGTGGAATATTGCAATCTTGGCAAATAACATAGAGAAGTCATGGAAGAAAATGGATCCTGACCTAAAGAGACCAAGGTAGGGTATTAATTTAGTTGGACGGTGCCTCTGTTCCATCTTCCTCCCAGAGTTAAACAAAACAGGGCAAAGGGAAGTTCTCTGCTTTAGAGAGCTCATGGAATGAATGGAAGATGAGGGGCAATGGGCAAGCAAGGAAAGCACAAGGCAACCAGCACACACTGTTGGTGATAAATCCAGCAGTTTCAGGAGAGGAAGGACATGAGCCCTGATCACAGAGCAAACCGGTGTTGAGGGAGGGATTTCAGAGGAGAACCATAACAGAGTCATTTCAGAGTGGGAGTTTTCCTACCTAATGGCAGGGAAAACCAGAGAAGGCACAAAGCAAGAAACTGAGCTGATGCCAGCACTCAGCAGAGAATAAGGAAGATGAAGAAGGCAAGGGGGAAAAAATGTAGGCTGTGAAATATTTTCAACAAGTTTCTCCTGGCTGCACTATAGACCAGCGAACAGCAAAGCAGGTGGAAGAGATGGTGGATGACATGAGCAGCAATGTGTTGAAAGGGCGGTACAGGGGAAAGGCAAGATGCCCACATTATGACAAAGAGGCAGGTTGATGGTGTCACCACAGTGACAAAGCCAAGAGATGTGATAGGCAAGAGGGAAGAATCAAGGCCAGATTCAGGGTCATGGTGAGACTACACATCCCCAAAAGAGGTATAGGAGACAGGCTGAGATGTTGGGTAGGAGATTTATTGTGGTGTATTCTTCATGTACTGCCTGGCACAGGATTTATTCCCAAAACAGCTGACAGAACAAATCTGCTCTTTTTGATGTTTTTATAATATATTCTTCATGAGTCTTGCAGCCAGCCAGCTGATCCAGCCCCTGCCAGCTGTAGGTGGGCTGTTGACTCATCACAGTAAGCAAATGCAACTCTATTGATTTAAAGATATATGAGTCTCCTGCTAGAAAATAATTGTATTCAATGGTTTCTCCATTGCATTTAATCATGGGAGTAGGTTTTCCATTATATTCAAATGACATTTTTTCCTTTTTTTAGGGACATATGGAGTAGCACATAAGAAAGGCACAGAGAGAGGCATCTTTAAGCAGGTCTGCACAATGGAAGCAGACTTGAATGGCAAGAAAGGTCAGTCTGGCAGGTCCTTTTCCCACACAGGAACACAATGTAATGCTTTTCAAATATTAAGCTGTTCCTATAGTAGTGCTCAGAACCAAATGAAACCTACCTTTTCTCTTTTCTACAACAGAGTTTATTAGCCCAGTCAGAACCCTCACCCACTTTTCTCAGAGTAGAGTCAGGTTGTTGTCTTTCTGTTCTTCTCTTGGTCTCACAAATCTTGAACTCTGAATTGTACATCCATAGGGATGGAGTTCATATTCTGGGAGCATGGCGGCTGGGGACATGAGTGAGAGAGACTTGAAAGCCCCCACAACAGGGAAGGTTAAATTCCTGCTTTTTCAGGTACTGACTTCTTCACTGCCATGGGTTTGAACACCTGTGGTCTACCGACCACATGGATCTATGCAAGGCAGAGAGCTCCTGCAAGTATAGCATGACAGGCCTGATGCTCTTCAGGGTCTCGGATGGACTTAGGCATTGATGCCCAAAACTGAACATTAAAGGATCTTGAAGGTGAGATGGGCACCAACCTGATCTGAATAGGTGACAGCAGAGATGTGCAATATTTGTCTTTATATCGATAGAGAACTTTGGGGCTGACCAAAGACACACATGAACAACGGGAAAAAAGGAGAGCATCAAGAGAAGTACTCTTTTGAAGCAGTGGTCTGAGCTGTTGGCATCTAAATTCTGCAAAACATTAGTCTAAATCCAGTCTTAATTTAGGTAACTTCAATGTTGCCTTCACTGCAATTACATGGAATTGCATTGTGTTCTGCACTTACCTCTGCAGTAAGCTCTTCAGGGACACCTCCGTCTTAGGATGGTCTCAAAACACATTCATCATCCCCCTAATATTTTCATTAGTTTTGTGATTGTGCCTTCCTAACCTGATACACTGCTTCCATTAGTTCTGACACAAAAAAACAGCTGACATGGCAGAAGGGTCCTTCCTTATCTTATTCAATACTTTTTTATCATTTCTAGATCTTATACTTAGAATAAGTTGGAAAGATAACAATTTCAATCAGTTCTTTCTTAGTCTATTATTTTTAGTTAGGTCTCAGTGTAATCATGGCAAAGAACCTCAGTCTTGAACAAATCTGTTTTCTCTTCTCTCTCTGTTTCTCCAAAACAGTAATTGGATTCTTGTGTAAGTCTAGTGAAAATAGCATTTTCCATTTTCAAGCATCAAAGGTCTCTACAAGCACTTATTGATTGCTGTCTCTTATGAATCCTCTTTGAAGAAGGTACGGTCTGTTACATCTGTTTAACCAATGGATAAACAAGCCATGAGGTTCTTCATACAGCTTGAATGACATACTAATGTAGATATTTTCGTTAAATCCCTTCTTTCATGCCAAGCTCTGATAGGAAACTTTATCCTATCCTCGCAAGCCTGGGTCTGGATCCACAGCCCATGAGTTTTACTACCACACAGTGTTCGTTCAGCACATTCTAGCGAGTGCAGGTGCTGCACAGGCTGGGGAAGAGTACCTGGCTCTCCCTCTGACCTACCCGTGCTGTCACAGAGGTGTTGGCAAACTGCTGCTGGGAAGGTTTCCTGGACCCTCTTGGTACTCAAGTTGTGCCTGGGACAGTCTGCAGAAAGTGGCACAGCCCAGAAAATGTATAAGAAATCTTTCAGCCAAAGTCAGTGAAGGCAGACACATCCCTCTGCACTCCCACTCAGTGAGAGATAGAAGAGTTGAGGTCCCACCTCTCCATTTAATCTCCCCTACCTCCTCCAACGTAATAATTTCCATAGACCATGTGCTTGTTCAGGAGCTTTTAAAGAGCAATGAAACAGTTTTGCCTTTACACAGCTGAAATATTTTTTTTCACAGTGGCTCACAATGTTTTCTTTCAAACCTTTTTGCCATCAAACTATTTCCCTACCAGATGTGCAACACTGCAGGGGACCTGCCAGTCTTCTCCACCAGGAACCACGTTATCTGGATGGAGACACAGACTATCATGAATACATTCTGGTATCATTTTTTCATGTGAAATAAATCATATTCATTTCCTCCAGTAAAATAAACTTTTGTCTTATCCTTTGCTCTGCTTGCTTCAGTTCGGATTTCTTTTTCTCAGGCATGGAAAACCAGAATCTCCATGTTGTTCCAGATGAAGTCTATCATGATAGTCTTGAAATTCCTTATCTCCACTTATCTCACAGTTCTTTATTGATATCCAGTTTAGTTATCTTAAGTAATTATCTCTTACATGTCAAGAGAAAAATGCACTGTTGACTTATTTAGAAAATCCTGTATAGGATTTATATCTGAAGACTTCAGATTATTCTGTACATTCTATTTTTGACAAAGACTTCTAAGATAGTAATTAATTAATTTCTCTGTATGTCTATATTTTCCTTAATAATTCGTTCTAAAGTCTTACATGCAACTGGCATCAAACTAATTGGATTTTAATTACCCAGTTCTTTTTTTTACCCACTTTGATAAAGTTTGCTCCAGTGAATTCATTTGACAAGATATTTGATGAGATCAACAGATTTACGCAGAGAAACTGTGCCAAGAAAAAATACTTTTCGCAACACCACAGGTCAGCTATTTTTTCTTTAGTCCACTGAAATCCATAGGGCTGATGAGCATGGGATTTGTGAAATCAGAGTCAGATGTAACAGTCCTGTCCTTAAAGGCACCCTTTTCACAAGATTTGGCACTTCAGGCTAGGGTGATTCAGAAGCCTGCCATCCCAGAATGTCCCTGCCAGATTACTGATTAGGTGAGGTGCTGATTTTGCTATTGCCAGTAAATATAAACCACTATCAATCTCAGTTTACATTAAAACATCAAGCTGTAAACTGTGCAGGCTGACAGCTCAGATTCACAATCATCTCTGATTTAGTTGCAACAGCTGAAAAGTTTACCGTTCAGGCGGGAAACATCTTCAGCCAGCCCAGGTAAATCCAGTGTGAATCAGAATCTGTGTTGCCCTTGTTTTCCCAATTATCCAGCTATCAATGCACAAAGAGTCAGGAGAGTCATGCTGCAGAGCTCTGCTTTCTGCCCCAGAGGTCTAAATCTTATCAGAAAAGACAAAATTCAAAATCCTGTGGATAGATTTAAGCTACTGTCTCATCAAGTAGTGACCATATATAATTATTAATATTAATAAGAACTTTGTCAGGATATTTTATTCCAAAGCCTAAGAAATAAACACACGCAGAAATAGATCCCTACTTTTCATATTGCAGGGAAAATGCTGACTGTATGCTGCTGCAGTCCATGTTTTGGTTGGCAGCTACATCAGTGACAGGCAGAGAGATGCAAGAGCTGTTGCTCTACAATTAGACCGTGCCTTGTGGAACAAGTCTCAGTGGGAGCAGAGAGCCCTGTGCCTGCTGCTGAGTGATGGGATTAGCTCTCATCTGAGCACAGACATGATCTTGTTGTGCAGGAGGCTTTTGAAAATGGCTTGGGCTGAGAGCGAATAAGAGTCAGTAGCTGAGATCTGAAACAGGAGGTGCCACAGGGCAGGTGACAGGCACAGAGAAAAGGACAGGGTGGAACATGCTGGCTGCCTGCAATGAGAAAAAAATGTTCCTGAACCTTGAAGTCAGGTGGAACATATCAGTCTTCATCCATGCTAGTAAACTGTGATAGTGCCCAGAACAAGGTGGACACAAACCACTTTGGGGGATAATCCCTTGACTATGCAAGGTATTGAGCTGTATCCAGGGATTGCTGGGGAGCGAAGAAGTCGAAACACAACAAATTCATGACATGGAACAGTCTAGGGATTTACTGTCACATGGAGCCACACTCCTGTGCCCAGGAGTATACCTAAAATTACAGAGGCAGCCTTGGTATGCAAGTGGTGCAGAGCTGGCACTTCACTGATAGGGAAAGGTCTGTTACCATCCATCTCTTACAGTATGGTTAAGAAGGTCCCCAATGGGACTGGCTGCTCTACACACACAGATTAAAGCAGCTGGTCCATCATGTAACAGAGGAGTCAGGGCACAGAGAAGACTGGAAAGCACAGACTGGGGAGGTGCTTTGTGGGCACACCCACAGCTCCAGTGCTCATTGTAGAGCATGGGCAGGGGCTTGTGGCTGCAGGGGGTGGGGCAAATTCACTGCCTTTGGAGCCTGAGATTTGCAAAGGTTGTCCTGTGTGGGTCCGTACATCCACATCCACCCCATCTGCCAGCTGGAACAAAGGTTTAAGGGTGCACCTCCCATATTCAAGTAAATGGGGAAACACCTTCAGCATTTTAACTGAATATCTCTCAAAATGTGGTGCTTATTCACTGAGCTCTCTCAGTTTTGTATTGCTTTGGTCAGTTTAACAAATTTCTCCTGAGAAAAACAAAAGGCAATCTTTCATCATTCATGTCTCACATGTGACTTTCAAAAACGACCTTGTGTGCAGAGATTTTTAATTCCGCCTTATTAAAGAAGCCTTTAAAGAGGAGTCAGCAGGACCTCGGCCAGGCACAGTCCTTGTGTACACAAGACAAACATCCATGAAAGGTAATGGAAGAAAAGGAGAATCACCTATATGATTTTCCAGAGCAGGTGAATTATTACAAAAGGCCAAAATAGGCACATTTACAGATGCAAGGAACATATGCACGCAGATAAATGGCGCTTTTTTTCCTGACAGTAAAAATAAGCAATTTCATCTTTCAAGTGACAAATGGCTTCTTATTTGGCAGAGCTGATTAAATTTGTTTTGTGGATAGAAAAAAATTGTGCTGCAGTTCACTGATACAGAAGCAATTAAAATAAATTGTTTTACCTGATGAAATTCTAGACATGAACTAATTATCCTTTTATGAAATCACATCTGTAAAAGGATAATTGATTTGAATGAATACAATAACTCACAAAGACAGGAGTACAACACCTATTTTACCTACACAGTAAATTTTTATAGTCTTTAAGAATATAATTCTTAATTGTGTCTGGTTTAATATAGGCTTTTTTATTTTATATATACATATGCATTAATGTATATGCTTCTTTTTTTTGATATATATACATATCAAAATATTTGGCTTCAGAAAAACAATAAATTAGCTTGGAGCACTGCAGATGAGCCACAGTTTACTTCAATGACATGATGATTTCTAAACCTTCTTTTAAATCTTGTTGCTTTCATGGGCTGTCAAAATGAATTCATATAACATGATGCAGCTCTTTTTTGTTTTGTTGGGATATTAAGTAAAATAGTAGAAATTACTCCTGTTTCTTTTGTCAAATGGATGTTCTGCCTAGAGAATAGGATTCTGTACGGTGGCACATTTCCTGCTGGCCCTTGCAAATGCTTTGTCACGCAGAAATAGGATCTACATTGACATCCAAAACTGGAATAATGCCAGAGCAGGGCTGAAAGTCCAATAGAATAATATAAAGGTGTGACATGGGAAGAACAGCCAAAGGGATTTATGACATAGGGTGTAAAGGACAACTACCTGAGAGATACAGTGATAAACAATATTTAGAGAACATGTAAAATAATGTCACTAAGAGTAGAAATTTAAGTATGCTGCTTGGAAATGATCAGTGACTTTTAGTTGTCAGGTCAATTAGCTGGTGCAATAATTTATGCAGGGCAGTAACAACTTGCAACAACTGAGAAGGAAGGCTGATTTGTACTTGCCCATCACGAGTGACTGAGAGTCACCACTGCTGCACCTGTGAGAAAGACAAAGGTGTTTCTAGGACAGATTAAATCTTTTCAGTATATACAACAAAATAAAAATATCACTGGATCTTGCTCCTGGAGAAACATTGCAGTACTCTGAGTCAGTAAGATCCCACATTCAGAAACCCAAACTGGGTGTGGTGAAGAAAGGTCAGTAAAATTGACTGGGCTGCTGTGCAAAAAGAATTTAGGCACACTGAGCTTGCTCAAGCCACAGTGACAGAAAGATAAAAGATTTTATTGGAAAGTACTTCTTACTTCTCTCCAGAGGGGGTGAACCAGGTTAATGCAGGAAAAATAACCTGGACATGAATACGTTTAGATAGAAACCAAGAGAAAGTTTCCAGCTTTCTGGATCACAACCAGTAACCATCAATAACAAGAACAAAGTTTTGAGACAGATCCTGATCAGCAGTTCACCTGGATAAGAAACTGTGTGTACTTGTAACAGCAGTAGGAAGTGTCTAGTGATCCTTCTAGTCTATTATTCCATGTAAAGTAAAATAAAGCAGCCTGATCTTCCAAGGCTCCAAAGAACAATGACTTGTGACTCAGGAAACTGTCCTTATTTGTGACTGACTTGAAAAATACAGAGGAATTAAACATTTATTTAATAATTATTACCAAGCACTGCAAGCTCATGTATTTCAACAACAAGAAATAATTTTCATGATGCCACTTTGTGTTGTTAATAAAAAAGAAATTCATCATAAAGCAAAATGAAAATATAGCATAAACTAAACTGAATTTAAGATTAAAATAATAGCAGTACAGCACTGCAGTACTGATTTTATTGTTCATAGCAGAAAGTTGTTGGTGGCTTCTCTTAAGAAACAGAAAACCAGGTTTTATATCATCCAAATGTGAACATTAAAAAGGGCCAGATTATATTTTCTTCTCTGTGTGTTTATTCTGGTTGAAAGTCGCACTGATTTGGTGTTCTCCTCTGCTTTTAAGTCCATGCTATTAAAGCTGTGTGCCATTTCCATGCTGCCAAAATGCTGTTACTAACACAGAGAAAGGACCCTTTATAAAAGTCCATGGATATCTGCTTGCCAAGGATTTTAGTGAAACTAGAATCATCAGTACCTTCTATCAGAAACAGCCTACCAAAATAGTGCCAAAAAAGAAAAAAGAGGGAAAAGTTCAGATGTAATTAAAGAGGAGGTCATTGATCCCATTCTCAAAGCACAGATTCCAGTAACCTAAAGAGTCACTAATGGAGACAGCATGATGATGATCAAAAGAGAAGCTTGAAAGAACTAAAGATTTTCAATATCGTGCTGTTTTCATGGCTGCAGGCCTGAAGCCAATATAGTTATTTTATATGAGTAACTGCAAAGCCAGGTTAAAGTAATAAATTTTTTATGGAGAATGTGCTTTCAATTTTGGAGATATAACAAAAACCAGTTTATATTTGGCATTACTTAACAGGTGGGAGCAGAGAACTTGGTTCAGTTGAGTTGTTTTAGATATTCTTTTATGATGAAGTCATTTAAGTCAATTCTAAAGGGCTGTATGTCAATAATCTTCAACACTTCATTTCTATGATTTACTTGAAAAATTTCATTTATAACTGCCCCACAGCATTGTATTGTCTATTGGGTGTACCAGACTGAAAATGTAAATTCTCTTAATGCTTCCATTTTTCATCAGAGAAGCCCTAGAATAGTTTAGTTAGAGATGGAAAGAATTGGCACAAACTTTGTGTTTTGACAGCAGATGAAGCAAATGGAAGGAGAAACATTGAAGTAAATGAAAACTCAGTTGCCAAGGCAAGTGGCTCCAGGGCCAGCACAACTGGCAACAGAGTGCTCCACTGGGGTCCAGGAACCACACAGAGTGCTTTCCTGAAATGAGGGAATCTCAGGGAAGCAGAGACTGGGCAGGAGCCCACAGCTCATGCCACAGCAGCTGAGGGGACCTGGACAGGGTCAGGGACAATGGTGACCGAGCTCCACGATGGATAAAAGAAACCCTTGGGGAACACCACAAACAGTGAGAGTGAACAGGGCATGGTGTGGCAGTTTGAGTGGGAGTTTGCATGGAATGCCATGCAGGAAGGGACAGTAGCTCTGCCAGCTTGACCTGGGAGCAATGGTATTGACTGCTGAGTTACCAGGGCTCACTGAAAGAGCTTTAAACTAGATTCAAAAGGGGAAATGAATAAAATCAGACTCGCTAGAGATAAGCCTGGGGAGCAGCATTTGAGGGAGTGTGCTATGAGGTCTTGTAAAGAGCTGTACTGAGCACACTGGGGCACATCTGATATCCTGGTGGGAGTCTGTTATAGACCATCCAACCAGAACAAAGAGGCAGATAAAACATTCTATAAGCAATCCCTGTACGTGGCACTGGTGAGGCTACATTTCAAATCCTGGGTTCAGTTTTAGACCCCTCATGAAAACAAAAAACATAAAATATNGACTCGCTAGAGATAAGCCTGGGGAGCAGCATTTGAGGGAGTGTGCTATGAGGTCTTGTAAAGAGCTGTACTGAGCACACTGGGGCACATCTGATATCCTGGTGGGAGTCTGTTATAGACCATCCAACCAGAACAAAGAGGCAGATAAAACATTCTATAAGCAATCCCTGTACGTGGCACTGGTGAGGCTACATTTCAAATCCTGGGTTCAGTTTTAGACCCCTCATGAAAACAAAAAACATAAAATATTTGAGGTGCTGGAGTGTGCCCAGAGAAGGGCAGTGGAGCTGGGAAGTGTTTGAAGCACAAGTCTTATGAGGAGCAGCTGAGGGAGCTGAGAGTATATAGCCTGGAGAAAAGGAGGCCCAAGTGAGACCTTCTTGCTCTCTATAACTACCTGAAAGGAAAGTGTATCAGGTAGTCAGTCTCTTCTTCCAAGTAATAAGCAATGGGACAAGAGGAAATGTCTTTGAGTTGCAGCCACAGAGGTTTAGATTGGATATTAGGAAAAGTCTCTTCATGGAAAGGGCTGTCAAGCATTGGAACAGGCTGCCTAGGGAAGTGGTTGAATCACCATCCCTAGATGTGTTTAAGAGACCTGTGATGGGGCACTGAGGGACATGGTTTAGTGGTGGACTTGGTTTAAAATTGGATTTGATTGTGTGTGTGGTGGGAGCCCTCTAACTTCCAATATCTGTTCTCCAAAGAGCAGCTCCTGATAAAATCCAGTGCAATTTCAGAGTTAGAATTTTCACTCACTCCATACACACCTTTAGCATTCGGTCTTGAATAAACCCCGGAGATGCAGCCCATAGTATGTCACAGTGGGTGAGTCTGAAGGAAAGAGCAACAAAGGATGGTTTGGCAGTTCCTCAGAGAAAATACACTCAAAGCAAAAGTGTAAACCATATCCACAGCAAAGGAAAGTTGAAAGAAGCCTCCACACAGAAGACCAGGCAGAGGAAGTCACACCGGTATTATCAGTACAAAGATGACTATGGAAATTGTTAATCACCTTCTCAATGGGGAGAGGGGAAACTACTGACAAACGAGAAATTCAAAAGCGGACTTGCCTTTTTTGCAGGAAAGAAGAAGCATTTTGTGCCAATGACAAAAAGCAGAAGGCAGGTACATACAGCTGACTTTGACTGCTTAGCCATAAGAAATGCCAAACTTGATGATCCTTGTGGATCACTTCCAGCTCAGGATATTCTGTGGTTCTTTTGTTACTTGAGATGTTCACCCCATGTCCACCTGCTGGTACAGAGAGATGCATTACAGTCTACACATCGTGGAGATGCTCAGACATGTCAACTGCCATTCGATGTTAGGAAAATTCATTTGAGCCTTTGATATTCTCAGTACAGTTTGGCCTTATGAGGTTAACCTTGTGGTCTTTTGGTAGTTGGCTGAGAGAACTTATAAAGAGTGTATGAACTACCAGCAGACTATGAGGGTCAAAAGCATTGCCAGTCCTGAAAAGGGGAAATAGAGAGGACCTAGGGAAAATACAGACCTTTCAGCTTGGCTTAAATGAATGATGTAGTTGTGGATCAAATCATCAGATCAGCCACGTGTAAGAAACTGGAAAATAAAGTTAGATAAGAAAAAATACTCCTGTGCCAAGAATTAAATCATGACTGAACATACCTAATTCCCTTCCAAAACTAGACAGAATTTCACATCAGCAAATAAGTTTTGGACTTAATGCAGTTTAATTGGCACAACTACATTATAAATAAGAATGAGGATAGTCTAAACAAAATCATATATAGCAGGTGCAGAAGTAGTGAGACTCTTGCACTTCACCCCAGTATTGTTCATAGGTCAGGACTTTTGTCAGTAGTTCTTTCCCAATTTGAGGAAAACACACTGGGTGTGGTGCCATCCTTCTGCTCACTGTTTAACAAAGAGCTTCAAAGAATTTTCAAATGGTGTGAAGTCACTGCTGAGCTTCTTTGAGAACAAGGTCAGACTTGCAGATGATCTTGACATCTGAAATATGCAGGGTGTGATTCAATATGAATGCATGCAAGGCAGGAAGAATCCACTGTACAAACACACCGTATGAACAAAGGCCCCAGGCAGTGGCTATTCAGAAAAGGGCATCGGGGCTATAATGAATCACAAGTTGGAGATGAGAATAGTGTCCTGGCATTCGTGAAAAGCAGCATACAGTCCACAGAGGATGTGAGGCTGCAGACCTTGGTGAAGATATTGATTAGTATTTGTAATCTTATAAGGGTTTGCTGACACAGTAGTGAGAGCAGTTTCACAGCAGATGTGATCATAAATGAACTGCTTGCCTAAGATAATGCAAAGGAGGTCAGCAGGATGTTACAGGGTGGACAGTCCTGGAGAACTTGGAAACACAGAGAGTGTGTAGCAACCTTTGCCAGGAATGGAATGTGTACTTTTCTAGATTATACACAAGATTCTTTTGACCAGTGTATAATATAGGTTATATGATAAAAGGCTTATCTGCACATGCAGAGAGGAGTCCCAGGGCACAAGGGCACTGGGAGAGCCTCATTATCCCAGTCATAGAAACAAGCTGCCATCCCTGCCCCGGGAGTGAGAGACTAGCTGAGCAGAAGTTTGGTGGCTGCCCAAGGTTAACTCATCTGTGCTGGGTTTACACACCCAGATTTTGGTAACAGGGGGAGTACAAGGGTGTTGATGGTGGTAGCATCTCTGCTGCGACCTGTTTAAGAAAGGGAAAAAAGGAGGAGCAACTGCAGCTGGAGAGAGGAGTAAGACTATGTGTGAGCAACAAATCTGCAGACCACAAGTTCAGTGAGGAAGGAGGAGGAGCTGCTCCAGGCACCAGAGCAGAGATCCTCCTGCAGACCATGTTGAGGCAGCTGTGCCCTTGCAGCCCTTGGAAGTCCGTGTGGGAGCAGAGATCCACCTTCAGGAACCCATGCAAGAGCAAGTAGATGTGACCCAAAGGAGGCTGTGACCCTGTGGGAAGTACATGCTGGAGCAGGATCCTGGCAGGATTTGTGGCCCCATTGAGAGAAGGCCCCATGCTGGAGCAGAGGAAGAGTGTAAAGAATCTTTCTTCTGAGAAGGAAACAGCATCAGAGACAATATGTGATGGACTGACCATAGTCTCCATTCCCTGTCCCCTTGCACTGCTGCAAGGGAGGAGGGAGAGAATCTGCCAGTGAAACTGAACCTGGGAAGAAGAGTTAGGGTGGGGGGAAGGTGTTTCATGATTTAGTTTTTATTTCTAATTATCCTTTTTGATTGGTAGTAAATTAATTTCCCCATGTCAAATCTGTTTCGGCAGTGATGGTGTTTGGTGAGTGTCCTTCACTTCCTGCCCTTATCTCAACCCAAGAGCCTTTTGTTACATGTTCTATCCCCTGTCCAGCTGAGAAGGGCAGTGACAGAGACTGTGGTGGGCACCTGGTGACCAGCCAGGGTCAACTCACCATACCTATAAGCCAGGGTGAATCTTTTGCTACCAAACCAAGACTGTGGTCATGCTATGATAAGTGGATCAATGGACACAATGCATCAACAGCAAAAGACAGCAGCCACAAGAATGCATCTTTCCTCATGCAGCCCTTGTTAGACCTCAGCTGGTGACTGCTTTGGGTAATTTAGGTAAGAAACAGGGCAAATGCAGGAAGGAAAAAAAGTGCTGGATTTTTTATTTCATAATGAGCTGTTCAGGCAAGAACTCTGTGTGTGAGAATTGTGGAGCCCATATTGCTCAGAAATGTCTATGAGCAGGCTAGATCGTCATCTGTCAGGATGGCTTGGCTAACGCTGATCTTGTCTGTGGTAAGTCAAAATTCACTAAAAAGCTGATAAGATTCCCTGTCACTGACAGACTGCACTGAAAACAGACACCAGTTGCCTGAAACAGCTTTCACAGAGAATGATGATACAAAAACAATCATGTAAAGAGCCAGGACAGACTCCTCCTGATGGGAAACATGCCTAATTACATCTGGTTTCAGACCTACGTGAGGCAGGCTGCTTCCCTTGCCAAAAGCATTTGGGAGCTGTAGTAAATTAAAGCAGAAGTCTCCAAAGTTTAATACATGCAATCTACAGCACTATATTTTATGTATATCAAGCCCTTTTCAAAGTCAATGACCGCCATCTAAGGCAGACGAGATCATTCTAAAACTCACTAATCACTGCAATGGATTTATTGGCTCAAAAGCACACTGATATAGAAAAAATGCACATAATATATTCTATCAATTTCATTTCTGAAGAAATATTTATCTCCAGTCTCTAAATACAAAAGACCAAAATATGTGATAATAGATGTGNCTTAATGGGGGTGAACCCAAAGCAAAAAAAAAAAAGAAAAAAAAAAGTAAATTAGACTTTTTGCCCTAGAACTGGAGAGGCCTGTCAGAAGATGCAGTAAATGCCACAGCAGCAGATCTTAATCTCAATATTGGTCCTTTCTTTACAGAGTATTTTGCACATTTAAAGAATAAACCCCTACTTCTGTCTCTTTTTTGTTCAGTACCAGCCTCTAGTGAAGATACAGATGCACCTCAAGAAACAGAATTAGTAAAATAGCAGTACTGGGGTGGGCAACATGTAGGCTGTTTATACATCCTGCATTCCTGATTTCCTTACAAGCTGTTCAGGCCCCGAGCTGGGGGCAGGACTCTACCCTACATAAAACCAAAAGGTTATAAAAAGTCAGACACACCATTAAGTTTTGTCAAGGGGCTCCTGTAAAATTGTCTGAAGTATCCTGTCTGATATCAGACACTGAAAAGGACCAGGTTGCAATAATCTGCCTATTGGACACACCACGGCCTCCCGCTGTTTGCTCTCCCATGTGGCTCAGTGGCTTTAGCTGTGAACCAAGTGACTTGTAAAGAAACTGCCCATCCAGGTGATGGGGATGCAAGCCTGAGTCCTCTCATCCTGTGGAAGGAATGGAATGGAGGTCTCCTAGACTTTGGACATGCTATGGGAGAGGTAGTCAACATCCAACATTGACTTTTCTCAACAGAGATGTTGCAACAGAGGTATTGTCTCTATAAGAAGACCAAATGTTCTGACCACACAGCAGACCAACAAGCATAACATGCAACACTGCACCAGAACTTCTGTTTTCGTTGTTTGCATCCAGGCTGCTCCGAGTCAGTGAGAGAAATCTCCCCCATTTCCTACCAGAACCATGTTTGAGTCCCCACAGAGTGGCATGCTCCCTCTCAGAGTAATTTGTGGAGGCACCAGAGCTATCCCTGTCCCCTGGCCATACAGATCTTAACAGATCTCAAACAAACTATTATAAAATAAGTTAATCACTGAAGATGGGGAAAAAAAACTAGTAGGAAATAAACCTTTTTAGCAATGCCTGGCAGCAAGTTAGGATAAATCAAAGTTCCCCCTCTCTTCTCACCCTTGCAGCAGAGAGAAACAGTGGAAATAGCAAACAAGACACATAAACACTAAAAAGTGAGATTTTTAAAGCATCAGTACACTTTTAGTAATCACAGGTGTTATTAATAGCATTATTATGGGCATTTATTTTCCCCACACTGAAAGTAGAGGTTTAATCCCCTATTGATTGAAGCTAAGTGCAGAACATGCTGCTATTTACATGATTGATTCATGTCCCTTGAGGGAATCAAGTCATCTGTAAACCAAATTTTTCCTTCCTTTACAGGTTCTTGTTAGATAAATGTCTCTGCAAGCAAAATATCTTTAAATTAAGGGCAAAAGGTGAAATACATTGCTAGCAAAAGCAGGCAGGGCTTCAGTGAAGTCCAAGTGGAAAATTTGACCTGATAAACCCATTTCCTTGAGTTATGAGAAGGTAACTTGGACTCAAGAAAAATAATCTTAAAACTGAGAAATTACATTATTCCATACAGGATCCATGAATTCCATACAGAAGATACACTGGGTAGAAAGCAATATTCACCTAACTGTGTATATTAAGAATGCTGGGGTTTTTTTTTCCCCAAAACAAAGATTACTGCAAGTGCCCAGTCCAGTGTCTAATTCAAACAGCAGACGTGTTTTTCAGAAGGTGCCAAGCATTCCCTCTGCTAAAACTGCTGTCTTCACCTGGGCATAAAATGAGAAGCTTGAATATCCCAGTCACTGCATGAAAGATGACTGGAAACCTGTTCAGAAACCACAGATAAATCACCTCAGGAATAAAGCCAGGAGGAGGAGAAAGCCCCAGAGGCCTCTGGTGTGTGTGCTCACGATCGACGTCTCCTTAAGTGTTCTCTTTGAAACCTTCATGTCAAAGTTTCTCCAGTCTCTTGACAAATGAAGTTTTTACTACATTCAGCTCAGCAGGGAAAGTGTGATAACTTAGAAGGATGAAATTCAAAAGCATTTCTGGTTCATTTGAAATAGCAGCAGTCATGACTAGGTAATAGAAAACAAAGTTCTTTTCATTGCTGTGAATCTCAATGATGCCATCTCAAGCAGGAATGATAACGTTTGATTTTTCTTCTACATTTGTCATGCAGAGACTAAGTGCCTTGGGGGAGGGAAGGAAACAACAGCTCCCAGCATTCACATGTGTATGTATTTATCTATATGCTGAACAACAAAGCTAAGGAGTTGGGGATATAATACAGGTTAGTTTTCGATCTACAGTACTCAAAGCCAAGAGCAAAGTAATTCAGTAAGGTAAAGTTTTGATCTGGTTTGTATAAAATTCCAATTTATATTTTCTGATTTATGTGCAAGTGGACAACCATTGCCCACCCAAGAGTGGATGGCAGCCTGTCCAGTCCCAAGGCTCACCTGTGTTTGTCTTCCCACCAGTGTACCACCTCCAAGTGCTGTGACATTATAGAGACACCTCTTTGCAAGCTGCACATGAAAGTTGTTGTAAATGATTTGTTATTATAGACTTCCTCCTCCCCTCTCTATTTTTTATGTATTGTTGATGGCAGAGGTGAAGAGATTCAAGACTGCCTTGTGCCCAGTATCTACCCAAGAGGATAAGCTGTAAAAAAATTATTATTGAAAGACACTTCTATAAAACAAGGTAAATTAATCATTTCTTCATCTTCCCACAGAGAATTATTACATTGCTACAAAACACTCTTGTTAAATTTAGCCACAGAGAAGATGATCTCTCTTCCTAGTCACACCAGTGTCCTGGCCACTGGGCCAGGGGATGGAGGTGGCTGAGGAAGCATTTGGAAAAGCATCTGTGTTTCCAAAGCCATGCTGTGTCACTGGAATGAGCTTGGATATTTAGTTTAATTCCCTTCTCCCTAAGTAAGTTTTCATTTTCATGCGTTCCTGTGCAGCCACATCTCAGCTGGATGTAACAGTGCCAACATTTTGAAAGGAAAATTGCTTTCTGTTTCTCACAGTATTTCATGCATAAAGCATCTCTTACAGTCCAAAAATGCAGCTCAGGTCTTCTCTGCTTTTCCAGGCTTCAACAGGACAGATCCATGATCCTTATTGCCATGACTAAAGGATCAGGAACTGCCATGGCACAGCACAGGACTGAAAAAGGGTAGTAGTTCTGTCCATCTTCTCCAGGCTGAGGATGCATTTAATTTCAAAATTGTTTGAAAAAACCAAATGGTATCTGAAAATTTAGTGCAATGGAACTAAACTGAACAAATGAAAAAAGTGCCAGGTTTTTCCCATGGCTGACCACAGTGTACATTCATTTCTGCTTTTTTGTCACTCAGAATAATGCAAAGAAAGGTTTATTTTCTACTACCAAGAAGAGTTTATCGTGACATTCAATGGCTATAAAAGAGCTTTTGGAGAAGTGTGAAATTTTACTTATGTTATAGGCAGCATTGCAGTAGCAAAAGGCATATTTCTATTCACTCCTTGCAGAAGGTGAGGATTTTATTTTTCCTTTTAAAACATTTCTGTACTTAACATTGTTGGAAGGTACCAAACAATGCCATAACATAAATCCTGTGTTCATCTCCCCATAAAACATCCCCCATGCCCCCATCGTCCTTGTCTTCTGGTGAGAGGGCTATAGGGTAACATCTCCTCTTCACAGAGAGCCTGTGCTGCCGCTACTCCACCTATTTCTCACTGTGTACCTCACCCTGTGAGATACAGCCACTGCCAGCTGCTCTTTTGTTAACACAGATATTTATATCACATTTAACCTGGCTTGGATTTATCACAGACTTCCCTTAAACCCATGTGAAGTTTATCCTTGCTGCTCCTAAGGGAGAGTTATCCAGAGCCCAGTAAAACAACTCTGCAGAATGACTGTGGAATATGAACTTAATAACAAAACATCACATCCAGAGACCCCCTGCGATCCCTGATTGTGCTGTCGATGCCCTTTTCTGCTTGCTCCCATTTGGTTACACCACAGATGGGCTCAGCTGCCTGTCTGCAGCTGTGCAGCACAGTAGCGAGGAGGAGATGGAATATGTGAGTTATTTTGTAAACTGAGGATTAAAGAGGACAAGGAACATACAAATGCTTGACAAGAAACCATAATGAACTGGAAGACAGACATATAGAGTAACTCCCTCAACCCGGTGGAGCACAAAATTCACACCCCAGAAGGGTCCCCACAGTGACCTATAAACTGCACTTATGGAAATGATGACTCAGAACTTCCATTTCCCAGTTCCTTGTTGGCAGCTCAGTTACGAAACCTCTCCAGCACTGTAAGTGCACCTCAGACACAAGGAAGGTGAAAAAGGGGGTTAAATCCAACCTATTAAGAATGTTTTCAGCTGTCAGACCCAAGTTTCATGTCTTTGTGAGGGGAAATAGAAGGAAGGGACCTAAGAGCACTTTAGAAAAAATTAAAGGCCACCACAAGCACATCACTAATTCAAAGAAATCCTGCAGCTGGGATTTAGAAGAGTACTGGTACAAAGTAATAGCTTATAAATCCTTGATTCCCTTAAAAATACGAATACAAATCATCTCAAGCTTGTTATTTAATGCCTGCCTACACAGCTGCCCTTCGGTTTCAGCACTTAAGGAGAAACTTCTCTGGACAACAGACCATCAATGATTAAACTTTAAAATCCAATTCATGACACAATCTTCTATACTTTTTGAAGAGAAAAATTGGCATTCCACTTGAAATTTAATGACAGAGCAGACCCTATCTTGGCAGTTTGCACAACATGACAAACTATTTTGGGAGAAAAAAAAAAGAGAGAGAATTTACATTATTGAAAAGGGCTGGAGGGGGAAGAGAAACTTTACTGGTCATGTTCAGGGTTTTATATAATGATTTTTATAAAGGGAGAAAGATCCAAAATATTTATTGGGGAAAATCTGTCCAGAATCTCTACAGAACCCAGGTTGAGCCACTCCAACCCCACTTGCTTATTAAAAGGAAATAGAAGCAACCAACCCAGAATGCTCCATCTTCCGATTAAAAACCAAAAAGAAAAGGAGAGGGAAAGGAATTCTTATCACTGCATTTGCAGCACTGCATGCTGACTTTTTCCTTTTCTTTTTTTTTGGTGACTTACTTGTACAAGTGGTCCATTAATAATTCATGCCGCTTTAAACGGCAGGGCAGCCACTGCTGCTTTGTCACATCTCACAATGGCTGAGTGACAACAGTGGCTCTGACTCCAGGCCACTATCTTTGACTATCTGCTTGGAGAGACACAACACTGTCCTTCGTCATTCAATCCCTGACACGGCTGTGACAAATGCTGGCCTGTCCTGTCATTCCCTTCACCGCCCGATAACAGAAATCTGCCACTTTTCAATACACACCCTGCACTCTTGTGCCCCTAAGAAGGAGCTGTATGTTAATGCTGCTGGTGATGTGCAGGTTTGCCTCTGCTCATTGCTTCTCCTTTGGACACATATTTGGATTGACTGTGCTCCGAGAAGCACAGACTTTAAATGCTGCTCTGGGACCCAGTTAAAAACTCTGTGATAATGGTGTCCCCAGGGTGGCAAGGGGGGAAAAAAGGCTCTTTTTTAGCAAAAGTTATAGGTGACAATACTAGATTATAGGACAATCAATAAGAGACCACAGATGGAAAGAACTATATGTTTTCCATCTGTGCTAAAGAGCTTTTGGGCCTGAGTTTGTGGGGAATGGTCTAACCCTTCCAGAGGCTTCCCAGGAGTTCTTGTGCAGGGTAGCGCAGACAGGACATGCCAAATCCCTTCCTGCTGTGCTGAAGCAGCACAAGCTGTTCTGCACAGGTTTGTAAAGAAAACAACTATGCTTCCCTTTTCAGATGCTTGGAGGTGGTGAGTTTGTTTTTTCACAGGCAGCAGAAAGTGTCTTGGGGCTCCCTCTTGACAGCAACTTGCAGCCCCCTCCCTCCCTCCCGGCAACAGGGCAGCACAGGCTTGATGAGTGCTGCCAAAATCACTCTATTCCCTTAATGTGCAATATCCATTACAGAGCTGCTAGCACCTGTTCCGGGTGGCTGATTCCAGGAAAGGGCTGGGAGTCTTAAAGAGTTTCCAAATTTTCCAGCACTTTGATCTTCCCAGATAAATGGATGCAGGCAAGTGCAAAACAAGGATTAAGTCATCACAGCCAGAGATGCCAATGCCAGTCTTTTGTCTCCACTATGCCCTCAGAGCAGGTTGCAGTGCCTCCAGTGGGCATTTCCAGCATTCAACCAACACCCTCTGCAAACGTGCCCTGCATGGTGCTGTTACAAACACAGGGGACAAGATGTTACCCGGGCATCATTTTTTCCCACAGAGACACTGAATGCTGCTTCCTTTATCCTTCACTACAGCAGCGCTGTTACCAATTACAGTCACCAAAGGAGAACAGCTGGCACTTGTTCGAGCAGAGTGCTCTCTCCAAAACCCACAGAAGCCGATAAAAAAAGGATCTTTCTTTCACTGGATTTTGGATCAGACTTAGAGAGACCTAATGGTTTAGAAAGCAGTGGTTTGCTATTTTTTCTCCCATTCCTTTGTTACTTCTCTGTCTCATGTTTGTGACTAGAGACCATTTCTTTTTTCCAATCTATACAGCCAGCTGACAGGAGGTTGGGGCAGCGTTACCCCCCTCTCCCTGCATTTTTAGAAGAGATGTTAATTAAAACACTGCACAGTGGGGCTGAAACTACTAGAAACTAGAAAAGGAGAAAGAATGAGGCAGAACAGCAAACAGGGACAGACTTCTGATGTCCTTTGCTCATGATGTTTTTTCCCTTTTAAGTACTTTCACTGCTGTTCATGTGCTGCTCAAAGCTCAATTTGTCTTGCACACAGTTCTTACTGAAAGGTAATAAGCAAGTCCTAGCTAGAGAGTCAATTAACATATAATCTTTGACATTTTGAATCATCAGCAGCTGCCAAATGGGTTTCTTCTTTATACAGAATGAAATCTATTGCTCAAATGTTTGAAAATTTGATTTAATGTTACATTTTTCTATATTTCTATGTTCATCTAGGATGCTCTGTCTTCTAGTCTCATGGTAGGAAAGTGCACTAAGTTTTGCCTCTGAAATTATCCACAAAACTTCTTGAGATCAGCGAGTAACAAATTAATCCAATAGTGACTGTGTTAGGAGACCAAAATTTCCTTTCCTTTCACCTTGTCCATTTGGGGCCAAATTTTCATACCAGTAAGGCTCTGACTGGTGAAGAGGTGGCACGTCTAAGTGACTGCAGGAGCTGCTGACACTGCCTTCCTTCTCCTGCTCTGTGAACAGCTCAGCTGCTCCTGAAACAAGTACTGAACCCAACACACAACAGAAACGTGGTATGAGATTACCTGGTGTCATCAGAGCGCAAATCAGAAGTTCAGCAGCTGCTTCACAAGGCAAAAACCATGGGGAGAGTGTGAAAGGGTCAGCAGCTGAGGGTTGTGCTCTCTGTATCCTTCCCAAGCTGCAATCACTGGGGCCTTTGTTTGCAGGCCAATAACAGTTTGAACAATTTTGGCAGAATACAGGACAGGTTGAGGTACTTTATTGGACAATGCAAGTTCCTCAGAATTCAACTTGCAAACTGGTTGGACAGGGACTGTAATTTCTCTGATAACTGTGAAGGACCCCAGTTGAGATTTCAATTGTTACAGCTACAGAAATATTTAATAATGGTAATTAAATTATTATCACTGCTCTCTAATTTCATAATGTGTAGTAAAAGGGTGTCTCTTAATTTAAAATATGCACATAAATACATACAGCATTTGGAATAGGCTCCATCTTGCTCACCTTTTGGCAGTCACAACATGGCTGAGATTCCACATCGGTTCAAAACCCCATAATTATCTTTCCCTGAAAGGCTAACAAGTAAGCAGGATTATATAAAAGGATTAAACACACCCATAAAAATTAACATACTAAAAACTGCAGTTGGACTAACCTCTGAATCTTCTGTGAAGGCTGAAATTCCCCTCTTTCATAGAGCTGCATATTTTCTACATCATGTTTAGCTCTGTAGAATGACTGCAATAAACTGTCACATGTGGCTAGAAGAAAGGCTCCAAGAAAGACCTAAGGAGAACTCCAGTTCTGGGCCAACTGCCAGAAAGTCACAGCTCTGCAAGTCATCCAGTTCATCTGAATGCCATGCAAACATACGTATATTTGACATCAAATGATGTCTTTGCTGTTTTTTCTTAATACTTCTGAAAACCAGGCAAGATAACAGCAACACTCATGGAAGAGTGATTACTGTCATTGTGTTAATGATGGTCCACAGGAGAAAGGCTCCAGGTCCACGAGATCTGACTTAGAAATGAATTTTGCAAAAGACTTAAGTAATAAATGGGAGAGTCTGAAACCCAAATCCACGAGGAAGTGATTTTCTGCAGTGTTCTGTGGACTACGTAATCCTAAAGTACAGTGGAATTCAAGTCTGTTATGAGAGATGTCTGCCACACTAAAATATTTGGTGCATCACCATGAAGTGGCTGCACCCACCATACCCCGCTGCCCTCCAGTCAGCAGAACCCCAGGTTCAGTAGATGGTCAATTAAATCAAACTGACAAAGCAGACAAATCCAGCCAAAGGACAAATTAAGTGGCACAGAATGTCTCATTGCCAAGGCAGAAATGTTAACACACAGAGCAGATGCAGAGGAGCTGGTGGACTCTCGGAGTACAGCGCTGGCCAATGTGAGGAAACACTACCAGGAATTAATGGCAATATGGTCTACAGGCTGAACAGGAAAGCCATGCCATGAAATGCATGACCCAAACACTGCCGTTGATAAAAATGAGAGAAACATCTTTCAAAGGGTGACCCAGCAGGTAGAAGTTTACTACTTTTTATGAAGTGTAGGTCAATATAAAAAGGTTCCCAATGAGAGAAGAAATTCATTGCAGTCAGTGTTGCTGGTTGTATGGGCAGAAAGGTCACAAAGAGTCTCGAGCAGGAGCTGAACAGATTGAAGTTTGTATTAGACAGTGTTAGATGGAAATGCAGAATAATTGCTTTTGCAAGCTTGCAAAGGATTAAACTGATTTAAATGGGATGAATCTAGCTGCAGCCCACTGCATCAGCTGTGTGACAGTAATTAATATGCAGATTAGGAAAAAAAACCAAAACAACCAGACACTTACTTTGCGCTAAGGCAACATTCTTCTTTCAAAACTCTGGTGACATCTCAGGCTTTAGAACAGCAGTAAGAAGATGCTTTCCAATGCAAAAAATTTCTTACATAAAGATAAATTAATTTTCCAGACTTCTATTTAACGATAAACAACTTAATTTGGGGTTATAAATTGAAGCTCTAGTTTCACACTACAGATTTTAAAAGCATTTAGGAAAGCCATATTTACTTACAAATGCATACAACAAAGTTCATAGAATCATAGACTGGTTTGGGTTGGAAGGCACCTCTAAAGTCCATCTTGTACCAACCTTCTGCCACAGATGCTGGGATAGATGTACTTGCTTTAGCTTGGTTTTGTGCTTTTCAGCTACACAGTCCCAGAGAGCATCATACATGATTAAATGGTCAAGCTAATTATTTCCAAATGCTCACATTGCAGTAGCACTCACAAGACTGTCACGCATTAGGATCCAACTGCTGTATTCAGTTTGTTAATCAGACCTAAGACCAGGAGACAGGAGGAGCGGCAGGACTGGAGACAAGTGACCTACAAGGAGTGTCCAAGGTTCTTTTAGCAAACAAGGCCAGACATATCTCCAAAATATCCATGACATTTGCAACGTTCATCCCAAATTGCAAAATACTTCTGTTGACTGGTGGTTTTCAATTATGCAGACTTAATAAGCACAGTTATACTATTCATGGTGTAGGTAAGTACTCCTGACACCTGTGTTAAAAAAGGAGAAATTAAGACTGGAAGTCCAAGAGTCCAGGTTGTATTATAGACCTCTTGATTTTTGAATACTCAGTGATATTCAAACATTTCAGAGGGACCTGAACATCTATCTCTGTGCAATCTTCAGTATCATCATCCTTCAAAATTACCTAAAATTTATTTTCAATCAAAAAGAAAGAATTGCATCCTTATTTAAGTTGTAGCTGCCTGACACTGCTTTGGTCTCTATTATTTGATATATTACAAATCACAGAATGGTCTGGGTTGGAAGAGACATGTAGTTCCAACCCCTTCTAGTAGCCAAGGTTGCTCAAAGTCCCATGCAACCTGGCCTTGGGCACTTCCAGAGATGAGGCATTCACAGCTCCTCTGGGCAACCTGTTCCAGTGCCTCACCACCCCCAACAGTGAAGAATTTCTTCCTAATATCTAATCTAAACCTCTACTCTTTCAGCTCAAGGTCAGTCTCCCTTGTCCTATCACCCCATGTTCTTGTAAAAAGTCCCTCTCCTGCTTTCTGGTAGCTCCTTTAAGGAACTGAAGATGCTTCTAGGGTCTCCACAGAGCCTTCTCTTTTCCAGGCTGAACAATCCCAATTGTCTCAGCCTGCCCTCATAGGAGAGGTGTTCCAGCCCTCTGATTATCTTTGTAGACTTGCTCCAGCAGGTCCATGAATGACAAAGAAGGACAGCAAGAATAACTTAAAAGGACTGTGAATGTTTGCAGTCGTCAGACAACCTTATTACAGACAGCTTAATGAGTTTTGTGCAACCAAATGTAAGAGTTACACCAAGGGAGAAATGCTTCATTGGTAGTTGAGCATTTCTGCTAGGATGAGCTACATGTTACTGGTGAAAGTTTTAAACTACCTCCTTATGGGGACTGATTTCTTGGAAGCACAACTCCTACAGCACCAAAAGCAAAAATCACCACAAGGGCACTTGGCTCAAATACACCATGGCACACTGGGATCGTCATGGGCTGTTACCTGTCTGGAGAGCTGTTGTAATGCTCTTGTTTATGCAAACAGGACTTGACCTCAGCAAGCAGCTCTTCAGCAAGCCCTGAGCATCTGCATCTTTTTATAGCAGCTTCATCTCATATTCCAGATATTGCAAGAGTCCTCCAGCCACCTGCATGTCAAGAGTGCAGTGATCCATCTCCCACCTCCATCCACATGCAATTGGATGCTCATTTAGTGGCAATAAACTCCCAGACATTAGCACTGGAGAACTAGTTCTAATGTTTGTCTCCTGGTGCTTTATAATCTCTACGTATGCACAGATAATTTTGTTTTTAACCATACTTGCTGTTGCTCTCAATCTCTAAATCCTTCCCAGAAGTGGTATAATCCCATTGGTTCCCATTTTTGTGATATATGCTCCTAGCACATTCAATTACTGCATGCATAATTGCCAGCTCACATAGGCTCAATTATTAGTTTCTAAATCAGGTATTTAACTAGTCATTCTAAATCACTGGGAGGGTGATTTAAACACAGATTCATATACCCTTGTGGTGTCAGACTCAGTGAAATGGTTTAGGTTTGCAGTAAATCGCACAGTATCCAAGTCTTGGTGCCTTCTGTTTTATAAGCAGGATCTATAGTCTCAGAGCAAGCAAAATCCTTTAATACACAGAACCCTGTCACATTTCTGAGTATGCGGATAAGGCAAACTGCCTTGAACAGCAGTTGAAAAATGGACCTACCTAAGCATTCAGCATAACAAAGGAGCATCAAGGGATCTGAAAGCAGAGCAAGAGTGGCAAGGCATTCTTCTGAATATACAGCACAGGGGAATAAGCATGAATGTCCAAGTCAGATGGATCTTGGCTCAACTGGGAAATATGCAATTAAATGACAATCTGGCTTTATGCTGAGCTGTGATGTGGGACATTTTGACACCTAGCCTAGAAACCTTATTGATGCCTCGCAGCACTCAGTGCCCTCAAGTCTTTGTGAGCTAACTTGAGCTTAAAGTACAGACACTGATGGCTGGTGAACATGGCTGTGGAAAGAGAGAAGAAAGTCAAACATGTAGTTTGTAGCCTAAGACAAAATGCTTTTGTTGCTTTGAGGTGTGGGCAGGAGGAAAGAAGTCCCAGTGGCTTCCCCATAGAAAACTATAAATGCAGAGTTTTACTGCTAAACACATTAATATTCTTAATTCAAGACAGACTTTTATCTTGCAATACTACCAAATGGGGCTTTTCAAGAATATCCCTTGCACATGGTTTTGCAAGCTGTATTTACACTTGCCTTGGTATAAACACTGCTGCTTTGGCATCTACTAAGTCTGTTAGAGGTTAGACAGGAGCTGTATGACAAAATACACTGATTTTGTGTATCTGCAGATATTCAAAGTCACTCTCATATAGATTTCCATGCTGAGAATACTAACCAAAACTATAATTGTTTGAAAAACAGCATAACTGAAATCATGCTCCCATCACTCAGCCAGTGTCTGTTCTTTTGTTCTTCCACTCACCTGCCAAGAAAACATCAATTACCAGGATTCAAGAAGCTCCAGGCCCTCCCTAGTTCACAGAGCTACAGATCCATACAACCAGGTACGGCACCATCTCCAGGCCACACTGCACAAAGACACAAAGGCATAGCAGAGAGGAATACCAGTTAAGACCCCTTTTGGCTTTCTTCCAGGATGAATTCCACACAGAATCATAGAATCATTAGGTTGGAAAAGACCTTTAACAACACTGAGTCCAACCATCAATCCACCCACTGCCAGGTCCACCACTAAACCATGTCCCTAAGTGCCACGTCTTCATGTTTTTTTGAACACTTCCAGAGATCATAATTCCACCACTTCCCTGGGCAGCCTGTTCTGAGACTTGATTACCCTTTCATTGAAGGAATTTTTCCTAACATCTAATCTAAATCTGTTTCCTTCCACTTGCCTGTAGGCTTTTCTGAAACTTCCTTATGTTTCAAGAGGAAAAATAACATAAGGCTACCTGGCTTTTCTTGGCTCCACGAGATTTACTCACCCCCTACTCTAATCCTCCATTTACACACATAAAAACCCACTGTTTAAGAACTCATATCAGTCCCACCTACTAAGAGAGCAAGAACCATGGGGCAGGGATTTTTTGCTCTGATTTCATGCCACCTACTACAACCAGTGATTAAATTCTGATCTCTTACAAACTAATAGTAAAATAAAAAGTCCTGTATTAATTCCAGAATACATAGTAAAATATATTATTCTTAATAATTCTTGTCATACCTTGTGTTACACTTGGCCTTCTGCTCTAACAGTTTTTAAGGTTATGGTTAAAAAACCAAACCAACCAACAAACCCCAAAACTCTAATAAACTTTGAACATAGGTGCATCCTCCATAGTACAGAATACCAGGAATGGATTAAATGCTGTAGGCCCCCTGCTACCAACATCTGGCCATGCAACCCCAATAAACCTGTTCTGTTGGCAAAGCTCGTGAGTCAACAACAGCCAGTAGAGACAGCAGCAGCTGGGGACCACATAATCTTAGTGAGCACCTCTAGGTTCAAAAGTGGACATCTCTCTAGCATTCCAGTTAATAATTTTTGTAGTTTAAGGTTTCTGACCTCATAAAACACCACAATTATGGCATAAGAACTTGCAAGTACTAGGATTGGCAGTAAAAACCTCTTATGCTGTGGCAGCACCCAGGAGTTTAAGTCCACAGCCAGGGCATGGGAATCACCTGAACAGAAATGGAAAGCTTCTTCACGGTAGTGGGACTGACCTGTAAATAGACAAGGCTTCACAGGCAATTAAAGATTGAAAATGCAACCTGAATAGCTAAACCCAAAGTCTAAGCAGAATGTCACTGTCTGAGCAAATTCTGGGAAATGAAGGATGGTTGTTTCTGCTGGATAAACTGATTGGCCTTTGACCAAGGGGTAAAAGGTATCACAAAACAACTCCATAGAGATTTTTTGATTTGGACCTTCTCTATCATATATATTGGATATGAGCTCCTTAACTCATTCAGTTACCATTAAATGAAATGAATACTTCATTACTAATATTTAAATAAGGATTTGAATAAACTATCTAGCACTAAAAAGAGTCTGTACTCTACTTTTAATACCTGAGGCCCATTTAGCTTTCAGCTCCCAGGAAGTATTTTCAGTCCTAATGGTAGTAGCAAAATAAATACTATCAAGGCAAATACTATCAAGGCTAATTGAAAAGGGGAACCATTTCCAAAACAAACTGTAAAAACATTGACTAGCTCTGTAATCCACTGTGATATTTTGTCCCTTATTTCACTGCTAGCCCATAAACAATATTATCCATGAGGTAGCTCCTATGGTCTCATTCTCACATCTTTATGTGTTCCTGTAAAATACATTTACAATGTATTTCATTTGGGTGCACAACACAAAATGATCTCTTATTTTCCAGAAGATAACATTCCTTGAACTGAAGAAAAACCTGTAACAAGGCTTGCCCTATAAATTCCTATTATTATCATTCCAAAACAGTGAAGACCTTTTGATCCCTTTTAATTTACCTAGGCGGATAGCAATTTCCGCTTTCCAGAAAAATTGGCAACATTTAAAAAATCAGGAAGAACACTGTGTTAATGTATTGACTGTAGTTTCTCTCTTCATCCACTTCTATAAAACAAGCATGTAAAAAATATTTTTATAATGAATAAAAAGGTCATTTATAGCATTGTCAGAGACATTTATTTTGCTTTCCTACAATACTGGCAGCCATTACTCAGTTCAAGCCTTGCACTGAACTTTTCAAGACAGAAAGAATAAGAAGATGTAAATGACAATTTTGCTCTTATTTAACATCCCATCAATGGCCATCCCATCAATTCCTTCAGAGTGAGCTCTGACAAGCATCCTTGTTAGGTGTGGCTCTGAATGTAATAAAGGTCTTTTGTCATTTTGTTCTCCTTTGCTGTCATTAAATGCCCAGAAATGTGAGGTGTAAGAGAAACTTTTGAGGTCAGCTGCCCTATTTTTCCCACCAGGGTCATTCCTAATGTCTGGCTGTATTTTGCTCAGAGTAATAATAGAGCAACTCAGGAAGAGGAGCTCCTACTGCTTTAGGTACCACCTTCCAAGCTAATAGTTCTCCCCAACAGGACTTTAATTCTGTTATTTGGCCCAGGGTTTTTTTTTCCCTTGATGACAATCTCATCATTCCATGGTTTTGCATCAGAGCAAGCTCTGCTCATTCTCTGGTGAAATCCTTAGATATTGTTGCTCAGGGTACAAATGGGCATTTCACAGAATCGCTGAATGGGTAAGGTTGGAAAGGACCACAGTGGGTCACCCGGTCCAACCTCCCTGCTCCAGCAGGGTCACCTACAGCACACTGCACAGAGTTGTGTCCAGATAGCATCCAGATTTGGTATCAATCATCTGGTCAAGTGATGCAAAGCTCAGTCAAAAGAGGGGGAAATGGACAAAGAATAGTTTCAGTAATCCTTGGCTCCAACTTCTTCCTCTCTTGGTTCCTCAGGAGTTGCAGGGTGACATGGACAGTGCAGAACACTGAGTTAAATAAAAAAGGGCAACCCCAGTTTCACCAGGCTCTATTACACATCCCCTGCCCCTGCAGGAACCATGGCCCACAGAAAGCTCTGGTGGGAGCAGCAGCCCCTGAAAAGCTGGAGCCCAGGGAAGGGCCCAACCTGGGGCAGGGAGAGGGGAGAAGAGGAAGAAGCAGCCCAGAGGGGCTGCAGGGGACTGATCACAGCCTCACTCCATCCCTGTGCCCTCAGGGAAGAGGAGCCAGGGCTGTGGGAGCAACGTGTGCACGTATGAGAATGTACTTTTTTTAAACTAGGACAACTCTTGCCATCCTTTTTTTTTTCATAAAAAAGACTTCAAAACAATTTAATATTTATATAATCCCTTAAACTTCACTTAGGGAACAGAGAGAAGAAAATAGGCAGCTGCACTGAAACAAGCAACTCTTGAACTGTTCATCTGAAGTCCCCTCCTGCCCAGAGCACTATCAGAGCAGGAATATCCTGACTAGCTGGAGTCACTCGCAGACCAGATGCTGCTGCAGCTGCAGTAGTTTCCTTCTTGCGCTGAACTTCAGCTCCACTGTAACTGTGGGCTGAGTATGTAACCATAGCCAATACCTTTTTTATCAATATGGCAAGTCATTCACATATGCATCAACATGTTCTATACTCTGAAAGATTTTGCTGGTTAATCTGAGGTCACCAGCAACTTTTTCTGAGAAAGAAAAAGTCATTCTGGGACAGTGAGTTTGCACTGAGATCTGCTTTGTTATGGGAGTTTTCAGTCCTGGACAAAGTAGAACTCAATTCCAAGGGTTAAAATCCAAGGAATTAGTTTACAAGCAGAGCATTTCTGCATAATAAATATTTATATCCATAAATATTTATCAAGAGAAAAACACATGATGGCTTTCTTTTTCTGCTTCAGCCTTCTTGGAGGCTGACACAATGGAGCCAAGCAGATTATTTTGTTAGGAACATACAACAAGGGCTCTGTAATCTGCACTGTCCTTTGAAACGTGTGGCATTGCTTCTGATCACTTAAAACACAATACAGGCCAGTTGAGAACAGGAACACATGAAAGATCACCTTAATCAATTACCTCTGCCTTGTGGAAGTATAGCAGAGATGAACATGATACTGCATATTTATGTCATAATAACAAGTTTGATACTCTCAGGATGTGCCAAAATAATTCTCTGTGACTGACTGAACATGAAAGTCTTCCCAGATTAAAAGTTGCCCTCATTTCAAGGAAGAAAAAGAGACAAATTGAGCAGTGCTGCTATTGATGGAAATTATGTCTGCTAATGACAGGAAAGCTGGAAATGCAAATTGAGAAGCTGTCAAGCCACGTGCAGTACCACTCAGTAACCTCACTGTCATTGCATTACAAAAGGGAAAAGAACAGCTGCAGTTTAGTGCCTTATGAGCAAAGGCTGCAGTACTAGCATTACCTAAACAAACCACATTTTAGCTAATGATGCCATCTGCAAATCAGCTCATGTCATTCCCTGTTCAAACTTTCAGATGCAGCGTGAACATACCTACAAAAAGTAAAACAACAATCTATAAACTATGAATTCGTGTATACCATCTGTTTCATGCAGCTCTACTATGTGAACTCTGATAACTGTCAGTATTATTTTCAAGTGAAAAGAATGGAAAAATAAAAAAAAAAAACTAAAGTATTTTCTACTCGTAGCACAGTCCTCAGTTGAACCTCACTGCTCTTACAGAAATAAAACTCTACATGTAAGCAAGACCAGAAAATACAGTCTTGCAGTCTCTTAAGGTGCAAGACTGGTTGGTAATTCTCCTAACTGTAGAAGATTAGGTGTGACTTAGGAAAAAAAGTTCTTCCTAAGCATTCAGTCTCAAACATTCAGTATACTTTTATCCCAAGAATTTGATTTTCAGAAGGGTCAGGAAGTTAAAACTTTCTCACTGGGTCAGTTTTCATATCTGCATTGACCTCACTGAAGCTTATGCAATCTGGAGCAGCTCATGATCAGCCTCCTCCAAAAGGCAATCATAAAGAGTTCAAGCCAAAATTCAAGTCTTGATCATGCAAGTTGAACACAGCTCCAAAAGTTCCTTCACATGTCAAATCTTCTGCCCACTTGGATCTTAAAACGTTTACTTGAACATTTGAATGTCCTGCAGTATGATTTCTGCTACTTGCTTCCCTTTCCTACTGTGCTAACTGTACTGCTCATTCTTGAAACACAGGAGAGGGCATTTTATGTGTTGAGTTTGGTTTTTTTAGAATTTGTAAAACACATGTCCATATTGTGGGAAAATTTATGGGAATGTGAAACCATTTTCCTTTTCCTTCATTAACATCAAATGGATGAATTGCCATATTCTATTTGGCAGTGCTAGAATGCTGTGTGGACTACGGACTTTATAACTTTAGAAGAATTAGGAATCTTAAAATGTTTTGAAAATCTCAGACTTGCAGCAACTTTACTTCTGTAATCTTGTTGGAAAACATGCCATTAAAAGCATTAACTTCATGTATATATATTCAAGGAGTATAATTCCTTATTATAGTAGGAATAGGTCTAACATTTTCATCTCTATAGTACTCTTGTCTCCATCTGAAATTCCATACAACCCAAAACTTGAGGTAAAACAGCAAAACATGCAGTTCCTTTCTATTTTTCATCTTACGGATTTTGCAGATAAATACAGATCCAGTACAAAACCTGTTAGTGCTGCCTCATGTAAATGAGGATGCTACAACAGCTGGTTAAAATCACTGCTATCAAGAAACGGTGCTGGGATTGAGGGGAACAATAACCAGCAGAGAAACCAAACCACAACAGAAAGAAAGGCAAGTTTCTTCTCTGCTCAGGGAACAGAAACTTTCTTCTGATGATATAATGAATCAGGGATACAAAAAATTTTGAAACCTCCAGTTCCCTCTCCTGTGCCTTTTGCACTGTGAGGTCCAGTTTTCCCCTCTGTACAGATGCCTCCACCATTCCACAACCTGAGGTCCTTGCACAACTAGTGTTCCTAATTTCTATGAGACTTTTTGAAAGAGTCAGCTTCAAGCAACATAACCTTAGCCTTCATTACATAGGAATCTCCTGCCACTAAAATTATTTGTAGCTCCCTTTTTCCTTTTCTTTTTTTAAACTCTTTGCGCGATTCCAAAAGCCCCCTCTGTGTTCCACACTCCCAGAATATTTGTCCTTGGTTGTGCAGACCATGTTACTCAGTTTATGCATGCACAAGCTTTTAAGGAGTTATATTTACCAAGAGCTAGCCTAAAGGCAGGATGCTCCTCAGGTGTCACAGAAAGAGAAAAACCAGAAAATCACAGTATAGTAAATGCAAATGAATACCTCTAGTGTGTGAGAAGAATGTAAAATCTTCAGAAAAAGTTGCTACTTGACTAACTTAAAACCATAACTGCTTGTCTCTCCTGATCTGAAAAGGTCACTTAAACCCCTGAAAAGATTAAATGGATAAAAGGAGTTGAATCTACAGTGAAAACAATTTGTGCTGTTTAGATCATAACAAAAGCAGATCTTGCCAAGCAAAACATTTAATTCTTACCTTTTTGGTGATTCCAAATCCAGACAATAGACAACAGTCAAGGCCTCTCAAAATAAATCCCTGGTATAAACAAAGCTCTCCGTTTTCATTACGCTTCTGAAAAAAACTGAATCTTTGGACACTCACTTTGTAAAGCACAGCGGTTTACATTAGAGAGGAAGCTCTTATCTCCTCCATAGCATTCCAGACAGAGTATATTCTAGAAAGAAGAAAATGTATTAATTATGGAGGCAAGAAATCAATGTGCACTACTCTATACAGCTTCTTGCCTTGTACCTTGTCCATTTCCAACCATTACACATCCAAGCAGAAGTGGGTGAAAAAAAATGGGACTCCACAAAAGGTCTCAATTGAAAAGTAATTTTAAAATAATAAAATTAAAAGGTGCAGAAAATTCACATAAGTGTTTATGCTTTAGTAAAGGAAAATGTGACATAACTCATAGTTATAAATCAAGCCTTAAATTACATATGTTTGTATGGCCACGACAGACTGGCACTAGAAGAAACCCCTTCCTCCCAAAAGACACACCTCTCATAGATAGAATTATTCAGTCTATTTGAAATAATCTACTTAAGAATTTTTGAGGGACACATAGTAAAATACTTTTCTGTCCCCTCCCCAGTCAGACAATAACACAATACATTGCTGAACTGATTCAGAGAGATTTTATGTTAAGATCATCACTCTTACCACATATGACCATGATGCTCTTTCAAATGTGGTTCTAGCAACCAATAATTCAATAAATTCTAAGGTTTTGAGACTGCTTTCTTATCTTCTAGGTAACAGAAAGCATTATTCTTCCAAATCAACGCTGAATTTCAACCAGTAGTTACAAAACCAAAGTTTCTTATGCAGATTTATCAAGTTGATACATTTGGTGCATCAGTTTCTATGAGACTGCAAATGTTATCAAACACTTCATGGAATTTTCTAGTCAAGTTTACTTGGATACATACTTGCATACAAGGAATCAATTCTGACACCAGTGACCAGCTCCAGCCAGTGACACAGAACAGCAAACAAAGTCTCCATCCTACAAACAACATCCCTGGGACTCCTTTCAAGACTAAACCAGAGGAAACACAGCTGCCATCAAAGTCAAACCATTCTCAGTTCTTTTCAATGAACAAATTTAAATTCCCTATCACCATAATGAAGGGAGAAGCTACCACTAAGGGTTTGCACTCTGATTTTGTTCAGCATTGAGAGAACCAGCAGCCTCAGGAGAGGCAACCACCTCACTACATTATATCCACTTAGTAAAAAGCTTTTTTCCACTTTTCTACCCAGAAAACCCACAAGTAAGTTCAATCACATAGAAAGTCTTCCTGGACTTCATGGTGCCACTTTCTTGATTAAACACTGCTAACTGGAGGACTAATTTGTCAGAGTCAATGTAAATCAGCATTTTTTACTTCGCTGTGAAAGGGAAACCAGCACTTAATAAATTAGAGCTTTAGAAGAAAACATGACAATTTTGTTTTTAATTAATAATTTTATAGCTCAAATTTAAAAATATTAAGCCAGAAACAATTCAAAATTCATGAAAAAAAATCTGGAATATATACATGCATAATTAAGAATATCTAGATTCTTGTCAATATTTACTTCATTTTTTGTACAAGTTTTTTCACACAATCATATTTACAAGCATGTCTGTTTAAAACATATGAACATACATCTCTTATAGCATTTACAAATCTTTTGAATATATTTTTTTTTCTTCAAAACAAAAGAATATTTCCTTGATTTGACAGATTTGGTTTCATCTCATGGTACTGGGTAGGTACTTATTCCACGGGATGGAAGGAGTTAACATTATTCAAATATCTAAATAACAGTCATCCTACTGGTACCCAGAATTATCATATATGGCTTTAAATACCTCCCAAACTCAAAGGATCATCTCACAAGTACAAGCTACAGTCCACTGTGGTATGTTTCTAATTAAAGTCTCAAGTCTTTGCTTGGGTTAGAACCACAACTTGACAGACACTTTCTAAGCATGTACCCAGGATTAGGAGGCCCTTTTAATTTAAAGAAAAAACAACTTTGCTTCAAGTCAAGTCAAGCACAGATTAAATGTATATAAAATGAGATGCATGGGCTTTTCTAGACATTCTAGCTATCCTTATGGATGTTTTATTATTGTGGGATACCACAGCTTCGAACAGATAATATTTGTGCACATTTATAGGAATCAAGTGAGAGATCCTCTAAGAAGAAGAATACTTTTTCCTCAAAAGACGACCTTTTTTTAGGAAAAAAAAAAGTCTTGAGGAGGTTTTGTACATAACATGTCTAAGTTACTGATACAATTCTACTAGTTAGATCACTTCACAAATTAAGTGAAAATCCATCAGATTGATTGCTTTTGGTTGGGGGAAAAAAACCCCCAAACTTCTGGCTTTGACAAATCAAGTAGCCGTCTCCTTTGAACACTGTTCTCTAGAGCTCCTGAACTGCTTGTTCCACAGTTTGTTCCTCCACGGGCTGCACAGCTTCCTGAACATAAACGATGAATTCCGAAGCCTCTCCACCCTGTGTATAGACAGTCACCGTCTCGATTCCCTCCACTTCATCTGATGAGACCACCAAGTGATGCTGCTCAGACAGCTCCACTGACGCCTGCTGCAGTGTCTCTTGAATCATCAAGGTGTGATTGGCTGATTGCTCCTCTTCTTTTACCTAAAGAGAAATTGGAGAGGTTACAGAAATTTCACCTTTCCAACAAGTACCCGCTATTGTGATGGTTAATGGAAATACAGCACATGAATTAGCAATCACATAGTATTGAAAGAAAATGTCAGTTTTACAGAAAATGTGAGCACTTTTGAGTAATGAGTATATATCTAGGCAGAACAGTGAAAGCAGTAACACAGCATCTCACTTACAGGCACAGAAAGCGGCAAAGCTCCAGGAACGTCGGTCTTTGGAGACAGCTTTAATCTCTCAGCAATCATTCATTCAAAACTGCTTCTATTTAAATAAATCTGAAGTCAAACAATTCCTCTAGTAGCACTGAGATGAGAATCCATACAAAACCACATGAAAAAAACTGTACCCGCATCTTTCTTTTTTCCCTAGCCAACTGGCTGCTCACAGAAGTACAAATTTCCTTGTAAACCTTAACGAACTTTTATTAGAAAACTGTGAAATGTAAATACCACTGAAATAGGTTCCTAAAGCCTAATATTTATGAGGCAGGAATATGTACATTATTGAAAGAAGAGTGACAGAAACAATTGAAAATAACAAAATTTTTACTGAACATTTTGCTTCTTTTCAAAATGAAAAAAAGCAACATAACTTGATGTAGAATTTTTAAAAGTTCATACAGCTGCCTGTCAATTATTGAAATGCAGTATGTACTAGAATTCAAGAACAAATCTAAATTCTCTACCAGATCCATATAAAATTCCTATGCAAAATATGCCAGGAGAGTACAAATAAATCAGAAAACTGTAAGTCATGTGGAGGGAATGCATTGTCTCAGGTGTTAGTGATAAAATAATCTGCTTTTGAGGAGAGAATGGAATGGCAATTTTTCAGTATGCAAGATGCATGCAAAGGCATTTGTTACTGGAAGGTTTCCTTGCCCATGGCAGATGGGTTGGAATGAGATGATCTTTAAGGTTGCTTCTGTCCCAAACTATTCTAGGAGTCCATGCTTTAGTTTACTGGATCTCAGTGTGCTCCTGCAGCACTGAACTCATAAGTGACCTTAAAAAGAATAGGTCAAACATGGTAGAGTCTACCAAGTGCGCAACCTGAATTATTCAAATTATAAAGGGCTAAATTGTTTTTAGTTAGATGCTGTTACAGAATAAACAATTGTAGTAGAACAATTAAGTTGAAGAAAATATAATTAAGAATAATGTTGTTTAAGAGGGGAGTGGGAACAGAAGGGAAGAACTACAGAAAGATTCCAAGGATTGGTGACTTTGCTTTTAACTTTTTTAATTTGTATTTAAAATATCTGTCAGCTGAAGATTTCAGAGACTCACAAACCTCTAAGGACTTCATTTCACTTTGAACTTTCATTCAATTCATCTGGCTATAGACAGCTTTTTCTTGAACAATGAGTATGTTCAGGTTTTAAATTAGTCAGAGGTCCCCAAGTCAGTATGGCTATAATATATTGATGAAATATATGTGGATATTATCTGGTGAAAGACTTAACATCTAAAGGGAATCTGGCCATTGTCATCGACCTTAGTGCAACAGCACAATCATACCTACTCATGTTGACTGTGGGTTTGTTGCACAGGATTCAGATTATAGGGATAAAACTAAAGGAATGGGATAAAGTCCTTTTCATATTCTGTTTCTTTTATCAAGCATATCTGAACATTTTATTTGAAAGTTAAAGTTCAAGCTCAACATCCTACAAATTTTCAACCACCCTCAGAAAAAACAATTTATGTTGCCACAAAATACATAGTATCATAGAATCAGAGAGTCATCTAATCATTGAATGGTTTGTATTGGAAGGGAACTTAAATATTATCTAGTTCCAACCACCTTGCCATGGGCAGGGACACCTTTTGAACCATCCAGCCTGCCCTTGAACGCTCCCAGTGATGGAGCAACCACAACTTCTCTGGGCAACCTGTTCCAGTGCCTCACTACCCTCTGAGTAAAGAATTTATTCCTGACACCTAAACTAAACCTCTCCTCTTTCAGTTTAAAAACATTCCCTTTGTCCTATACCGATCTGCCCATGTCAGAAGTCACTCTCCCTCTTTTCCATAATCTCCCTTCACCAACGTACCCCTTACTAATGGAAGCTTGAGCCTCTCTTCGAAAAGCAAGGAGTTAAATCATGAAAAATATCATAGCACTGTAAACTTTCTTATCTTGTTCCTCCTAATGCACTCCCTTTTTTTTTTAATTATTAAAGAAACCCTAAGTCCTACTGAAAGCAACAGGTGAATTCATATGCCAAAGTCCCTTTTCCTGACTGTTTCCTCCTCCTTCCTCAGGCTACCTGCTCCAGTGCCAGCTCCTCTGTGGAAGTAAAGACATACACAAAATCTACTAATGAAGATTGTAACAGGCAGAGAAAAGTCTAATCATTAGCGAAATCAGATAGGAAGCTGCAGTTAAAAATGTTAGATAATTAGGATCTCACAATTTATTATGAATCAGTTCACAATTACAGCCCTTGCTTTTAGAGATGCTCATATAAATGCAGAAATAGGGGTGTCTAAAATGTGGCCCTTTAATTATGTAATACACACTATCTTCTCATGTTTTACTGCATTTTACATAAACCTCTGACAATGTGCCTCAGGCCAGAAAAATTACACTGCATTTGCTAAGAGCTGTGAGAATGCACAGCACAGTATGAGATGGATCTCGCTGTAGTCACTCTAAATCAAAACCCATAAATAATTGTAAATATAGTTTTGTGAATGTACATAAATAATGAAGAAAGGAAAATAAATAAAGCACAGTTGACACAAAAATGAAATGAAACCAGAGCCTCATTCAATTCAATAGCAGCAATCTAATACTTATTCAGTTTTATATGCTTTTGAAATGAAAATGGCCAATAAAGAAAGTCAATTTAACCTCCCTACCTGACTTTATCAATGTGGGTTTATTACCCTTGTCATGCAGGGTAAAGAAGACTAATGCCCCTATTTCTGGTGTTCTAGCTTCCAGTATCCTTTTTGGACAGCTATCTGTAATCCTTCTGGTCTGACAAATCACCACATTATTTGGGATATTTACATTTCAAATCAGTTCAATGTTTACATGTTTCTGCTTGGTTCCTATTAGATTGTTCCACAGGGAATAATCTCAAAATGTTAATTTACATCCCTCAAATTGACAAAACACTGGGACAGCTGCCATCAGAATGAATGAAGTCACTACACTCAATTCTTTTTATTGGCATCTGAAATCTTTTGAAGAGTAGCATCCAAGACCTCTTTTCTGTTTGAGAGCCAGCTGTAAAGCATCTGTCTGCTTATCCTTCGTTAAAGAATGACAGCAAGGAGCTGAAGCCACACACAGCTGGCATATTAAATCAAGTCAGTACCTGCATAAATATTCTTTATTAACTAAATCTGTCTCCACAGAAGCCAATGGGACTTCTACCACCATGTTTTCATAAGAAGCTCAACATTTCTAAATTCCAAATGTTCTTAATTTACATATCCAAGGACCATCCAAATAACATGTAAGGATTCATTAAAAATGAGTCTCTCTTGGAGGAATCTCTTCCTCTCAAAACAAGTCTTATTTAATTTGAAATAAACTGATTCAAGCCATTAAGGAAAATACACTTCTCTTTCCTGAAAAGGAGTAAAGAAAATATTTGCAGTAAGATGCTAAAGCCTTTTCCTTATGCTAGAGCCATCACGTGAAATAATGTAATATCCTTAATTTTATTTGAAGTCACCAGGAGTTGCAGGTCCATAGTGTTTAAAACAGTTTTGCTGGGCCTGTCCCCAAATCTTCTGTGGAATCTTTCCCTTGATTTCAGATTAAATGCTGCCTTTCAGTTTACCATAAGGAAGAAAATCTAATCACACAGATCTTTCAGATTTTCAAAACTTTACACTAGGTTACAGATGCTCCTATTTATATAATAAAACAGCAGTAATAAAATATACAAAATATCTTTATCAAAGATTAAAATGCAAGGTGAATATAAGCATTTTAGACCACAAAGAGCACATGGATATGTGATGTTCCAGCTTACACTGCCTATAAGTTTTGTTCAGTATTGCTTGAATAATTTGAACTCTCTCTCAGTTCTAGTTTACATATAGTTATATTGTGTGAAAAAGATACACAGAAAACACTGTAATTTGATCATACGAATCTCTCTAATGAGCTACAAAACAAAGACAATCTGGCACACAATGGTTTCAGAATAATAAGAGATGAGCACGAAAGACTTGCTTTGCATAAAATAAGAAATGCAAGGCAGCAAACAAACCTTCATACTGGTGATGTAGATTTTAAAACAGTTTTACCAATTGGCTGGTTGAATATATCCTCTCAAGGAGGCTGTGACTGGCTACAGTGCATCACCCCATTTCCTTTTGAGGCAGAATGGCAACACTGCCATTGTTTTAAGAGCTCTGCCAGGACACTGATCTTGACAAGAGTTTTTATCTGTATGTTACAGAGATGACAAGAACTCCACAAAGACTGAGGAAACAGGGCCATCTGCCCCAGATAAAACTTTCCTTTGCTGGTACCAACATGGGAAGCATCAAACTGCTCCATGTTCTAAAGCAACTGCAAACTTAATAATCAACATAAAACTTCGTGTACTGGCAAATTTTCTAGATTAACATCAGCACCCTCCATCATGTGGGTACCAATCCAGAGCAGCCTGAAATATAAGCTGTGCTGCTGAAATACAATGTGCAGTAGCCTTTGATGTGACAGCCATGCTAATACTAGATATTTACTGTAGATGATGTGTTACACTGCAAAATCCTGGTATGTCATCTGCTTTGAGCTGATGTGTAATCTTTGTGGTGCATTTTTACTGCTGTCACTTTGAAGAAAGTGACTTACCATAGTAGGATTTTACTGGAGCCTTAAGAGATCACAGAATAAAAGGATGAAAGGAAATAAAATAAAGGGTAAAATGCAGAGAAATTTAGTGTTTTCTGTTTTTCTTCTGATAAAGATCTGCTTAGTTATAACAACTGATATTCTTCAAAGCACATTATGTCTAGGTTGAAAATAATTTGCTACGCTTTTCAGGAATAGATTTAACCCTTCACTTCAGCCTTCAGAGATTGTAAGACTATCACTCCTGTCTCATATTTCAGAGTGGGAGAAAAAGAAAGAGAATTCAGCAGCCAACTACTGCTCTTTACTGTTAATATCAATGCAATGCTTTGGATCAGGACATGGACTGTATCAGCTATGTTACAAGAGCTGTTCATGCTTCAAAGACCTTATAATTTCAGTATAAAACAAGAACCAGTAAGCAGACATAGAAAAAGGAAGGTGGGGGAGTACAACATAAATGAGACTGTGGTAGTTCTGTGTGACGGGCATTAGTATTAATACACCAATAGCCTATCCACAGATAATTACTGTCATCATTACTGTCATCATATTTTTGACAAGTAATTGAGAGAAGACAATGAGGTACAAATTACTCCACATTAAAAATCCACATAACTAAGCACAATACGGAAGAAGGCATTAAGAAACTTGTCTGAAAAATGTAATGAGCAATTAAATCTTCATGGACTGCAGAAAGGTAGGAGTCAAAATCCTTACAGCAAATGAGAAATGGGACTCTAAGTTGGGAAGGAGTAAAAAACCTTGGAAAGGAAAACAGCTTTTTGTTTGATGTGGCAAAAAAAGGACATCAAGTGAACAGAATAAAAGAGAGTGACGTCAAGAAGAGGAGAGAAAGCAATCTTTGAATTTTTCTGAAGGAATACAAAAGGGACAAAACACAATCTGTGAGTATCAGAAAAAAGACTATCAGAGTTAACTGTACCATAAAATAATGAAAGCTTGGACAACCATTTTCGCTAAGTGGTTGAAATAAGAGATCATATAAGAGTCATCAGGCAGAACAAATTGGCACCATTTAGATAATCACCTGCAGGCAAGGCTCAAGAACCTACCTGAGGAGGAGATCAGCTTTCTGGCTTGAACAACAGGAAAGGCACTCCATAGGGGTGAAAAATAAAGTGGATGAACAACCGTGCAGAAAGGCTGATATAATCAGTGATTATATCCTTAGTGCTTAGTAATAATGGATAGTGATTAATGCAATCTTCTTAGCCATCTTCAGAGTAAGCTTGAAGTGAGGCTCCAGAGCACACAAACCCACAAAATATCACAAGCCTAAATGTAGGGAATTAACAGGTCTTTGGATTTCTTTGCAGAGCAAAGGGAGTGTGGCCTTGGCCAGATTCTGTGTGCTCGTAAAGATAAACAGCTTGCAGCACTGTGAGAACGTAGGTGCAGTTGAAGACAAGCTGTACAGAGACAGTAGCTTTGTAGCTATAGCCAATGAGTGATTGTTTATGTGTCTGAGCACCAGTAATGTTAATGCACGTACACTCAGAGAATATTAGAACTGTAGAAACGCCATTAATAAACCGAGCTTTGTAGTTAATCCACACTGGATCGTCTCACTGCTCCATAAGCCCACCTCCAACATATGGTGACCCCGAAACGTGGACGATGCGCAAGGGTGACCTCTACCCCAACACCGACTTCATGAGCCGACAGAGACGTGGAGGAAAGGCCGCTGGCGCTAAAGAGGTAGGAAAAAGAGTGCTGCAGCCCTCCGAGCGCCCTTAAGCCCGGGACCCCCGTGAATCAGGGAGAGGGAAAAACAGCGGTTTCACTGCTAAGAGAATTTCTTGCTATGCAAGACTGCAGTGTCTCCTAAAAAGTTATTGCACCTATATTAGTGGACTAAGGAAAAAGGACATTTAGCAGATCCCACACTCAAAGCGGGAACGCTCGGTGGGATAAAACGCTGGATGGCAATAAACATGCTAAAGAACTGGGGACGACGTGGAGAGAGATCATAAATACTTTGCAAAGATATCAATCTGAAAAGAAAGGTGCAAGTTTTACTGGGACAGAGGTGGACACTAGGCTATTTACAGCCGGGAACCTCTGCCACAGGCATGGACATAGCAATTAAATCATTAGCAGTGGCAGTAATTCAACAAGACATATTGCAGCTCTCACTGAACTGACATCTTCGACAAGGAAAGCAGTGACGGCAACTGCCAAAACCTGGAAAAGAGGACTGTTGCAGCTCAGGGATTATCCTGGGACCTTAGATCACCTTTTAACAGAAGTCACTAGGAAAATGCAACAGCTTGGGACCGTGTGGAACACCACCCCTTGCCTTCCCTGTGCAAATCTCGGACAATGAGGGGAGGAGGGAGGGGAATGCACTGTCATAGTATTTGGCTTTTGAGTGGAAATTGGTAGACTTAGAGATACTAATAGGTAGAGATAGCTTAGCAGCTGCAATTCCCTATACATGTCTGCCTGTCTGTGTGTGTGTGTCTGTGTTTGTCTGTGTGATTGTGGTTAGCAATCTAAGGTTTGTAAGCTCAAATCCCGGCTGGTATTTGTTTGCTTGGTAATCAAAAGGACAGGAGATCCCTAAAAAAAATTCACCTCTAGGGTTAATATTGAGGTATTAGTATAATTTAGCTGGACTGGAAACAGAACTTAACACGCAAGAGTTAATCGTACTAGATGCACGCATTTGGCCAGTTTATACTGAAAGAGGGGGAGAGCTGGCCCAAACATGGATCTTTCCAAATAGAGCTTTCAGAGATGATATTAGAAAAAAGGTAAAAGGAAATACTGTAGCACATTCCATCGCTCTAACCCAGATAACAGTCAGTCCTCCTCCAGGCAGGAGCCGCGAGGGGAAGGCAGGTCTGGGGCCCACAGGGGGAGCAGTGAGGGATGGAGCAGCAGCAGAGAGGGCTGCGAGGGGTGTAGGTGGAGTCAAGGGGGCCAGTACTGCCTCCTGCAACATTGGGACCACTCCAGGTACAGCCTCTGGCTCAGCTTTGTCATTGGGACTGCCCTCGAGACGGAGGCTGCCTCCAACACGCTGACAGGCGGGGGGGCAGAGGGGACAGCAGCTGGCGCTAGGACCGTGGAGAACACAGGCGCAGAGGGAAGGTTGGAATCCTTCCTCCCTTCCCTGCCCCCGCCTTTGCCATGGACACTGCGCTGGAACTGAGTAAAGTGATGCTCTGTGTTTTGCCACCCCTGGCAGGAGCAGATGTCGTAGCTTCACAGACTTTATTCACAAGCACAACTGCAGGGAGATACACCTGTGTGGGCAGAGCGATGCCTCTTTGGATAGAAAGGGGGGAGCCCTGCGCTCTCTCAGAGCTGCCCCAGCTGGCAGCTGCAGGCAGAGGTGTGATGACCACATGGGATGGCCCTGTGGCCCAAAAGCCCAGCAAGAACAGTTGTGCCAGTGACCCTTGGGAAGGGTGGTGGTTCAGGCCTGGTCCTGGACCCCCAAGCATTCATGGGCAGAGGTGCCCTCCAGTACCAGTGGAGCACAGAAACCCCAGGCACTGCTGGCTCCGAGACATCCATGCCAGCAGGAGTTCAGGATAGTCTGTTAAGGAAAAACCTCAAAAGATGAAATCCAATTAGGGTAAGAGATTAGAACACCTTAACAGCATGTGCAGGCCTGACAAAGATCATTGTAACCAAACTGAAAAAGACTCCAAAAGGATGAATGGCTAATCTAATTTGAATAATGCTACCTAAACACCAGATAGTACAGTGATTATTGTATTTCTCTTATATTTTATTGTCTTCTAGCCTTCATTTTACTATCAGCTTGATTATTTTGATTGGTAGCTTCCTTTTATGTCTGAGTAAGATTGAGTTTTCTTCTTTACAGGTAGTTAATGAGAAAGATGGTGTGGCAATAGAATTGTAGATTTATATTGTTTTTAAGAATTAACCTGATGTAGAAAGTATTAGGTATGCTGTTTTGCAAAATAGAGCAGCTATAGATTTTTTTGCTGTTACCACAAGGTCATGGGTTAGATGATTTGTTTAAGTTGTTTAAATGATTTGTTTAGCTTGTACCTAGCTGCAATAAGTATCCAGTTATTGAAATGTTTATCACAGTAACCAACACAAGAAAATGCTATAGTCAACAGCGCATTTGACACTGACTAATTTTTACCTTAACATATGCATATACATTTATGGTTATTTGATTTAGTTAAGCATGGAATAATGATACTAGTTGTTGTAATATTAATAATAGTATTGGTACCTTGTATATTGCAATGCTTGTTAAATATTGTACAACGTTCTGTAAAACAGTCAATCAAGCCTGCCTTGCACCAAAAACAAAAAGGGGGAATTGTAGAGGAATGGCTGGCAGACAAGGGACATGGACAAGGTACTGCCAACTTAGGCCTGATGGAAACAGAAGCCTAAACATGTCTGCTGACTACCCCCGCTACAGTCAAGGAGAGAGAGGTGCACTCTGTGTTTCACACGAGACTGTTATAGATAGAAGAAATGTGTTTTAAATTACTCTTTTCCTATGTACAGTATGTGTAGTTTGTATTGCTGGTAAGCACGAATCAGGTTTAGAAAAAAAATTTGCAATTGGCCCTAGTAAAAAATGTCACAAAAATTATTGATGGATTTGTCTAATGAATTTGGCAAAAATTTGGAAACAAATTTTAAATCATTAAGCTTTGGAAATATCTACAGTGAACATGCTTCAGGATTACCAGACAGGACCTGGTGATTTTAGTAATTGTTGTAGTTGTGTTATTAATGATGCCTTTTTAATCAGCCTGTTGCAAAGGCACCTGCAATAGACTGTCTGAGCCATCTTTTTAACACAAATACAAAAAGGGGGAATTGTAGGGAAATTAACAGGTCTTTGGATTTCTTTGCAGAGCAAAGGGAGTGTGGCCTTGGCCAGATTCTGTGTGCTCGTAAAGATAAACAGCTTGCAGCACTGTGAGAACGCAGGTGCAGTTGAAGACAAGCTGTACAGAGACAGTAGCTTTGTAGCTATAGCCAATGAATGATTGTTTATGTGTCTGAGCACCAGTAATGTTAATGCACGTACACTCAGAGAATATTAGAATTGTAGAAACGCCATTAATAAACCGAGCTTTGTAGTTAATCCACACTGGATCGTCTCACTGCTCCATAAGCCCGCCTCCAACACCTAAACACAGTAAATTACCAGCATATTTGTCCATCACTATCCGAATGAAAAAAGTCTGAAAAACAGATAATATGCAAACAAATTTAACTGGGCAATATAGTGTATACCAATGTAAAACTTTGGTTTGGAATCCAAAATTCTGCTGCTCTGGTTCAGTAATTTGATGCAAAAATAAAAACTTATATTTGGATAATGAACTGCACATGCTTTCCACTGTTTGTGTCAAAGAGATCTGGTATAAGAAATATGATGAAAAAATAATTAATTAAATCAGAGAGTATCTTGCTACCATTGCACATTCCTACTAACAAACACTGGAAACAGAAGAGCAACAACTCTGACAAAAACTGGAGCTGATGGACACAGACCAAGAAGGGGCAACTCTTCTGATGTTCTGGCCAATGCCGTGAGGGATTCAGGAACTAGGCTTTCAAGGATGTATATATATTGTGAAACCAAGAAAATGCACCTTGAATCTTGTCTTGCTGAAGAATAACTTCAGAGACACTACATACTGTAAGAGTTTCCTCTGTGGAAAATAAGGTATCAGGAGTGTTCATTTCTGAGGGAAATGTTTCTTCACAAGAAACTCAGTATTTAAATAAAACAAATGTTTAGCTTGGAACAAACATCTTAATGAGCAATTTATTTGTTTATTTGATGTACACTAAATGAAAGAAAGAACTATACACCAAGACAGTTTGTAGTTAAACACTATCTCTGTTCCAATCAACACACAGATGCATTGTGTGAAAAACAAGTCTCTGAACACAAACCCACGGAGACTGTAAATCAAGGGTGTCTGTGATCCTGGCATGACTGGTCATCCTCCAATCCTACCTTTGTATTCAGCATGTGAGCTAGAAAAGTAGTCCACCTATATAAATACTGGATTGAACAGACTCTGCTAGCAAAACAAACAAAAACTCAAAAGAATCCAATCTACACCTTCAGGCACAAGGGCAAAAGTACATCTGTAACAGGACAGAGTCAAATGAGCAGAAGAGAAAGTGTCTTGTTTCACACTTCCAGTCCTTCCACCTTGCTACATGCTCTGTTCCTACAAAACTGCTTTCTCCCCAACTCTTGCCTATGTTTACCATCCACTATGAACAGTATTTCCTCCCTTTTCTAAGCATTTATTAGCCTCTTTCCTAGTTATTCTTAAAACTTTCTTCAACTCTTTCCTCTCACCTTTTCCCCACCTCATTACTTTTTCCTTCTTTAAGCAGGGCAGAACAACTCAAATGGCATGCTATAAAGAAGTGCCTTCGTTAGCTCTGTCAGAAAGAGATCCCGACTGGATCACTAGTAACTGAAAAGGACTCAAACTGAGTCACTTCTGCCATGCTGTGACCAAAGCTTCAGAGTGGATTTTTGCCAATCTCTGATCATACTGGTAAAAATTTATTACATTATTAACTTTTTTATCTCAGGCATTTGTTATATACTACATTCCTTAGCAGCTGTATGTTTTCATAGCTGTCACACAACAAAATTTCTCCCAAGTCAGACATCAAAAAAAGTTTAACTTTGATAACAGATTAGAATACTGACTTGCAGGCAAGAAGAACCTAAAATCATTTTGGGCTAGACGCAAACTTTGAAAGGTCTCATGACACTACCAGAGCCAACAATGATTCCTATTTCCCAATTATGATCCAAACTAAACAGGGCCAGCTTTGCTGGGTTTAAAGTTTTCTGGGTTTAGAGTCATAAAGTGAATCCTGAGTCAGGCTGGGATTAGCTATCGCTATGTTATTAAAGCATTTTCTTTTATAAAACCATTCCTATGAACAAAAAGTAAGAAGTTTTCAAAGTCAGAACTGAAATATTTTTCTTCTCAACATGCAATTCAGGAGCTGAGAGCTTGGAAGAGACAATCTGATCTTGATTTCACATCCATTATAATGTGCACTCATGATTTAAGATACTTGCAGTAAGACTACAAGCAACCCAGAAGAACAATTTAATAGAATAATCCCTCAAACATGGTATACTTTTTCTTTTGTGACTTAGCAGAAAACAATTTTAAAATTATACCAGTTATACCTAACCAATATATCAGATATCTCCCAAGATGCTGAAAAGGACTTACAGATAAAGATTGTTTCTAGAGGCAAAACTCTTGCATTAACCTAAAACTCTACAAGTACAGCACACTGAAGGTATGTGAGCACACAGGTTAGGCAAATACTAAAGCACGAGGATGGCAGCATTACTGTGAGATACAGCTGGATTCACACATAATTTTAAGGATCAAGTGTAAATGGGACTTTTATGAGTGAAAAGCAAGGAACAGGACAGCTGTGGGAGAAATAAATTTCCAGGGAGGAAATAGGAGTAAAAAATAGGAACACTATAGTGTAATGTTTATAGCAAAAAATACTTTTAAAACAGTCTAGTAATTTATGATTTAGAAGAAATTTCTTGGTGCAAATAGAGAAATATGAAAGCAACTTGCAAGGGCTAGCTAAAAATGAGATATGAAGGTAAGAAATGATATAAAAAATGGATAATGTATGTCCACAGAGAAAAAGAAGAAAACAAACATAACAGCATAAAAATCAGAACTACAATAAATGTTCAGTTAAAAAATGGACCCAAGCTGCTAAGCAAGGACTTGGTGAGGTCATTAAAGAACAAGAATGGAAATTCAGTGACAGATGATGTTGATATATTGCTGACACCCTGAATGAATTCCTTGTCTCACAATCCACAAGAAAAGCTGAAGGTCACAGAAGAAAGTGTGGAATGCATTTTTCAGAAGGAAAGTGAAATATGCAGATGTCTAAAGGTCACTTCAAGGTTAACAATTAGGAACCTGCTATAATTAAAACCTGACATTTTCGCAGGTACAAATGAGGGATATCAGACTGAAAGCAAATCAGTACTGAAGAAAAAACTTGAACAGGGGAGGAGTAAAGTCATGTTAATGACATTTAAAGACTTCTTTCCCTCACATTAAAAATGGGTGTGCCCATAATTCTGGAGCAATCATTTGGTGGGAAGACAAGAGCTGGAAAATAACTGCAGCTCTATAACAGGACAGACTTTGATAAAACATAGATTTACATAAAAAATAAAAAGAAAAAAAGAAAGAAAAAGAAACCAAAATAGAAAAATGAAAGAAGAAAAATTTAAAAAAGATAAATCATCATCATCATCACCTCCAGAGCTTCCCTGGTCTTTGCTGTACCTCCATAAAGCCCACTAAAGGTAAGTGAGCAGTCAGCCAGCACAGCCACCTGATCCTCTCCTGGGAAGTCACAGATCTGCAAACTCCCACACACACAGAGTAAAACGTACTAAGGCTACCAGAGTAAGAAATGAGTGGGCATTTCAGAACATGCAAGAAACATGTTCACAGAGCAACAGTGCCTTGAGCATCCGTGTAAATTATTAGCAAAAGCCATCATAAACAGAGGTAGCACAAGAACACTCTGCTTGAGAGGTACCTAAATTATTCACTGATTTTGCTTCTGTGCAACTTTCACTTAGGGGAAAAAAGCTGCTTTATATTAAAAGGACTCTAAAGAGGGGAGGAAGGATAAAAAAGAAAAACAGCAAAGAGATTCTGTGCTCCAAGAATTCAGTATTTCATTTGATATAGCAGTGGAGCTCATAAGTTTGACATCAGACTAGTGAGAGTCACTGATGTACACAAGGCATGGGAAAAAAAGTGATCCAGTCTTGGCAGCCTGTAAGCTCAAAAGGCTAGAAATATGGATTAAGAAGTGAGAAAAAAATTAATTTGGAATATAAATATTTACTTACAAAAAGCTACCAGCAAATTCAGATGGTCTAACAAGGAAGAAGACAGATTTTAAGATGAAACATACATTGATCTGATTTAACAATCAGAGGAGGAAGAATCATCAGATTTTTTCAATTATGTATTTTTTATGACATTCAGATAATAAAACATTTCTTCTTGGTAGCTATTGCTTGAGCAGCCACTTTCTCCTACAGTTTTAGTAGAAGGGCCTTCAAAGATGTATCTTTTAGTGAAGAATTGGTTTCAGTAACATTTACAGCATAGACAAACACCAGTGGCTAATACTGCATTCAACCCTTAAACAGGTCACATGCATAGCACAACATAACATGCACATTGGCAATGACTCTACTGTAAAAGTTGTTATGAAACTTGCACATAATTGGACTAAACTGTCTCTTTGATGAGTTTCCAAATTTAGTTTCCAAAAAAAGCCCCAAACTCTTACATGGTTTCTAATCAAAATATTTGTTAAGGATTGCAAAGGAACATCTCAAAATGCTCTGTCTTGAAATTCTGCCTTGCCTCCATGACATTTGGGCAGCAAGTTTAGGAATTATCAAATACTCCACAGACTATTAACTTTCTGCTTCAGTGAAGCTCTAATGAACTCAATGTTCACACCACCACAAAATAAACACTCAGAATAAGCAGAGTTTTGATTCATTTAAGTAAAAGTTACTTAAACTCTTTGAGAAGTTAAAACTTCTCATGCACTTTTCTTCCCTCACCTATCAACCACATGGAATGCAGAGACCCCAGTAAACATGCACAGACTGGGAAAAGGGATAAGCAAAGAGCTACAATGAAACATGGAACAAGTGGAGTTCGGAGAATAAAAACAGTCAGCAACAAACTTAGCAGGCACCTCTGAGGAGGAAATACTGAGCAAAAGTCTTGATGTTTGAACCCAACAGGCACCGGAAATTAAAAATTCTTTCCTTTTACTTGCTGCACCAAAGACTCTTAATTATTTTAGACAGCAATGGCACTAACTGCCCATGCACAATGCAGGTATGTTATTTTGAAAAGTCTGAAAACACCTGCTAGGAAAAAAAAGCAAAAAAAGCTGTATCTTCACACATGTACATATACACATATTTATTCACTCATATTTTATATACATACAAAATATATGCATTTTTATATGTATAAAGATATATGTGTATATATGTATAAACATATGCATGTATGGGCATGTGGACAGACATACACACAACACGCAGTGAAGAAATATTTTATGAAAAATTCTGTATGTGTCTTGCATGGCCATTTAAAATCTGGCCCTTGCAAAATAACACCCATTTCACATCAAATATATGGATGATAAACATCTGTTTTAGAGAAGAAAAGAGCTCTTACCTGCTTTACCACTGTCACCGTGCCAGGGGCCATCGTAACTACAGAAGCAACTGCAGTGGCATCATGGGACTCTGAACCCAACTCAATGATTTGCTGCAGGATGTTTACAGCTGTTGGATCAAGTCTTTCACCTTATCAGAAAGACAGTAGCCATAAGATGATTACAGTAAAACAGCTCTAAGAGTATGGGAATCTAAGTGGTACAGGCTCTCCTTCCCCTCCTGCCTTAGCCCTGACTCACTGGTTGTACATTTCAAATAGCTCAATAACATGACACTTTAATAGCAGATCTATGGCAGGGAAATATTCACGAAACAAATTTCCCAGGGTATGCATGAATCAGCAAGTGAAGCCACACTGATCATTTTTGTGCCTATTTGAAAGAGATCTAAAAGAACACATCGAATCAGAGACAACAGGCACAACTCACAGCCGTAACTGCAAATTAGTGAAGCTGAAAGACTTTACAAATCCAAATGTGTATTTGCCAGACATTCAGCTAAAACAGAACCTGACTATAAACTTATATCCACAGACAAAACAGGAAAGAGACTGTCAGAGTCATGTAAAACTGCTTTATATTTGCTTTAATCACTGTTAGAACTAGGAAAGAGACAGCAAATAGAATAAATCTCATCTCTTAAACCCAAACCCTTTCAAACTGAGGTTGATACTGTGACGGGAACCTAAGTCAGACAATTTAATTAAAACCAAAAAGTGGGTATATTTTGTCATTTATGTACAAAACAAATTTATTCAACTACTGAAAAACGTTTGCTTGCTTTGTTTTTTATTCCTATAAAACCCATCTTTACAGAAAATGCTACTGTTTTTTCACACTGAGAGGGAATATGCTGGAAGAGTATCTGAAGTTGGATGTACTAAAAAGCACATCGTTCTACTCTGAAAACCACAGCCTTGTGCTTAAAGTCAAAACTGCCATGTAAAGCATATTCCATCAGCATGTTTATTTTATTTATTTGTATTATGAACTATAAAGACCACGATGGTAAGTAATTGCAAAATGCTGTTTTATGGTAACTACTTATTTATATGTATGAAAACAAAACATATGAACACCTACTCTAGTCTCTGAAGTTTTAGCACTCTCAAAAATCTCGACGTTTTTCCTTTTCTTCCAGTTTTGTTATTTCTCCCTTAGCAATCATTATCTAATCTCACTCTTTTCTTCCTCAGTCTGATACAGAACAGCTCACTTAATTTTGCGTGCCATCAAAACTGAGTTAGTTAGCACTGTCTTGGGAATGAGGTAAATGAGCTATTCCACCACGTCACTCCTGCAGTCTGGCTGCCTCGAGCAGGGAGAGAGATAATAGCCAGGGAATTGCCATTAGATACACACCATCTACTCTGCCAAGATAGCAGATTTCACAGTATATTTAATAATACAGGCAGGAAATTCCACACAGCTAATAATAAAGTGCAAAACAGACTGTGATAAGCATTAATGACTTAAGGATACAGAAATTCATAAAGAATGGTAATTTCTCATTTATCCTTAAAGAAAATATAGGCCCCTAGAAGTAAGTTCTGGATGACTAATTTCATCCTTTTTAATAGGAGATCATAGGATATCGAATATTGCCCAGCATAATCAAAAGATTTAGATACTTGTGAAAAAGAAGTTGTATTTTGTGTTCTAATGAAAAAAAAAGGTAACTTACCATTTTCAGAAGTATATCTAAGGTTCTGTAATGCAGCTACAGCAGCTTGAGTGCCTTGAACATCTTCTCCAGCCTCTGTGATATGGAGATACTGAGTGGATGCTTCTTCAGAAACTTCAGCAGTTAACTTGGAAACAAAACCCAGCCAAGGCATGAACAATCTCATTTTGGAAATTTAAAGAACAATGAGTTTTGAACAACAAATATTGCCACAAGAGCTGTAGAAATACTAGGTGAAATTGAATTCAAGAAGAATATTACATGGGAGTTGGGATATCATCCCACAGTTTTCTTCTAGATTCTACTTCAAAAGTTAGTTTAAATATATTAAATTATCATGACTATTTTTGTTGTAGTTATTTTAGAACCAACAACGGACTTCTGTCGTATCAGGGTTTAGGAGGACCTTTTGAGCAGAATTAAATTATAATGCAGATCTAGCAAAACATCTCTCAAGTTTGAAAATGGCATTTTGTTTCAGAAGTTATCCTTTCCATGAACTATGTTCCTCAAGACAAACTCTCACTATGTACTCGTGCTCTGATGGGACTCTTTCTTTATGGCCAGTTCAGCAGCATAGACATGTTTGCACCCAGCATGTCCTCTAATTTTTTCAGCTTTGGGTATCTACTGGGAAAGTCTACAGAGAATCATTTGAAACGTGGATACAAGACTTTGAAGGACTACATTTCAAAATGCTTTTCCTGTCTTCTTCGAATAACTGTCCAAATAGAACCTACTCCAGTACTTTTCAAGGACTTAACCTTGTGTGTGTGGATACTCAGTAACTCATAGACAGGACCTGCAGGTCAGGTCTTCCAAATCAGGCATTAGATTTATAATGGGGGCCAGACTGAAATTTAGCAGAAGAGGCCTTACACTGTGGAAGTCAGCCAACTGCAGTGACTTATGACTTATTCCCCTCACTGGACATCAAAGACAGCCTACTTAGGCAGTAGAAGAGACTCAGCTTGCCAGCTGTAATTTTTTAAATAAAAGTAGCTAAATCTGTGGTTTTCCCATAGATTCTGCATCTGCAGTCCGCTCTGCTCTGTCAGGGTAATAGTTTTCATTTTAGACCAAATTGCTCTGCATATGACAGTAGAGGAAAGCTTGAAGGGGGTAAGTATTGTTCTCTCAAGGTAGCTGTCCTACCCCACCCCAAATGGAGGAAATTCAAGTTGTTTGCTTTTTTCCAAACCCAGTTTCTTAGGTCTGACTTGACTTTTTTAAAGTCTGATCTTAGCGACACTGATTTTTGAAGAATCACAGAATATTCTGAGTTGGAAGGGACCCACATTTTGCAAATACTTTGGATGGCAGCTGAAAACACAGAACAAATGATAGAAGACTTAGTCTGCAAAACAGTACCATTTTTTCAGGCGTTCAGTTTACAAATCCACTTTTCAGCTTTGCTCATCTTGCAAGTTAACACCAGCTAATATTTGGCATATAAAAAAATGCATCAACTTTTTCAATTTCACTTTTTTTTTTGCTAAAACTTTAACCCTTTTTGTTGCAAATAGAGGACTAGAGGGTTAAAATGCAAAAAAATAATATACAAGGTTTTTAATCCTAGCATATATTAAAGTTTAACAGTCATAGCAATGTATGCATTCAAATGAAGATGACATCATATGACCTTCTAATCTTATATGAAGTCAAATCTACATTTTTTTATAGTTCTTATTATTATCCTTACTTTTCTCCCCAGAATTTTAAAAGATCTCAGGGTCAAAGCCATGGCAACTTTGCTTTACCTCCCACTTGGTCTCCCCATCATTTTCCACCAGCTTCATTCCATGCTTGTTTTTAAGATGCCGGTTGAACTCCCATTTTGTGCCATATACGAAGCTGCAAACAGGACACTTAATGCCACCTACAGGGAAACACAAACAAACTCCTTGAGTTAATTTCATACAAATTCTTTTTCAAGGCAGTAATAACCTGTTTAATCAGACTCCATCTCAATCAAGCCATGTAACTGTAATTGAAAAGTGCTTCCTTTAGCCATTTAGTCAACATTAGAAAAGGGGAAAAATATAAAGTAGTTGACCTCTCACAGTGCTTGAAGGGCAATTTTGGACTAGGGCAATGGGAGCATTTCGGAACAACTCACCTATCTGGGAAGCAATAGCAAACCTGCTTCCCTGCTTGCATCTCTCCCTTCCAGGGACTTTCAGTATGTACAGTCCAAATATCTATAAGACTGGAGGCTCTGACAAACTTCAGCTTTAAACATCAGTTCCCTGCTGTCTTGCAAAGGCCTGGTGTGCCAGTCTTCAGGGCACAATCCAAGACCACAATGTGCTGCACTTGTTCAGCAAGACCTGACTTTTGATATTTTTAATGTGTTTACAAACAACACTGAGATCTTAATTAACATACACATCAGTGGCACACTAATAACTTTTTTTTAAAAACGTATCTTCTCCAAGACAGCTGTTCTAGTTTAGTCAAATTTCAAACAAACTAATATTTTTGGTACATTATCAAAGCAAACTAGGAAAAATTAACAATGTAATGTCAACTTCACTCAACTATTTTTGATTTTGAGAGTTTTACATTAACATACAAAACTGTAAATCTAAGTTTACTGTCTACAAAATGATGCATAGCATGAATTTAGCATAATGTTTACTGTGTCAGTATGCAGCATTACAGGTAAAAAACTGAGCATGACAAAATCATAAGAATCAAATTTTCTGCACTAGATTAAACAGATTTTACTTCTTTTTCTTATGAAAGTCATTTGGAAAAATGTCAAATCTCAGCTGCTTGTAATTAGGCAAATAAGTACTTATCTTTTTTCCCTCTATTAACTAAAGCAGAACAAAAATAATCTGCATGTGATAAAGTGTTGCATTAGGTGAGCAGAACTCACTCTAACAAATCTAATGGCTGGGGAAGTACCTTATGCCACTCTGGTAACTATGATGCCAGATGGCTGACTCCACATTACTGTGGCAAATAATGATTCTTTCCCATCATTTCCAAATGCTTCAAATAAGACTCTCAGAAGCTAGTTATAAGCCAAGACCTGGTTGCACAGTCTTTTATGAGTAAGGTGATTAGAAAAAAACACTCTATTTTACATTAATGGAAACCTACCATATGGCATTAAACAAGGTGAATAGAAATAAAATTTTATTTTGATAAAACAGAATATAACTACATCCAACCACTAGGGTATTTCACCAACATTTATTATTCCTCTGCGAATCCCCCTCTTTGCTTTTTATTATAGGTTTTTATCAAACTGTCCTGTTAGAGCAATGCTCATTACTCATCCCTAAACAAAACTGAAATAGTTTCACTCAAGAAGTTCATATTAGAACAAAGACATTATCAGTTACAGAAAATAAAATTATGTATTAATTTTACACCAATCTGTAATATTAGGAAAAAGCCACTGGAGTGAAACAGTGAACACTTTTCTACATTACTTTGATATCAAAACTATTATAACAACACACCAGGTAAATTAAATCTGCAACTTTTGTCATTATGGCTTCAATTAAAGAACAAATAATAGAAGTATAGAATTAAATTGGCAATGCATAGCTTCATGTCAGTGACTTGATACGAAAGCTCAGAAAAATTAATTTCCAGAGAATTTTATAAAGTAACAGGTGACATATAAACTCAATTAATTAGACACCATAACTACTTTGAATACCAAAATTGATGTTTGCAACAAAATACTGCACACAGATATTATATAGCTCCACAACTTGCTCCACTGACAGGTGCTCTCCATTTTGTTTTTGCCCTAAAATCTCCATAAGACAATTATTATTTTCTGTCCAAAGAAAGCATGTGATGACAGTTGTATAACAGAACATTGAGGCCACAACTGGATCCTTGTGCATGTCACACAAGTCACTGCACAAACACAAACTGAAAATCTGTCTCTCAGACACATGAACAAAACAATGGATGGCAGGGAGTATGAGGAGAAAACAAACAATTTGTGAAAAATTTTATGTGATTTGTCCAGCACAAAGCTAATGAAACTAAAAAATCAGCTAACAAATGAGCAAACAGTCAGGGCCTTGCAGGTAAACTAGTGGGTAATGCATACCTAACACTCTTGTCCCCTTTGCAGAATGCACCAAACTTTTATGCTATTTATTTTCTTTTATTACTTTAAAATATTAAAATAAATGTCAGACCATAGACTTTTATTTAAACAAGAAAAACACACACACAACCTGCAAAATCCCAAGCATTTCTCTGATCCTGAGTGATCCCAATTTCTAATACAAGCCCAGAAATTAAATATTGCTTTCTATCCTTGGCAATGCAGTTGCTCAAATGAACAGGGTCCATTCTATGAATCATTCATTTATTTATAAACTACAGTCCAGCAGTCTACATTCATATAAATATTTCCAATTAAGATTATATGCAATGCCTGCAGTGCAGACAAAACCCTGTTGAGCGTAGAGGAGATGAGCAAGTGTGAGGGAATTCGCCCTGGGCTCAGTGGGTAACTTAGAACAAGCAGAATACAACATGAATAGATATAGACAGCTTTTATTAGATATTAATCTTTGTTACTTTCCCCTCTCAATTTCTTTCCAAATCCTTTTGCTTGCTGCTTCTCTCGCCTTTTCCTTTTCATCTATAGTCCTTTCATTTCAAAGGATTTGTTTAATATCAGGTCTGAAAGGTCTTCTTCCCTTATATGAATACATGAATAATTTTCCGAAATTGCTTTTCAGATCTACGAATACAGTAAATTGGAGCTAAATAGAAGCTTTTCAGACAGCAAGGTGTAACTCCTGGACCCAACAGCTCAGAAACATATAGAATCATAGAATGGTTTGGGTTGGAAGGGACTTTAAATATCACCTCATTCCAATCTCCCCTGCCATGGGCAGGGACACCTTCCAGTGTACCAGGTTTCTCAGAGCCCCATCCAGCCTGGCCTTGAACACTTCCAGAGACGAGACATCCACAACTTCTCTGGGCAACTTGATCCAGTATCTCCTTAGGAAGCTGTAGAGGGCAATGAGGTCACCCCTTTGCCACCCTTCTCCAAACTAGACAAGCTCAGAGCCCTCATCTGCTCCTCACAGGACATGCCTTCCAGCCGTGTCACCACCTTTGTTTCCTTCAGGATGCAGTCAAGGTCCTTCAAATACTCTGGATGCAATCCTGTGCCATGTGCTCTGCGATTACCCTGTTTGAGCAGGAAGGTTGGACCAGATGACCCACTATGGTCCTTTCCAACCTGACCCATTCTGTGATTCTTAACTGCTGGGTCCCAGCACTGCACACAGGGCCCCAGGTGAGGCCACACCAACACCGAACACAGTGGGATAATCACCTGTTTCCTGGATGATGATGCTGTGTTTGATGCACCCCAGGATCAGGTTTGCCCTCAGGACTCACAGGGCACACTCACTGCCCAACCTGCACCCCCAGTTCCCTGTCTGCAGGGCTGATCTCCAGCCACTCCTCTCCCCACTTAGGCTTATGCCACAAGTTACTCTGTCCTAGGTGCAGAATCTGGCATTTGGACTTGCTAAATTTCTTCCTCTTAATAACTGTCCAATGCTCCAGTGTGGTGGGAAAAGGATGTCCACCACATCAAAAATGAAAGGCTTTTATCTCATCTCACTCTAATGTCTCCATTGCAAGACCACTCCTGCCTTCTCAACAACATTACAGTTCTTTTGTTTCAGTGGAAAAGAATTATTTTCAGAAGTGGATTTATCTGGCTCCCAAAGGGAAAGAAACCCCTAATTAGCATATGATTAATTTTATTTGTTCAGAACATTGCAAGTATGATCCCTAATTTATGTTAACAAAATTCATTCCCAGGTCCCTGTTCTTAAGAGTGGCTATGAACAAACAATTCCTTGCAGTGCTCAGATATTTGGAAAGTTAAACAAAGCTCCCCATAGTGAACAGTTCTTCCTGCACCAGGGTGACTACAGAATAGTGGCTCTGAGCACTGACCAAGTAAATACTACTTCTTTAAAAGAACTGCAGGTTCCCTGTCAGCTTTCACTGTCTGTGAAAATAATTCTGAAGTTATACTATACATTCCTACCCTGAAATTTATACATACAGATTTACTTTTTAAATTACTTTTGTTTGTTGGTTTGTTTTTTTTTTTTTGACAAAAAGGATACAAAGAAATGTCATTTAAAATAACATAGGCTCAAACTCCTTAATGTAGTTATATTTTTACCTTATACAGCAAGTTTAAAGGAAGAGTCTCAGACTTTGAGAATCTTTCTCTTTGTCATGATTTCAGTATTTTAACATGGATTAATGCCTTCAATGTTCTGTCTTAGATGTATGATTTGGAAATACCACTTATTAATAATGTCATATTAGAAGAATTATATTTAATTCATTAGCTAATACAGCAGCATTATTTTGGTCTCTGTTCCACTTCAACAAAACCAACAACTCTGAAGATTGCAAAAGATATTATGAAACTGCTGGTAGTTTCTATTAAAAATTCGGGAAAACACTAAAATTATGAGTAACAAAGAAAAAAACCTCAATTTACCAAGAATTAAAATATTTCCAACGCAACTTAATATTTAATCTGCCTTTCTTCTCTTGCCCTTCTCCTCCCACACCAGGCACTAGAACTGAAGGAACTTTACACCCAAAAATGTACCTGACTGCATAGTCAGTTGTTTGCTCTGGTTCTCCTACCCCATGTGCAACAGCAAAACAACTTATAGGAGTCAGACAACTTGTACACATCTCCTTTGCTAGTGCCCAGACACTGCAAGGAATGAGTTACAAGTTCTAAAAATTCTTATTGAGATATTTTTATGATGTAACTGTGGTGAAAAATACTACAATCTTATTTTCTCTTCCCCCTGGCATTGGTAGACTTGGCAGTGTAAGGTTTATGGTAAGAGTTGATGATCTTAAAGGTCTCTTCCAACATAAATGATTCCATTATTCTATTTCATTAGCACTCATACTTAGAACTTGAATTTTTGATCCTGTCCCAAAATCTTTGTTGTCTTTACTTGGTTTATCTGTGACAGCAATTTCAGTAACTGACCAGGTTTATGTAAAGTTTTATTTGTCCTTGTGTGGTACAACTATAGCTTTACGCAGACAGCAGGAACAAGCAGTTGTTCTGTGCAGAATCAGATATTCAAGACTGACACAGAGATGCAGTGTGGAGAAATGCAGCCTCAAATGGCAGCCTTGAGAAGGAGGGACACTGGATGCAGCACAGAGAGGTAAGAAGTGAGACACAAGGTTGGCACTGAAACACTCACAGCTATAAATGACTTAGAAATGATCAGTTAAAAATATGCAAATCTGTAGCTGGATAAAAACCTGGTCTAGTGACACCATAAACAGTATTTAACACACATGAAGTACACAGTAAATTTGGATTTCGTCTGGAGCTACATACCAGTGAAAAAGAATAGCATATATATGTGTAAACAAACAGTGGCCACAAGAGGAGGGGGAGAGGAGGATGAAACCATCAAGATGATCACCATGTACCTCCCAAGTAAGAACTCCAAATGCTGCCAACTTTCTGAAACCCCCATCCCAACACTAACACCAGATTTATCTTAGGACTTGGCAAAATGGTGGAAGGGAGACTCTATGGAAAGAAGGAAAATTTAAGAAGAGAGTGTCTGCGTGTGTGTTACCATTTTAATTGTATTAATACTACTACTGAGAGTTTTCCTGTGTCTAACTATATTTTATCGTTTTTTTAAAATAATAATCTAGATGAATGTTGATTCTTAACTTAGATTGTTAAGATTTCTGCTATAATACTTATATATTCTTGGCTTACTTATATAGATAAAACTGCTTCCTTTGCCTATAAACAAGATTCTGAACATAACAATTCACGACCAGTTTTACCTGAACCCTCTTTGTCCCCCCGTTTTACTAGTGGGGGAATAACTTGCTGCCATTTACTCTTCAGTCTCTTTCCTTACATTTGCTCAACCTTACCTTGAGTTCAACCTTGCAGAATTGTCACAGAAATTTATCAGGAGAGTGATATAATTTATCACTCATTTCAACAGACACTGATACTTTACTTACAAAAAGAGACAAATAAGTGTAAATGATAAATGTATGCAACAATGAATAGTACAAGCAAGGTGAAACAAAACTTGGGTTCACCCACACTTAAAAACCAAGAACAAAGGACACTGAATGAAGGGCAAAGGGTTGCCATTTCAGAATTTCTAATAAGTAATGATTTATCATATAACACCCAATACACAGAGGAATGCATATTGCACAAAAATTTACCATTACACCAAGTTTTCTTCAGAAAAAAAGTAACAAATCTTATATGGTAGAGATGTACCTTGTTGGATAAGGGCTTCAGCTGCAGGCTCTCCAGACCCCACATTTACATACTCTTCATTGGGATGCTTCCTGTTGTAATGCCTCTTCAGGGAACCAGATATATTGCAGGAATAGTGGCAATGTGCACATCGGAAGGGCTATGGGCAAAAAGGGAAATGTTAGACTGTATTTCCTCAGCTCTTCAGAATACAGGTCTAAGCTACAATGTTTTGATCCCAAGGAACCATGTTCATTTACAGTTTAGGCATATCCCATGGAGATCTTTCAAAATTCAATATAGATGGAAGTTGTAATGAAACATCACCTAAAATCTGGTACTACTTATTAGGTGCAAGACACCACGTATTTTCAACATTTTAAGATTATTATATACTTTTTGTAATTCAGCAAAACTGTGTGTTTTTATAATCAGAAGATCACAAGTCTGACCACAGGAAGACTTTCTACTACACGGAGACTCAGTTGCCATGAGCTTTGGCCTGAAAAGGGGGAGCAACACAGCTAAAATAACTGAAGGCACACTGTGGCTGTACAGCCAACCTAATTTAACAGGTAACTGTACCTGGCAAGGTTAATCCTTTCCTTTTCCTTTCCTTTCCTTCTCTCTCTAACATGCTCCCAACTGCCTCCCTTTCACTGGCACTTGAACTCCTCTGACCATTTGGTGAGCTAATTTCGGGAACTAAATTAGCTAATTCTTAAGAACATTATGTCTCCCTTCAACTGACATGGAAAGACATTTCTAAAGTAAAAAGGACAGGAAAAAAAAGCATTTGTGACTGAAGTTAACCTTCAAGAATAACTTTCTGATTGAGATATATCATAGTTATAGAAAGCTTGACACAACCATCAGGGTCCTGGAAAAGGACCAAAGTCCTTAAGGAAAAGTCAAGTACTTCAGAATGGGATGGAAAATGTTTCATGCACAGCAAGCAGGGCCACCTAAAGTTAGTCAGCAGAAAATGATTGGTACAGAAATGTTTACAGAAGATGAATTTAAAGCAGGGAAATGTCTTCAGTCAGGGTCCATTGACCAGAACACTCCCCAAAGCCTGTTGCTCATGACCTTCCTTCAGGCTCCAAACAACAAAAGTAAGGAAGAAATGTGACATTTGGACTCCCTTAGCCCTGCACTTTAGAGGATACTGTAACATTCAGCTATTCAGCTTTTCAGAGAGAGGTACTCTGCTTTTCTATTGTTGGAACTGTTGTTTTTTCAAGAAAATAATCCAGACAGACTGTGTTCTTGTACCACTCTCCACATTCTTGCAATTTGTGTTTGTGGCTTGCTACTGGAATGCAGGATTGCAAATTCATGGAGCTGGGAAATATTAAAGGATCATTAGGTCACATAAGTAATGACATTTCTCGGAGTCTGATAAGCATACAAACATCTGTCATAGGATAAGGCAAGATGTTATTAATAAACTGGTTTTGAACTCCTTTTAATAAATACTCCTGATTGACTTAATTCAGTGTTTTGCAGTTCTCTTGACAATGCCTTGAATTGCTACACTTATGTGCAGGCAGATCCTGAGGTCAGAACCAGCAATATTTCAAGAACTGCACTATGAGTACATTCATCATTCTATCCATCAAAAAAGAAAAATTACATATTTTCATTTCCAAAAAATCCTTTTAAAAAGATAAGTCCAAAGCAAAACCACATACTTCAGAAAGAAAAATTATTTGTTCAAAATGTATCATCTCTCTAGATGACTTGTGTCATTTTCTTAAATATCTTGCCTTCCAGAATTTAAACCATCATTGAAGAGACTTCTTTTCTTTCTGTTTTATGGTGCTAAGAATTGCTGCAGTGTACTCTTCATAGAAGCAAAATGATGTTAGATAATGAAAGATGTTGCATATGAAAACAGTATGATGTTTTCAATAAGAAATATGCTTATTGCCAAGATAAAGCATTACATTTTTGTGCATTTTTGCATAAATACAAAATACCGACTTTTTCTGTAAAATAAACTAGTACAATTTCTATTTACTGAATATAATATTTCACAATTCATTACATCAAGACTTATCTCACTGAGAACCAACACAAAATCTGGAAATAAAACCCTACTATAGTTTATTAAAATAAACCATATCTCTAATCGAAATACTTCATAGAAACATTAGCAATCTTCAAAACTCTTTCCAAGACATGTTTCAGATAAATGGGGTGTTTTAAAGTTCATTCTCTTCAATTTTCTTCAAGCATATGAACTCATCTATAGTACAAAAGACTGGCAAACTTTCAGAGGAAAATAAATTGAGAAATGAACAGTGATGTATAGGATTTGCTTTCCTACCTCACTAGGACATTTTAAGGTATGTATTAGATTTGTTCTTGCAAGGACTGCCAATCAAAAAAGCCCAGTAATGTTTGGTTTATATTGCAACATATAGATATTTTTCACTAATTACAAATTGTCCATGAACAAAATAACCCTAACTCAAAAGTCTGAATACAAAGTCAAAATTTTCAAAATATTAAGATGTTTATATACCATAATTGCAGCAGACAGGAAAACGTGCCAGTTTTATAACTGTTGTCTAGAGTTTTATGTATTTCTTAATTATTTTAAGCATGATTTAAATAATCATGATTTATATTTTCTTACCTTGAAAGAGACATGTTGTTCCATGTGGCGTAGGAGCTGTGGTTTCTGGGCAGCTGTGTAGTCACATACTGTACATTTAAATTGCTTTCCTGAAATGGGAATAGAAAATGTAACAATTTTTTCCTATTTAAGTTCAGAAAACTACTGATTCTATTTCCTCATAAAGATGAATTCTAAAATGCTAAGAATGAAAATGAACAATATAACAAGTTTGGCACTTACTCTGCAAAAGTTTTGTTAAACAGAGCTAAGAGGAGAGTAAGGGAGAAAAAAAAGGCTTAAGTATCATCTTTAAATTAGAAGCATTAAATTATCTAGATTCTCCTGGGATAGTCACTTGGGAAAGAAGAAAGAGAATTGTTATAGTGCAGTCTAAATAGAAGAAGAAAATCCATTATTTACAACTGCAGGCACAGCTACTTTGCTATTTGTAAAGCATATTTGGAAATCCTTAAAACACAGATGTTTGATCATGTTCACTGGTTTTAGCTACTTGCGTCCCAAGCACTGAATTGTTATGATTCAAATGCATTTTCCCTTCAAAGCACTCTCTCACAAATCTTTTTTTTTCCTTTATATTTTAAAATAACACAGTTTCCTTCTATTCTCTGTTTTTCATACTCCCTTTCTCCGTATTTTGGCTTTAAGATTCTATTGATCCTGCTACCTCCAGCCAAATTACAAGCTGTATTAATTACAGAAGGACTTAATTCCTGAATTAAACACCCATGTCTGGCAAATTGTATTTGCCTGATGTGGAATAAGAAAATGCTAAAAAGTACTCCAAAAAAAAAGAGCCAAAAGTAAGGATGAAGAGGTAAAATACAGAGTATTTTCTGTATTATCATAAAGAGATTAGGTTTCTTTAGATTCTGGATCTTGATGAAACAAGTTACAAGCATTTTATATTAAGTGTGTAAGTTTCTATAAAACACAGCTAAAATACCCTTAAGACAATTTCTAGTATCTAAATAAAATAATGAAAAACTAGTTTATTTTTTTATTCTGATTTATTTCTAATTGCAAACAGTAGCAACCCTGGACTCCAGAATTGTTTTCTATCATGTCATTCTTGAGAAGTGTGTCTTCTGGAGAAGAATAAATTAAGACAGAAAACTGCTTTATATTCCCCTGTTAAATTGACCTCGCAGGGCTGGTATTTGAACAAAAATTGCCTGGATTCAAAAGTCAGGAAGACAAGACTCATAAACAGTGAAACATCTTTCAAATTCATTTATTTCTGAAATAACTACAGAACATGAGATGTGTGCCAGTAAGAACTTTTGCAGTGCTGTCATTACAGAAAGGGGCACTGGGCAAAGAGAAACTGTCAGCACTCGAGAGGCTGAAAGTCCCCTGATAAACTGTACACCAGATTCCTGGTGACAAGTGTGCTCTTATTTTTCACAAGTGCTTGAAATGCATGAAGAGTTTACGAGGGTGGATTTAGTGAGAAAAATTACTTAAGACTCCACAGACAGTGAAATTTTGTTTCCACTGGAGCCAATGGCAAAACGCATCTTCCAGAGGTACAGGGAATTTCCTGGAACAGTTTTGGAAGTGTGAAAAGCAAGGCAAGGGAGCATTGTCTTGGATTTATTTGTATCAGTTAAAAAGGGAGATGCACCAAAAAGGAATAGAGAATCATAGAATAGTTTGGGTTGGAAATAACCTTAAGGATCATGTCATTCCAACCCTGCTGCCATGGGCTGGGACACCTTTCACTAGAAGTCACCTCAGTCATTGTAGAAAATGAGGCTGGAAACAAAAAAGGCTCCTGGTAATAACGCTGCCTCTGGAGTCAGGGTTTCAGCCTGACCTAGCAGTAATTTATAAGAGAACATCACTTTTTGCATGAAATTAAACATTTAAAACTAACTTCACACCTTTAAACCACATCCAGATATGATGAGCTGAACAGAGTGCTACTCTTAACAGTGCCAAATTTCAAAGCTGCCTCAGCTGAATTGCAACAATTACTTACACACATATAAATTTTGCTCAAGAAATAGAACAGGTGAAAAGAAATTCAACTTACATTGCTGAATTTCACTATTTGAATGTGACAGATGGTGAAAACAAAACAGGAAGGTTTTGAAATTAAATCCCATGCACTGATTTTTTTTTACAGCACCACAGAAAGAGACCTGTTTTTCCTTTGTAGTCTGATCATGCTTGAAATTTTCTTTTCATTCAAGTACAACAATCTGCTTCCTTCTCACAGCCAGAATCAGCTGACTGCATTTGATAAGTAAAATCTTGATCCTTACATATGAAATTTAGATGTTATGTGCCACACTTGCTTGTTACTGACCGAGTAATTTCAAAATATAGAATACTTTTTGAATAACAAGGTTATTAATATGGTAATTCTGCAGTAACTTTGCTAATAAAACAATAACTATATGCTTTCTGTAATATGTATTTGTGGATTTAAAAGGGATTGTCTCTTTCACTTATATGTTGCCTTAGGGTTTTCATGAATTTGTAGATTTTTATACTTCTAGGTATACTTCTCACATATAGCATAGCTAACAACCTCTGACCCTGTGTTAGCTATCTTAAGGGTCAGATAATAGCTGGAACACTGTGCAAGGAAAACACGTACCAGAACTAAGGCAACTAGATACCATGTTAGTCAAAACAAGAAAGCAAAGCCCAGCAACCTTGGAGAAGCTCCAATAAGGCAAAGGGGTCTTAAGACCTCCAACTCAATTCTAAGAGAGGCGTGCCATGAGGCGGAACCAAGGGAAGTTCTGGGCATGGACAAATCTCAGATTGGATAGGACCTTTAGATATGATAATTGAGTATAGTAACAAAATTAGCATGCTGCCATGTAGACGGGAGCTTTTCTGCTTTCTCCAGCTCTCCTACACATTATTGATATTTTCTCTCTCTCAGACACACACACACTCTCTGCTGCCCAGCCTGGTGTGGTGCCCGGTATTCCCCACCGAAAGGGGGGGAAAGAGCTCAGAGAAGCTCTGCTTGCAAACGGGGGGGTTTCCCTCTCTTGCTCTCCTGAGGTGGGGGGAGAAGACGTTTCCCTTCCCTTGTTCTCCCGGACTGGATCTCAGGAACCTCAAGTCCTGCTTGAAGGAAGATGAGACCGGTAATGGGAACTGGGTACCAGCAAGAGCTGGGGGTTGCTGAGCTGCAGGGATGCAGCTGCAAAAGGGAGTTTTTTCCTGGTTTATTGTGGGTTGGGAAGTGAAATGACTTGGGCCCAGATGTTGCAAGAGTCATGTTCCCAGCCTGTTGGGTGAAAGAGTTTTTCACCTGGGAGGGACGGGTTGTCCCTTGTTTGCTTTGGTAAAACATAGCAGGGTGGCTCAGGGGGTTTGGCTGGAAACAGCCGGGAATTAAATGAAAGGGACGCCTTTCAGATTAATTTACTCTGCATGTTTGGAAGCGGTGGTGCTTGGAAAAGAGCTCACATGGTATTCCTGAGGCCATGAGTTCATCCTAGCACCGGTCTTTTCTATCTGTTACTTATCAACACGTGTTGTACTCTTTTATACTTTTTATACTTTATATACTCTTTTATACTCCTTTATATTCTGTACCCCAAAACCCTATAAGTAAAAGAACTCTTCTCTGCTTTACCCATATAAAGTTGTCTTTGAAAGTTTTTTTCCCCCTTCCTTATGGCAACATATACATAAATATGTAAGCAGAAGTATCTGACACAGAAATCTCACGTACATTCTAAAGACAGAACAGAGCACTGTGCACTTTCTGGGAAAGGACAGTGCTAATGAGTATGCAGTTGTAAAACCAATTTAAATGAAATGGTCAATAAAGAGTAGAATGGCTTTTTATACAGTTAGGTAACAAAGATCAAGCTAAATCATAATGAAGGTTTGTACAACTTATTCTGCTACATCATTTACTTCAATTTGAAAATCACAGAAGAATAAGGTATTGTTGTACCATAAATTTTTATATAAAGTATTATATTTTTCTGGATGCGTATCTCGCTTTTTTCTGTTATCACCACAGAAATATTAAAATTACAAGCCTTGTGATGTGCTGCACATGAGACTGTAGAGAATATATGGCCAGGCTGGTCACTGGTTGATTAGACACATGGGGACACAGACCTTGAGTCTTTTGGGATGCTGGATTTGACAACAGAATCCTAACAATATTCTCATAGACAAAGTAGTAACAGACTAAACCACAAAACTATTTGTATTTTCAAATTTCTACTGAGATAACAATCCTCTGTAAGAAAATGAAGGGAGATAAAGTCAACATGAAATTGCAGAAAAAACCAAGTATTTCAGAGCCATCTTTCACAGAAATTAATTTTGCAAAGTTTTGAATTATTTCCCAAACGGTGTCTCCCAGGAATAAACAAAACTTGTAAATCACACTTGGCGCTCAGCTGAAAAACATTTGTTAATAAGGCCTGTAGTACAGCCAGTATTTAATGTCCTAAAATGAACTCAAGACTTAATAAACATGCACCTACCATCAGCAGTATGAAGGAGTTTATGGCTCTTCAAAGTGCCTTTTGATTTGAACTTTTTCCCACACATATCACAAAGGTGTGTCTTCTCAGTGCTGTGACGATTCATGTGGGCTTTCAAGTTACTCTTGCTGCGCGTGGCGTACTCACAGAGAGAACACTTGAAAGGTTTGACACCTAAACATGAAAGAATATACCATGAAACAACCAGGCTGTACCTGTTGATGAGAGGGTGGACATTTGCTCGAAAGACATTTTAGATTGTGTGAGCAAAAGGGACAACAAGGTCACCATTTTAAAATTTGGATAAATACATGTAACAAATTTCATCTATAGCTTCTGTGTAAATGATACCGAGCTCTTGACAACACTTAACTTGTTAAGAGAAAGCAGAAGTTCTTTTAGAATCAAATATTGCCCTATTGAGGCCAGGTACTAAGTTTAGCCAAGCAAATACTAATATTTGGGCCTTGCTGTGTCTATCCTTCATTTAGAAGTAGAATCCAGACTGCCCAAATTGACACCTAACTGGTGTATTTATGCCCTTCTAGAAGTCTTCAGATAACCATCATTCTCTGCTTACTACAATAAACAATGAAGAAAGCTTTTTGAAAGAGGACTGTTACATTAGGTACTAAATATGTTAGCAGAATTTTAAGGTGGTGTGACTGGTTGAAATTGGCCAAATGCCAAGAGCCAAAGGGCCCAGGACAGAGGCCCCAAAGGCCCCTCCCAGCCACAAGGGAAAAAAGGGGGAAGGGAGGGGGGGAAAACCCACAAAACCAAACTTCAGTAGAACTAAAACAGTTTATATATATTTACATATATACATGTATATACAGAGGAGAAAAGAGAAAGAAAACAAGTTTTCACTTCCCTCTCACCAAACAACTGCCGTTCCCAAATCTCAGGACACGTCCTCCCAACCCAGCTGGCTGATCAGCAGACCCACACCTACAGCCCACTCCCACAGCAGAGTGACCACAGGGAGTTCCTCTGCCCTCCAGCACTGCCAGAAGAAGGATGCTCCCCTGACTTCCGACTCCCCCTCATATCTTTGCTTACGTAAAGAAATGAGATGGAACACTTCCTTAGTTATGACCCAGTTACGAGGAAGAGCCCAAACCAAAACCACTACAGGTGTGAAGCTGTACTTTATTGTTAGTTAATATCAGATTTATTAACGTCTCACACAGTAGTATCCCCAATGTAAGTATATCTTATCTGGTATCCCTTGACAAGATACAAGCAATTACAATTTCACCTCTCTCAAACTGTCCAAAGCCCACAGAGAAACACCAAGTATGTAATTTAACAAAAGGTCTGTAAGAACAAAGTAAATCCTTCAAAGAAAAGTTGAATAAGTCTGAACTGGCAGAGTAGTTCAACAGTTTCATGAGGCTCTGGCAGTTTTAGATTGATATTCATGACCTTAAAACTGGATTTACAAGCATGAGGAATTATAGTCTGCTTTAAGCAGACTTGATTGCACACTTTGACTTGGGAATAAATTTCTATTCATCTCTTTCTTCTGACAGTCAGATGAGATGGGTTCAAGCTTTCTTGTCAGAATAAAAAAATTGTCTCTGGAATATACAAGGAATTGCTCTAACCTACATTCTGCATTATCCAAACTCTTAATAGAGTAAAGGCCATTGCAGAGGACCCTGCTATGGTATACAAGTAAGTAAACTCCCAGGCAAAGCATTCAAAAACTTTGCTGAACTGATGCCTTAAGATCCTTAAAGATTTTTATCATATAGATTTTTAACAATATAGCTGTATAGTTTCTAACACTTTAGAATAGCAGTTAACAGGTACTAAACCCCTTTCTCATGGTTTATATTGAACTCTTGTAATTTTTGAAATATAGTTTAATATTCTTTTCAAGGAAAAATATTTTAGCAAGGACATCTTGTTTGGGACATATAGTTAGAAGGACATAAGATATCATTGTAGTCAAAGCAGAAGGCCCAGAGACCTTGGAGAAGCTCCAAGAAAGGCATGTGATGTAAGCGTGATGATGGTGAGGAAGTAGGGGTGTCTTGAGACCACTGACTCTATTTGGGGGAGGCATGCCAAGGGCAGATATGAGGGAGGGTCCGGGGGTGGACACTTGTATGGTTGGATGTATCCATTAGATATGATAATTACTGTTACAAATTTGAAAAAACCTTATACTGTATCATGTAGTTATGTATTCAGTGACCCTTAAAGCGCTTTAATGAAGGGATCTGCTCTCTATTTTGTCTATACTAACACTGTCTGGAAAGTTCTTTTCTTTAATTTTAGGCATCAGAACTACTATATACAGGAACAAACACTCTGGAACCAACATACCAGTTTGAGACTAACAAATTCCATTATCCCTTTTACATAGAGGGATGGCTAAAGAATCCAAACGCATAGGCAATCTGTTTCATGGATTATTAACTGGACTGAAGGCCATGTAAGTGGTCTTCAACCTATTATAAAAATACACAGACTGGGTAGACACTAGATTTTACTAGGCAGAGATTTTAAGTTCAAGGGATTTTTAACCAATGTGTTGTCATATTACTGGAATTTCTCCCTAAAAAGTTATAGATATGATCAGCATTATCTTACATGCTTTTCATCATTGTCTGTGTCAAGTTAGCTGCCATGTTCTGCATGATTTAATTAAAATACTCACAGAATTTATAGGTACATATCAAAGCAACTGGATTTCAATTCTTTTACTAATAGATTTCCACACCATGTATTTTTGGGCAAACATGAAAGGAGTAGCAATGACTCAAAAGAAGATAGAGAAAATTACTTGTTTTAGGAGACTGAGCATGTATTTAATTCACTCCGCCTTACTCACATAGAATATTTTATAGATGTTTGAGTTTTGGAAAAAATTGCATTAGAATCTTACTAATTTTATAAAATATTTAAGCTGTCTATCCATGTTATGAGCATGCAGTTTCATGTGTGATCCAGAACTCAATAAACTAATTAATTAACCTTTAAGGTAGCTTAAAGCATTTGAGTCAGGTATAGAAATAAGTCTGAATCCATTTTTAATTCAGCAAAGCTTCAGTGGAATATGAGACTCATTATATGCCCAAAAGCTTTAAACCAGTTTTACCTTCGTGAGCCCAAATATGACGTTGAAGATCTGATCCATTCTTCATAAAATAAAAATCACAGTAGGGACATTTCACAGCTCTTTTTCCAATGAGTCCTTTCAGCTGAACTCTTCTGCCAAGAACCTCAGAAATAGTAGTCATTGAAACCTCTGAGAGAAATGCAAAAAGGTAATAAGAACCAGAAGTACATGAGGGAATTTATTCCCTAAGTAATATTGAGGAACTAGATCCTGACTCACTCCAACTTTTTAAAAGCTTTGTTGCCCTTACTGCCACTCAAAACTGACTTGAGCAAAGAGCACAAAGACCTTTTTTCCTTTAGGCCTCCTAGGATGCTCTGTCCTTTCTCTTCTCATCTGCGAACTCACTGTCCTCACTGCCTGTTTAAAAAAAAAATAACATTTTAAATATTAAAAAAATTGTATTTGTGCCATTGGCTTAGAAACTGTTTTCTGACTATGAACCTTCCCCATAAGCTTTTCTGGCACCTTTTTCTTCAATATTTTCAAAAGCTTTTTTCAAGATTTTTGCCCAGATTTCCAGATGTAAGGTATCTGAAGACAATTTATATCAGCCATAATGATGAGAATGTTGATAATCAGACACTTTAAAGAAAAAAACAGACTCGTGGAATAAATGCGATCGGAAGGGACCTCTAAGGTCACCTGCTCCAAGCAGGGTCAATTTTAGAGTTCCAACTTCAAAGTTACATTATGTTGCTAGAGGTCATATCCAGTCCTGTTCTGAACATATCCAAGGATTCTACAGCCCCTTTTGGCCCATTCCACTGTTTAAGCACCTTTGCAGTCAATATTATTTTCCTAATTCTAATCAGAATCTCCTTGCTTCAGTGCACATCCCTTCGCTATACAGCTTCAGGAAGATTCTGGCTCTGTCTTCTTTTTAATTAGACTGTTGAAGACAGCAATTAAGATTCCTCTCCTGGCCTTTGCTCATTCAGGCTAAACACAACTCTAAGTTCTTCCTTCATATGATCTAATGTTCTGGCTGTCACAGTGAAAAACCCCAAAATAATAAAGTTTAATTTAAAGTGTCTCAAACACGCATAATGAAAACATTGCCCAATGGCTTAAAAATCAAATTGCTCAGTGCATGTCAGCTGACTGAAATGCTATCTCCTGACTTAACAAAAGTACAGCACTCCTTAAATCTAAATATTAAGACATGAACACTGGTGCCCAAAATCTTATAAACTTGAAAGTTACAGTCCAAACTAAGACTTTCACCAAAAATGAACTTTAATATGTAGTCTCCTGATGATCGGGCACAGAATGGAATCAAAAATCCTGTCTGAACTCATATGCACAAGGAAAATAACCTCAAACAGTAACTATAAAGGCCCATGAACTGAGTAGGGATAAGCTGTAAAGTACCCAAAAAAAGAAAAACAGACACAAGTCTGAAGCTTCATCTGCCTTCCATGGCTTAGATCCTTCATTCATGACTGCAGGCTAGGATGTCTGCTGAGTGGGGATCTATGAAGGCTGGTGTCTCTCATGTCTCAGAACTGTTAAGAAATATCACATTAAATCAGACAGTGGATGAAAGGTAGGTAATTCTGAAAGCTGGGACCAGAATCAAGACTCCTCCTTCACTGTGAAGTACTCAAATCATTGGGCAAAAAAGCCAAGCTCTTACGTCTTTGGTTTCAAATATGGCTCTGCCAAAGTAGAGATTTTTGTCTCACTGCCTTCATGGGATCAAATTTCAACTCATCTGCAAATGCAGAAGAGGGAGGAGTGCTGTTTGATTTCTGTTGGAGTTTTCAAGCCCAAGAAGGAATTCCTTCCAAAAGGTTTGGAGCCAACGCCCTGGGGTGGAGGGAATGGCTGACAAAAGATACAAAGGATACGTGCATCTTGATTTTATCTCTCTTAAGTATAGCTTTTGTTGTGATCTCCCTGAAGTCTGGNATATATATATATATATTTTTCCTAATTAAAGTTCTGTTTTTCCTAAATTTAAAGGAGAGAGATTATTTCTTGGCCAGCATAATATCTTAGTTCTCTCTTGAACTAAGACAATTTCATACTTCCTACTTGATGAAAGAGACAAGGGAAGGGTCATGCTGAAGAAGCAGAGGGGAGTTCTAGGAATAGCATTCTAATGATAAATATCAAAGGTTTTCTATTTAAATTATTTTTGATATGTCATTTTAAAATTCAATTGATTTTAACAGTACCCACGTTTTCTTTCATCTTTATACTTTTTCATTTACATTTTTGAAAACAACTGCATTCATTCCACTGCAGTATTTAATATTTATACCATTAGACCCCTCGCATTTATTTGGCTTGTAGTTAAGTATGTTGTACAAATAAAGGATTTCCTCCTGATTATAAGGAGAGAATGTACAGAAAAAAAGATTCATGCATTAATTCTTCTCCATATATCAAAACAAGTTTGTTGCATAACTACTGCATAGGCATATCTTAGATGTAGTATTTATTCAGTACCATGGAGATCTATCTAATAAATCTGGTATCTTGCCTTTAAGCTCCACTTGTCTGTAAAACATAAATGAAAAATGAGGATGCAAAATAATAAGCTGTGTAAATTTTCTTTCTTAACCTTACCTCTGCTACAACACAGAGTTTAAAAGAACCCACTTGGATAAAAAAATTTACACTATACTTTTAGAGGGAATCAGATACCAAACGAATTTGTACAAAGTATTTGAATGCACGAGCTAATATTTCAGGGCTCCAGAATTATCTGGTATTTCTGGACCTCAGACATAGCATACACAAAATTCAGCAGAAAATGGACCAGTGCAGGCTAATGGCAACCTGCAAGGTCCAGTACATAATGTCCTGCTAGTTCATGCACATCCTGTTATTTAGTCAGGCCTCATACTCATTCTGGCTGAGGCAGCACAAAGGCTTTATAGGCACAGCTCTTGAGATTCTATTTCTGTGCTTACTGATGATATACCTCCTGACTACAATACAGCTCAGAAGCCTTTTCTCATCTCAATTTGCTGCATCAGACATGTCCAGTGACGTATGACACGCCCTCCAACCACACTGCTGTGGAGTGGTCTGCAAATAAAGAGGTTTAGTAACTAGAGAGCTGAAGTGGGACTTAGTCTGAAATTAAAGTGAAGGAAATTGTTTAAAACACAGGTCTAGCACTATCTAGTGGCAATAGGAATAAGAAACTACCGCTTTATCTATTATGTTGTACTTCTGGCAAAGACAAGAAAAGGCACATCCTCACAATAAGATTTTTCCTTCCCCATACAGTTTGAGTACGGCCAGTATTTTCCTTTTAAATATCAAATTCGGTCAGATGATAAGCAACACTGTAGATGAGTTAATTAAAGTGTGTTGGCCAATGCAGTCACCTCTCCTTCCTCTGCAGTACAAGTGGGTCTTTCTAGCCAACATAACACAGATACTGAGGAGGAAATTCGGGACACCCCAATATGGCTCTGCTGAGTTCACATCAGTCATATTTAAATCAGTCTCTGCACCAGCACTTTGGCATCGAATTCCCAAGATCTGAGAAAGGATTGTTTACTTGGGCATGGCACAGTGATTTGCCACATTCATGTTATGTTGTGCTTGTACTGATAAATCAGGGCACTGGAATGCCAGGTATAAACAGAGTTTGGATGGGCTGCAGTGGTTAGCTGGATCCAGCCAGGCTTGACAGCTCCAGCTTTATATTGGCCATTACTACATCCCAGCTGGTTCTAGCAGTAGTCCTGATGGAGACTCACCTGGCCCTGGAGGCACAGCCCAGCCACACAGGACCTGAGCACACGGAGTCAGCTCAGCACTCACATCAGTCACCTATGGACAAATAATGTGCACTAAATGCATTCCTGCCAGTTCACGTAAGGTCAATGGGAATTTTATTTCTCCTGCGTTGTTACACTATGTTTATATGCCTGATTCCAAACTTCTCAATTCACCTAGGTCTTCCTTTGGATATGAGTTCTTTTCCAGATGAACTGAGATTTCTTAGCACAATTACCTGATATATTCCACAATACACATGTTCGAACAGTAACATTTTTCACTCTAAATTCTAACATCTGCAAACCCAACACAATTTTTACCCCAAATCAGTTAAATTAGACATAGACTCTTCTTCTTAGCAATATAATCACATTACACTGCTGACTCTAAACCTTTATCCATTTGTTGCAATAGACTGAGAAATTTTCCTTGATTTTTTTCTTACCAGGGTGATTTGTCTTGATGTGAGATTTTATAAGTCGATCTTCAGAAAATGACTTCTCACACACAGGACAGGAATAACTCTTTTTATCCTTAAGTGAGAAAGAAAGAGATTGTATTATCAGTCCACTGGTATAATCACTATAGTCATTACTCAGTAAGACAAGGTTCGCAACAAAGTTATAATTGAAGGTTCAGTTTTTAAGGAAAAAATGAAGGTATTTATAGTGAAATAAGTGAAGAAGAATTATTAAAGTACTCGATGCATCATTAATCCTCATGAATGAAGGACTCCAAGTTACAGCAGATGAGACTATGCACAATAAATGTAAGCATTATCCATCCTCTGACTGACTCTGTAGAGAATCAAGAGTGGAAAGATCAAGTCACATAACAGAAGAAAAAGTGTAAGATATAAGCAGCAATATTCAGGGTTTTTTCTTCTATTTTTTTCCCACAAGTCCACTCTTCTGAAACATATGAATCAGATCCTATTATTCTGAAGACATCTACCACTATGTGAATTTATAAAATGGCCTGAAATTGAGCAGCAGAGTTAACAATGACAGATGCCATTACTTATTCAGTGTCTACATTTCTATATTATGAATATTCAGCATCTACGTATTATCAATAATGTCTTTTTCTACTATTTCAATTTAAAACCTTAAGAGACTACCCTGGATTTTCTCAGTGTCACTGATGTTATAACAGATTTAACACCATCAATCAAGTTCAGCTGGAGAGTTTTGAATCCATTTCTTCCTATATGCAATGTTAGTCTAATTTTAATTTTCATGTTTTCACAAATGCATCTAATTCCACATGAAAATGTAGGACTTTTCCCCATTAACTAGTAAATGACCCAATTTAAAATAAACCTTGCCACTTATATAAATTGAAGAGATTGATTTTTCCAGAAGGACCTTCTGAGACAACAGACTGGATGCTCAATCAAATGAATGGATCACCCAGCCACCTCTGCACTTAGGGGATTAACATATGAGTGGATTCTCAAAGCCACAGATGGAGGCAAGTCTAGTTAGTCCTGACAGCTAGGCAGATAATCAGGCAACACATTACCTGGTGGGAGAGGTGTACCTACCAAACTACCACAGGTCTCTGATAAGGTGAGTTGAAGCTACAGAGCAGATATTTTACAACTTATTTGAGGAAGACAGAAATACTTCTTGAAGAGTATGGAAGGAAGATCACTGATCAAAAAGAGACAGATCCCTGTGTTATGAAAGAGAAATTTGGAGATAACAGGAGAATAAGGGTCTTGGACTCTACCAGTTTCTGACCTTAGATCAAAGAGCGCGTGCAAATAGTGAGGAAAAATGTACAAGGAGGTCATTATTGTATAGATTCTGCAGTTATACAGCTATAAATGGACATGTCTCTTCAAAGAAAAGCAAAATTGATGGGTTTCTATGGCAGACAGGTTTTGGAATAGAAGCAGCAAGCATTTGCACTTACTATCATGTACCTCTAAGAAAGAAATCCCTGTATTTAAATACTTATAAGTCAAAACAAGAAATAGCCCTAGAACTCATGGGCTAAAATAGCAGTAGATACTTCCACGACAGTATGATATAGGATATGGAGCATTCACTGTCATTAATATGGCAATAACATTCACAAGGAGAATTCTGCCTGAGCTGTTAGATCATTTGCTCCTGTGAGAAAACCTGCACCAGGGATGGGGGACAGCAGCTACTCAAGGATTACCACCCTGAGGACAGTACCTTGCTGTGATGGAGTTGGGGCTGTCACCATTTGGAGCCCTGAGAATCTCAGGTTAAAAAAAAGAAAAAAGGAATATCAGAGAACACTAGTTGGTTTTTGGAAGAAGAGATTCAAGGAGCCTATAGTGCTGACAAAACCTTGAAGAAGGGCTGTTAATTTACAGAATTAGGGTCTCTCAAATGATATAACCTAAATCTGCTACCAGTGATTCTGGATTTCTAACTGAACACATTAGTGCAATGAAGATTGGTAGAACAATCCTAATAACACTCCATAGCAATGTTTGAACCTTTTCAAAGACAGGGTTGCATCATCATATTCATAATTTGGCACACAGAAGAAAAACATAAGCACAGTATCATTTAGGGGCTCTCGAGGGGGCAGGTGAAATTTGTTGACAGATCTCAGTCTGCACCTCAAACTTTTTATATAACTAGCTACAAAATATATAATAAATAAAGACATAAACTCAATATATTTTTAATGTACAGTTGGGTATTGCTGGTCTTCTGTGATACTCACTGTATTAAGTATTTCTTAGTCTGACCAGAACACTGAGACAAATACACCTTCGCGTTTCATCAAGTTAAATAAGGAAGAAAAAAAAATCAACACTACACTAACCAGAATGCTGTAATTGGGACAACTTCACATTCTTGCTAATAATCTCACAGAAGGCAATGTTATAAACTTATGTCTTAGAGGAAAATTCAAAATAATCAGTAAATGCAACAAGAGCTATAGAGCAACACAAAAGGACAAGCACTGAGAAAACATCTTTCCACATGATGATGGTAACAAAATTTTTCAATAATTAAATAATCCAAATAGCTTCTTTCAAGCAGTTATAAAGTTATCTGTACCTAGTTCTGCAGAAATGACCTTCAGAAGGGGTGTAGTGTAACCTTTTGTAGTGTAACAGAGTGCGTCCATGAGAACCAAGACCCTTCAGAGTGTATCTGTCAAGCTCCAGTCTCTCACAGAGAGAGCACCCAGCTGAAGCCAAACCTTTCATTGATGCTCATCCAGGCCAGTGCCACTGACTACTGGAGGTGATGCTACTAGTTTTGAATGTTTAAGTGCACTTCTGTCGCTGCCCTGAGAGCTCATGACAGTCCTTCAGTGCAATTCCATCACTCTCAAAACAGCCCTTAAGAAACGTGCAAATGATGCATTTCAGAGCACCCAGGCCACAACACAGAGCCCCAGAGGAGGTCTCCCCCACCACAGATGTGGCTTTTCAGAGTGCCCTGGTCATAGGTGATGACAGAAGCACTTTGAAGGACTGAGGCTGAGGTTCTGGTAACACCTTAACCATATTCTCAGCATGCAAATTTCCACTAAGAATAAAATTTATCTACTCTGTACCTTACTGGAGTGCCTGCCTTTTAAATGCCTTTGAAGGTTTTTTTGACAGGCACAAACAGAAGCAAAGTATAGAGAGAGTAGGATCTACCTTTGTTAGAGACAAGCTGCATAGTCCAATCAGCTATTTAAATTTCAAAATTACTTACACTTTCCAAGATTTTCTTAATAACACTTTTAACTGATTTAATAAAAGAAACTTAAAATAATTCCTAAATAAAGGTAGGTTTTTGATTGAAAGTACTGTTCCCATTCTACAAATCAGGAATCTAATTAGGCCTATAAATATTTGTAAACCTAGAGAAAAAAATTAGTCTAATGATATCACAAATTTTCTTGTTTATGCTGTTTTGTTATAAAACAAGGTCACTTGCATAGGAATCACAATGCATTTCACTTTACATAAATGAATTAAAATTGTGCTAGGAAATCAGTTATATTGCATTACTGATTCATAGCACTCTGAAGCGAATTTAATTCCTCTAAGGCATGTGTTTCAAGATAATTCAAGGGGTAGCTGTACTAGTATACGGTCACAAAAATTGAAAGCCTCTGTATATGTAGGGAGCTGGGGGTGTTAAGCCTGGAGAAAAGGGGGCTCAGGGGAGACCTTATCGCTCCCTACAACCACCTGAAATGAGGTAGGGGCTGGTCTCTACACCCAAGTAACAAGCAACAGGACCAGAGGAAATGGTCTCAAGTTGTGCCAGAGGAGGTTTAGATTGGACATGAGGAAAACTTTCTTCCCTGAAAGGGTGGTCAAGCATTGGAACAGGCTGCCCAGGGATGTGGTTGAGTCACCATTCCTGGAAGTGTTCAAAATCTTGGGGATGTGGCACTTGTGTTCACTTAGTGGTGAACAGGGTGGTGCTGGGTTAATGATTGGACTTGATGATCTTAGAGGTCTTCTCCAACCTGAACAATTCTCTTATTCAAACCAACAGATCACTATAAAGTTTATTTAATTAATAAAATAATACTAAATATGTCTTACATGGCAAAACACCATAAGCAGCATTAGCTTTTCTTTTGCACTCATCAGTGAAGAGACATTCTGAGAACACAAATATCTTCTCTTATGAATACACACTGAATAATATGATCATATATTACATGATCTATAAGGCAATTCTGCCACTGATTTCAAAAGAGACTGTGTGAACTCCTGATTGTTATTGATTTCATTAATAGTGTAAAATTAAAACCATGTCTCTAATAAACAGCTGAAATTAGACTGCTATGTTATAGAAATCAACAATCCATTCCCTTCCTTTCAGCAGCAGCAGTGGCATGATTTCATGAGCAGGAAATAATACGAAGCTTTACTAAATACTGGTACTCCCAGAGCACTTCCAGGAAAAGTTCCCACAACTCAGTTAACACAAGATTTGATTGTGTAATTTTGTAGCAGAAGAGAGAGAGCCAAGGTCTGCACCCACATCACTCTGATCAACAGAATTTAATTTTTAACACCTGTGGGAACAGAATTAGGCCCCTGAGTTACACTTCCAAGGAGTGAAGACATCCAGAAATCTTCATCACAGTTGTCATGATGTTCCAATAATTTTTTTTTTCCAAAAGATTCCTGAATTAAACTGGCGTCCTATCAAAATGTGACTTAGCTAAAAAGATCTGACGTACCCAGGAGGCAGCTATACACACGTGTATAGGAGGCTACAGAAAAATGTGCAAATGGTTAGACAGACTTTTATGAAGTCTGACAAGCAGCAGAAGCGACAGCTCACTTGCAAGCAGTACTTGAGCTTATTTTCATGAAATATCCACTGGTAAATGCCTAGCTGACATTCAGGATGGAAGTGAGGACCAAGAGCAAAAGCCATTTTCCAACTGAGGGCTTGATCACTAGAGCATAGATGTTTTTATTTCCTTCCCTTTCCAGTATCTTGCACTCTTGACTACATACTGGCACTGCTCCAGAATCAAAGGTAACACAGCCAGACCAGTGACAGTCTGAAAATTAATGCTCCTCAGGAAGGGGAAATAAGCAATCAGACCATAAGTATTTCACTTCCTAAAGACACAAAAGGTCAGGAGCATAACGGAATTTCTAAGCATCCTTCCAAAGATAAGAATCACTGACATCCCAAAATGTGTGTGAAAACAGATGTTGGCACTTAATAAAAAGTGATGGTTCTGAGTTCAAACACCAGTTTTATAGAGGTTTTTATTTTGCAGTATCAATTACATACAGAGATTTAAATATTTTCAGAGACAGACCTTTCTAATGTTTATCTGCTCAGCATAGTGAGTATTGTAAAACTCACTGGGGGTTGTAAACAAACTCAGGTGCCTCCATCAGCATGGTTTAGTTCCACACCTGGTCCCTGATGGTATCACAAGCCCATCCATAACTGTAAATTGTTCAAGTTGAAAATTGTTTTCAACTGCCCAGCCCTTTTCTAGGCACCATGACATTGAAGTGACTGGCACGTGTCATGGTTTGAACTTCTGAAGAGCTCAATAAATGCCAATAAATGTCAAAAACCACTACACAAGCCTTAGGGGTAAAATGAGTGATGAAAATCAGTGTATATATGCAAAGTTTTGGTTTAGAATCAAGCAGATCAAAAGTAAAAATTTTGCCTGTAACAACAGGGTGTAGCAAGTACAGAGGCAAGAGGCAGCACATTCACACTCTCCATCATCATCTGCCAGGAAATAAACCATCCCAAATTCAGGGCAGGACTTGGATGATGCACACAGAGTAAGATGGGTCACTGAGTGACAAGAATTAAGGGGTAGTTACTTTTCAATATCCATCATTTATCCTCTTCACCAAATAATGCAGGGATCCCATTGAAATGCAGCTGGCAACAAAGGACACACATCCATACAAGGACCTGAAATTCTGGTACCTTTAATCTCCAGGGAAGTTTTAGCTTTAATATTTATTAATAATTTACTTTGCAAACTAAAATTAGGATTAAAGGAGCTTTCCACATTTAACTCTGCACAGTTTGTTAATGTGCTATAATTTGGAATAAGAGGTCCTGTTCAGTGAGATATGCATGAATATACCAAGCAGTGGGCACAAAGGCCAATAGGAGAAGGGCCAGATTTAGTTACTGAGTATATTTTAATATATGAGTTTTTCAATCCATCTAAATAAATATGTTTGACAGTAAGATCAGTAAACATGCTTCTGAAAGATCTTACTGTCATACTGGTTTTAATGATGAAATGCATTTTCTCAGTTCTATTTAGTATCATGAAAATGATCCTCCTGGTGGGAGCTGTTGGACTTTCATCACACTTGAAAAACAGGTACTTAAATACAGAGAGAAGAGCTAATTGTAGGCTCTTTTTTCTTAAGTGTTCTTAGACACTATTTACGCAGATTTCTGCCGTCAGATGGGCATCATAAACATAATAAATTCAAAAACAGCCCAAAAGAATGTCTCTAATGATATTTCTGCACCTTTCAGAACAGATTCAGATTGTGTTTAAAATAGCTACAGAAGCGAAGGACACAAGGGGGATAAACATTCCTTTTTGTGTCACCTGTTCTGTTTTCTTTTTTTAAAGCTCTCCTGAAGTAACTGCTTAAGAAAAGTAGGAGTTGAAGTGTTCTATTCTGCTCCAAATACCTTTAAAGTCACTTCAGCTGTTGAAAATACTGGCCAAGAGCCTACCTGCTGACTGCAGAGGAAGACCTGAAACCATCAGGCACTGTATGTAAACGCATTTTTAAGCAACTACAAAGAAATTGTTCACATCTGGGGAAAAACTAACATGAATCCTTAATTCAAGCATTACATTCTTAGTAAAAGGAAGTGTAACAACAGTATTTATCACACTGCTTTGAATTGTGATTCTGCTTTCTCACACCATCCCAGAATATTCTGAGTCAGAAGGCAACCTCAAGGATCAAGCCCAACTTTTAAGTGAATGGCCTGTAGGAACTTGCCATAGGTGGTGCATTCTATCATGGATGCACAAGATTTATTTACAAGAAAATGCCAACAAAACCCATAATGTTGTGTAAAGAATGAAGAAAGGCCCATCTGTGTGAATATTTCCTTCTCCTTAAAGGACAGAAGAATGAGTACTGCAATTAAACAACTGGCATTTTCTCTTCTGCTGGAATAAGAACAGAAATATATTCAAGAGAAGGGCAAACTGCCTTTTGTATTTTCCTGCATCAATAATTCAAACCTCAAATTGCAAGGATGCAGATCATGACAATTTTCTGACATTATCAGTCAAGAAAGTTTAATTACAAATAGTATGTTTGTCAAACATCTTTCGAAATCCTAAACAGTACTTTATTCAATACCAGTACCTTCATATACAACCATATGAGGTAACATGTGCCACCTAAGCACTCCTGATGGCCTTCAGGAAGGACTCCAGTCAAAAATGGACTAAATTCTTTATGCTAGGAGAGCAGGCACCTGCCATACACCCTTTTCTGCAGGTCTGTTTGGAATAGGAAGGAACTTACCTGTACTCATACACTGTGTGTGTGTGCACACTTTACAACCTATCTGGGTATTCACAAGTCTAGACCGTTCCAGATTAACCAGACCTTGCAAGCAGAGAGGATCCTGCCATGTGGTAGGAAAAGAAGTCTCTGGTCTGCAGACCTGTTCTGACAAAAGCTTAACCTATTTGGGCCACTCATGCAAAACAATAAAACAACAAGAAGAAGCTTGGCAATAATGATGTAAGAAAATAATTGTTTTGCTTCATCTTCCAAAGAAAGCACATAAATAATTTTACTCCTGAAAAAGCATCTTAAACTAATGGTGAAGAATAAAAGTCTTATTCTTTAGGTTTAAATCATGTCTTATTCTGAATACCATAACATGTTTTTCAAACATACTTTTGAAACCAATGCAAACAGGGTTCATGTAAAAAACATTTTTCCTCAAAAGATCATTCATGTAATAATGCTGGATCAGAGAAAGACCGCCAAGTAGTGCCTTGCACAAAAGGGCTTCCACTCAGACATGCAGCCCCTTAGTGCCAAAGAAAACATTAACAGGGCATGTGGAAGAAGCAAACCAGACCTGCTTTTAGTACATGGCATTCAGAGCTAGAAGGCTTTCTAAACAAGACAGGAGCCTTTAAAATGTGATTTCTTTGTCTTTGTAAATACAACAGATGGTAAATGTTCAACTGCAACTAGTTGTCACTATTAGAAAAAAAATAACTTTTTTGAACAACTTCTTTTGTCTATAGTAGAAAAGAGAGGAAGATATTTTCATTTTACCACAGTCATCTACTTATGAAGGAAGGGAATTCAGCTCCACAGAAGGAAGTAATGCAACAACAGTACAAGACCTTTAACTCTCTAAAAACAAAAAAAATCTGACAATACCAGGAAAATCAAAGGGAGAAAATGGATACAGACATACTTTACTGGAAATGACTAAGGCCCAAAGGATCTACTTGTTGTAACTCACGTATTCCCAGAAGCATGAAGAGAGCACACAGGTTAAGAACCCTCAGCTATATCTTCAAATATTACCACACAATTCCAAACACTGTGATAATGACACTGAATTTAGACAAACAAAGCATTTTGCTCATTACTTACCAGATCTGTGTGAACTTTAAGGTGTGCCTGGAGCTTGTATTTATCTGGGGTAGAGTAGTCACAATGTTCTGTGGGACACTTCAGCAAAATATTACTGTGTTTCTGAATGACGTGACGCTTAAGGCAGTTTTTGGTGATGGAGGAGTAATTGCACTGGGAGCAGTAATACAAATGTTCTCGAGTATGCGTCCGAACATGCATGTCATAATGCACTTGGTACCAAAACAACTTCCCTGAAAATAAAATGAGACATGAAGAAAGTAATTTCTAAACAATTGTTAGAGAAAATTAAAATAAATACAAAATTTTCTTTCAGGGTTAAACACACTGTTTGAATCCTGTCCCTTTTGTCTTTAATGAAAACTTGTCTACAGACCCTTCGCTACGAAAAAATATTTACAAAACCCACTTTTGTCTAAAAAGATTGTGTTGCATGTCCTGAAACAGCCTAACAAGGGCAACTTTAATACATATCAATGATTTTTTCCTAAAGAAAACGTCCTTTACATTATTCTCCTATACAAAGAATCCAAATGCAACTGTACACTAAAATAGACTGTCAAAATATTTTCTGTTACTTCCTTTCATGTTACTCCTTCCTACAAGCCTTTCTGACACAATGGCACCAAAAAGCGCGGAGCAGTTAATTTAAGGTACAGCAGTGTTATGATGTTTCAAAAACTTGTCTTTTTAGACTTTAATTTCTTTTCAAGAATGAAGACTACAACAAAAATCCCCAAATTGTCTCCTTTCCAGTTATGCAAACACAAACATTTTCAGTTAGACTAAATGCAAACGGTGTATTACTCCCACTTCCATTAATTAAAACCCCCAACAATTACAATCAGAATAGTCTTGATCTGATACCATGCAAAAAAAACTTTCGTCTTTAAGAATGTGGTTCAAAACAAGTCAAAAAAATACGCAAATGTATATGTATCTATTCTACAGAACGTATATTACCACAGATCGTCCTGTACTATAAGAAAACCACTCTGAGCTGATAATGAAGCTTAAGCATTAAAGCATGGACTGACTAATGCTGATCACATGCCTAAATCTGCTGTGCTTGGCCCCAGTGAAAGTAATGACTTGAGGAGAGGTACACGGACAGAAATAATCTAATTCTATACTTGACATCAACAGAAAATTGAGCTTTCCAAATCACTGTTTTGCTATATACCATGAATGGGTTTTTTGAGGAGATTTAACTTATTTCACACTATTTATACAGCAAAAAGTAAATCACACTGGACCCTGGAATCTATATTGAACTACAAAATTAGTACTTCTGAAAAGATACACAAATATATCAAACACTGTAAACCAGAGGAGAAGGGAAATGATGCTTCACAAACAAACATAATTCTACTGCTCCTTACCACAATATTCACATTCTAAGTCTCCATAAACCTTCCTTATCCTCTCACATAGCTCTGTGTTCATTTGCCTCTTCTGCAAGCTATCCAAGATCTGCATAAAGGCAACAGATCCCGTCCCACCATTGGATGTAGCTGTGTTGGAAGAGGCTGCCTGAGGGCTGGGGGCTGCTTCAGCTTCTGGCACTGGCAAAGGGTCTGTGGATTCTGCTGAGTTCTGAACTGGAGGATTGCTTATTTCTGATTCACTAGAGGGAGCAGACTGGATTCTCTCTTCAGAGACTGGAAAGTTTTCAGTCATTGCATTGTTCTGACTTGCATTTAAACTTTTGTCTTCAGACAGTAAAAGATTAATTTCTTCACCCTGCTCATTTACTGAACTGCAGTGATTAACTTCCTCTTCATTTGGAGCAGAAACTTTTAACTCCTCAGGACCAACTGTACCATTTTTCAGCAGAAAGCAATCTGATGCTACACAGGTCTGAATGTTTGGGACTGCCATGTCTGTTGTCTGACAAAGTGTATCTGCCACATTCTTCACCAGAGGGTTTTCAAATTCCAAGGAAAGGACTGTATCAATTTTTACATCACCATTAAGCTGATCATTATGGTTTACATCTGCAGCTGTTGATCCACCTTTACAAGCAGATGGTTGTGTTGTGTCAACAGCGTCAGTACACGTGATAGTCAACTCTCCTGAAGCTTTTGTTTGCTGTTCACCAAGGGCTTCTGGCTGGATGTCCCCTCCTGGCTCAAGCAGGCAGAAGCTTTGGTTGATAGAGCTATTAAAAACAGAGTCCTCCTGCAAATCTGCGTGCATGTCTTTGATGTGAGCACGGAGTCTCACAGAACTGACAAACTTCTTCAGGCACACAGAGCACACATACACAAAGGGGTGCTTCCGAATATGAAGCTCAAGGGCTTGGTATTTAGTGGCTCCGTGACCACAGAGCTCACAAGCAAAGGGTCTTTCATCACCATGAACAAGCATGTGACGGTCTCGGTCGAGTTCATTTTTGAATTTGCGTTCACAAATATGGCAATCATAAAGAAGTTGTCTTTTGCCCTCTCGTGTCATCAAGCGAAGCTCATCAAAAACATCTTTCACCTTTTTATCTTGAAGGTCATGAGTTTCCTTGATGTGCTTGATCAAATTTTTGACATCTGAGTATTTCTTTTTGCAGAAGCGACAATGCTGCTTAATTTTCTTATGAACCCTTTCAATGTGGACTTTGAGATGGCCTTTGCTGAGACATGTGAATGTACAATAATCACAGCTGAACTTCTCCCCAGTGTGTTTCCTCATGTGAACATTCAGGTTGGCTTTGATTGCACTGGCATAACTGCAGGAAGGACACTTGTAAGGCTTCTCATTTGTATGAATCCTCAAATGTGCTTGGAGGGAGTGTTTAAATTTGAACACCTTATTACAGTATTCACATGTAAAAATCTTCAGTTGAGTTGGGCCCAACCTAAGCAGAAATAACAAACCAGTTATATTTATGATATTGAAACTTGATAACATATTATGTCAAAATTCTCCAGATATTCATAATGGACAGAAATGTTTAGTTTTTTTAAAAATCTATTCTCCACAGGCATGTTAAATTATACAACTTCTGCAGAGATTATTTTCAGCTGTTCCTTTATTTAAAGGATTCAGAAAATATTTCAGTTTCATGAAAATGGATGGGGAAGCATTTCATTCATATTCTTCATGAACACAAACATAAGAGCTTCAAAATTACCGGCTTGATTTCATTGCCTGTTCATATGGGGTTTGCTGAATGGCATATTCTTGATATCCTTTTCGTTGTGATGGCTCTTGAACTGTTGTCTCTGGAGTTGTCGGTTCACTTTCCTGAGGAGCAGCCTCAACGGGAACAATTTTTGTGGCTCCTATTAGCAAGGAACAAAGAAATGTCACTAAAAATCTCATATTAAAACGTGAATTGTCTATAATACACAAGTGTAAACAAAACATCAAACTCTGCAATCATTAGTTCACCTATTTTAGTTTCTGTTGTTAAATTCCTATGCATAAAATGATAGATACATCTCAAGAACACATCAGTACTTACATCGGTCATCTGCCTAAATAATGTGCCAGGACTGAGGGTTTCTCATGGTACTTGGTGCCTGCTATTATGAGATCCTACACTTAAATATTTCCACCTTTAAAAGACTGTAACTTTCTGAAATGAAATTTAATTTTTTCTGTTTCTGCCTCAAACCACATCCTTTGAAAACTTCTGCCAAGCCGTTTAATCAGTTCCACAAATGAGGCTGGGTAAAACACAGTTTAATCTATGTTTAAAAGTCTGCATGCTTTTCCTTGAACTCCTTATATTTTGGGGCATATTGCCATCCCCTCAGAATAAAAGAATGTGTTTGGAACAGGCTCCCCAGGGGAGTGGTCGTGGCCCCAAGTCTGCCAGAGTTCAAGGAGCATTTGACAATGTTCTCAGGTACATGGAGGGGGATTCCTGAGGCTGTTCCATGCAGGGCCAGGAGTTGGACTCGATGATCCTTGTGATCCCCTTCCAGCTCAGGATATTCTATGATTCTATGTTGCATGTGTACTTCTCAACCTCCATTAGGAGCATACTGAATGCATTAAGATCAGATTCCTGAAGATATTATTTACAAAATATAGGCAGTATTAATATAGAGCCTCTGAAACAAAAGTGGGAGTTACCCAAGAACAGGTGTGAAAGACTGAGGGCCATTAAGTGGAGGAAAGCAGTGCAGTAGACAACAAAAGGGAAAAAATGGAGATGCCTTGGGTCCTTCAGAATGATTTAGTGGGAAATGAAGATATTTTGAGAAGAGGCCATTTGGGAGTGTGTAAGGCTATTGAAGTTTTTTCTATCAGATGGGACATCAGCCAACTTTGTAACTAAACAGACTGCAGCAGCTCTGTTGCTCACTGAACTGGCTGTATCTAAAAATGGCTTTTTTTGACTATTGTTAGTTAATAATGCTTTCAGTTCTGTACTAAAGATTGTACAGGTTCACGAGAACTGATCTTCCCAGTTTTCAATCTAAATGTTACAAGAACATTATATATATTCTGATTATATATTCTATATATTTTTCCTGTTCCTCCCTCTCCCACAAATGTCAGGTTATCCACAGAACTGCATGTCCTAGATTGCACTATGGTAGTCCAGTGAGATGGAAGCGTTTCATTACAGCACAGGAGACATGGTTCAATCAGTGAGTTCAGTATGAAGGTGATACAACAAAGATTGCACACCAGACTGGTCTTCCAATACTTCAATACTTAAAATAGAAGCAAATTCTTTATATTTAGAATGACTCAAAAGAAAATAGATCCTGAACTGCTTTATATGCATGGCTACCTCTTCCAGGCCTCCCATTTCCTGAATGTGAGACAAAGAACTTCATTAAATGCTCCACACTAACTCTCCTCTGTGCCCTTCTGCTTTTCAGGATGTTTGAGCATTTCCTAAAAGGACTGTTGAACTGTTTTAATAGACTTTTGTACTACCACTATAAAAATTTAATCACCTAAATTGGGTGAACTAAATATATACTAACTCACTAGATAAATACTAACTCATCAGTCTTTTGCATACTTTGAGTGGGCAGAATGCTCCAAGGTTATCCTATTATTACTGCCTCTAAATTCCCCATGCAGCTCACAGAGGACAAATGCCTTTAAAAACCAAAGCAGGGAGATCCAGATCTTTGAACATACTGATGAAGCACCTGCTCACAGGAGGCAATCCTGTCCCGTCATGGTAGGTAGCTGCTTCCTACCCTTGCAAGATAGGAAAGCATTAAGAAAACATTAGATGTCTCTCTTCATGCACTTGGGATGCTGCCTGTGGGCTGATAATGGACCGGCAGCCACAGCAATCACTGCTAGATCCCAAACTAATGACTACAGTATATGTCCAGAAACCGTGGGAATTGGTTTTTAGGCTCTACTCAACCTAGTAAGCAGTGAACCCACATGTCCCACATCCCAAAAGAACTGCCCTCAATATTGAAGCTAGAGAAAAGTATAAGAACAAGGTAAACAGATAGGAGGTCTTATTTTTCATTAAAAACATCATATGCCAGTAAGAAGATAAAAGTCTTTCCTAACTGTTTCTCTAGATGATCATTTCAATAAGTCAGAGCATATAAATACCAGGAAGAAAAAACAAAAAGAGGTTAACTGTACCAATCATTTCTTTCAAAATACCCTTCCTCCAGCACTATTATATCTCTATTTTAAATGCAGAATGGACTTTAGTTTACTAGACTTTATTATGTCTTTTGCTTTCCTCTTTTCAGTCAATATCATTTAAGTAAACCTGCTTTCAGAGTAGTAAGATTTGAGTTTCTCATGACATTTTGACAGGAATTTCTACAGACAAGCACTACACAATGAGCCTTATCTCTGGCTTGAACTCAGGGATAGCCTCTGATCTCTTACAGTCTGTGTCTTAGAAAAGTAGCTTGTCCTTCATTAGAGAGCTCTCCAGTACTTATCAACAGCCTAAAAGGTAACAGAATTATTAGGAATGGGCCAGAAATGAAACAGGAGATATCACCAAACAAAATCCTGTTAATTCAACTAAATTCCAAGAACCTCCTAAAATTTGAAGTACAGATGACAAAAAAGGATAAAGAAGAACCAGCAGACAGTAACAAAGATAAAATCCCTTTGTTTGGAAAAGGGATACATAACTGAGACCTTCAGCTTGGAAGAGAGATCAATGACAGAGGGATAGCAGAAAGAGCTCTAAAATGAGCAATACTGAGAAAAAAGTGTGAATGATCATTTTCTAATAAATCACAAAGAACAGCTCAATAAGCAGTCAGGAGGCTTAAAACAAAACAAAAGAATGTGCACTTTCACTCTGTGTGTAATTAAATTATGGAATAATTACTCTACAATGTCACAGGGACTGAAAATACAAATGTATTCAATAAGGGATTTAGACAAATTAATAGATATGTATTAAATATAATCATACAGATTCAAACACCAGCTCAACCAATGTCAGTATGCAGGAGACTTTGCACAACAAGTTTATTATCTCTTCCCTATAGAGAAGCTGCAAACTGCCTTTAGAGGCTATTGATCTGACTAAAGAAACTGCTTTTTTTTTTTAAAAGGACCTTAGCTGAAGTTTAAGTTTAAAAAAAATCTTCATAATGTAGCTACCCTGGTCTGCACAGGTAAAATAACGTGCTGTGGGTATGTGTGCTATGCGTATGAAGTGAATATTTGTTTCCTACAATCTCTTTTTGAAGGAATTTATTTTTTCAGCTTCTACAATATCCTGTGGAATGTGCTCCAAACGTGTATGATCTCTGTTAAGACAGTTCTGAAAGTCAAATCAACAGAAACCAACTCTACCCATAATCCCCAATGTTCCTCAAATAAATCTACCCCTATCCCTCAAAATAAAGCTCAAAAGAAGCAAAAGAACCTTTCAATATTTGTACAGATTAGCTCACCATGAGGTTAAACACATTTTAACGCAGACAAAGAAATAGAAACACACACCTGTGAATGGGGGGATGAAGATTCCTACTCCTTTCAACAGAGCTGGACATTAGATTGGCTGAGCCAAATCAACCTGTAACCTACAACCATGATCCCTGGTGACTAAGTTTAGACAGTTTTTAAGCACCTTTAAATTTTATTTTCAGTTTAACTTTACAGATGGTTTAGCACACAGAAAGCAGGGGAGAAGGGAGAACTGTTTTATCTATTTATATTCTTCAACAGCAGTCTATAGCAGTAACTCACCTCTTCAGCACATGATATATCTCCAGAAAAACGGGATAAAAGACTATGAAAGATCTTTATGAAAAACTCCAGTCATTAAAGTATTACTGAGAAACGAGAACAGCCTAAGAGTTACTAGTGACATTAAGACATAGTTAAATCATGGAAATTAATGAAAAAAAAAAGAAAGAAAATCAATGACAAATAAAACATAATTGTATTAAATGAAATCTTTTTCTTTTTAATCTTCAAGGAGTTAACCACTTATACTCTATCTTCTATAATTTCCAAACTCTAGAAAGTAGAGTGAAAATTCATATCTGTCTTAACAGCAGTGATTTCTTTATTACACATACTTTAGCTGGGAACTTGAATGTAATAAGATTACTAATTGTCAATCAAATAAATGAGAGGACCTTCAGAAGCTGCTGCAGGTTCACACTTTACCATAAAACCTCTTGGTTCATTAAAGCCTTCTGAATGTATCATCTGTTATGCATAAGTAACTCCAAAGCTGAAGTTGTTTTAACTTTTTGAGTCCCTCAAAAAGCATATGAGCAAAGAAAACCCCCAAATTTTTGTTATCCAATGAAAAATTTTACTAGGTAGTAATTAAGGCACCAATGTCTTCTAGATTTTCATTTCCTCTCCCACATCACATGCTTCCTATATTTGCTTCACTGTCTATATTCAGTATTATTTCATTCGCCTTTTTAGGCTAGTTTTGTATGAAAACGGATCTTTGGTTGCATCATCTACCATGTCTTTCCTTCCCCTCTTGAAAATTCTTCTAGTCCTTGCCAGAAATTTAAAGGTCTAAGAGAAAAACTCTTACAAGGTTCATAAAATTTAGCACTGAGAGAGCAGAGCCCTCAGTTACAGCCCTTTCAAAAGGTCTGAGGAAGGGAGAAGGTTTGCTTATAACCATAAACTATGGCCTATAGGAACCCACTCACTGACACCTCTGTGAGTGCCTTAACCAGCTGTCACATGGTCCCTTTCTCCCAGCTGAAGGAGCAGAGGGGAGTGCCACGTGTGGCAGTGAGGGGAACGGGCACCAGGATAGGAGAAAAGACACACGCAGTGGGGAGGAGGCAAAGGGTGGGAGACACAGTGGGAAAATGAGTGTTTCACAACAGCTAGGAGAGAGGCCAGGGTTAACATCACGCAAGAGAAAGGGAGCTGTGGTTAGTGAAATGAAGCAGTGCAGACGTCAAATCACCCTAAAATCGGTTTCCACACTTTCAGGGCTGACCAGTCCTCTTCCACCTTCCTCTGGAACTACAATATTGCAAGACCAAATTTCTAACAGCTCAGTGTAAATCCAAAACTCTGAAACTGTAAATCCCAAAAAATGAACAAGGAAGTGTTTTTTACTTCCCTTCTAAGCACACAGGATATGTGTAGGCAAGCTCATCCAGCTTCCTCTACCATTGCAACCAGAAACACATTTTAGCAAACAAAATCCAAGCACATCTCACATCTCAACATCAAAAGACATTAAACAACACCACAGAAAATCCAGCCAGCTTCTAAACCACATGAAGTAAATAAATAAAGACATTCAAGTTGTTCTGACAGTAATAAGCAAAACAAATACTCAGAAATGTTAGCAATAACAGAAATGAGAACAACAAAGTTACAAAGCTGAAAATAATGCACAAAAATACTGAAAAGGGATTCTGACAGTCAGGTGAGTTAATGATTTATATAAACAGGCAAATGCAAACCTAGTTTTAAAATAGTGTGAAAACTTTAATCATTATGTAGAACTTGATTTTCAAATATATTGACATTTTCTGTCAAACTATTTGTATGCATAAATATATACATATAGCTGTTTCATAACAATTTTAGATTTATCATAAATATATAGGCAAATCAAATGCTGCAATAAAGATTCTATGGGGAAAAAAAATCTCTTTCTGTTCTTCGGTCAATGTTTCATCATTTTCTTCTTTAAAACCATTCATAGGCTAACTTCAACCAGGTTCAGCATTTATCACACCTAAGAAGTAATCTGACTAAAAACTATACAGTTGCCAGATGCAGAGACCCTATCATGATAATCAAATATTACTACATATTTTTCATACAATAAATATCCTATGCAGTTTGGTCTTAAACCAGTGACTACTTTATACAGTATCAGCCTCGTTAAAAAAATAAAATTATATAATTGGTGATTTTGATTACCTGGAATAGCTTCATGGGCTGTCAGAACCACACTTATAATAGGATTTTTAGCTCCTGGAACCTGTTCAGTCTCCTTAATTGATGAGGTTTTCTCTGTTTTCTGAACTCTGGGCCTCTTTGGAGTTTTTTCTCGCTCATCTTCCTTCCTGTCAAGGTCAACGTCAGAATCATTACCTAAAGAGCAAACATCAAAAAGAAGGTAACTATGTACAAAAGCAATGCAGGTAACACAATCACTGACACTACAGGAACAAACAGGGAAGAAATTAATGCTACTGTAGAAAGAAAGGTATTACCAAAACAAGACGTGCTGCACGATCCCTAAAGTGGAACTCTTTTTCCTCTATTTTATAAAACTAGTGTGATATTTACAAAAACAGAAAAGAGAGAAAAAAAATCAGTATTATAAAAATGGACTCTAAGAAACATTTGTTTCTAAATTATTTCACATTATTGTGGATTTCTGTGAAAATTCTACAAACTTTGTCAAAGTCCTTAAAATTTTGCAACTAATGAGCAAATTATTTTTCTTCTTTCCATATTTAATTGTTCTGACCACCTCAGGATTATTTCTTCTAGTACTGGATTCCTTATCCATCTTCTTTAGTGGAAAGTCTTCCAAGTTTCTCTGGATCAGGCCTTTATTCTCCCCTGTTATTGTGAATCAACAGCTAGAAATGCACTTTTCTTAGTGTTTATTCAAGAAGAATTAAGGTTCCAAATAGGTGTTTGGTTCAACTTAATTCCTGACATGTAACTGTTCATTTTGAAGTCCTGCACTTCCAAATCATTCCCTGTTGCTGTTCAGAATGTTTTCAGTCTCTTAAATTGGATAAGTTTTTGACCTGCTTACTAGAAAGCCACATAATAATTGTAAACAAAATACTCATTTGAGATAAGAATGAGTAATCAGTAATCAGGTGAATTCTTCCTTGAAGCTATTTCTTCCTTAAAGCAAATGAGGAATTCCTTCTTGAAATTCTAAGAAAACCCAACCCAAACAATAAAACACAAACCTGCTTATATATAAATAACTAGAAGCATAAAAACAGGGAACTCTAAACCAATAAAATCTCTTGTATCAGATGAGGTGGTAGAAAATGCAGGCTAGAGAACACAAAGTTGGCAAATAAAGGCATTATGCAAATGGGCCAGAGGTAATGAATAAGGAAAGTAGAAACTGATGGTAGAAAATTATTAATAAACCCTGTGAATTTTTCTTTTTTTAATTCCCCCTGAATATAAATCAGTTGACTTAATCTCCAGAGTAAGTCATTCCATCTATATCCATGTGCTGTAGCTGTTCTACTGCGATAGGGACACAAAACCAGAAGCAAGCAATGTGTGCAGGAGTAAGTTTAGCATTCTCAGGCATCCTGAGGCTGAAATGTGCACAGTGACAACTGGTAATGACATGATGGTAATCCATAAATCTGAAATTCATATTTACAACCCCCAGAATGAGGAACAAGCAGATATAGCAAACTGAATTCAAACTCAGTTAGCCAGTCAAGTTTCCATGGAGTCATGTTAGCAATGCTTCTAGCCCAGCTTCCAGACCCTCTGACTGGAAAGCCCCCAGCTTTTCAGTGCCTGCTAATGATTTGTTCAATTTCATTAGATAATTTCTTTGATCTATGCCTCTCCTCAACTACCTTTTTCTCTTTAGACTTCTTTGACTTTGGAAAATATTTCTGCTTTTTAAGTATAAAGAGTCTCATAAAGTTCCCATTTAATTCCTTAATATAGTTATAAATTATTCATTGATACTGAAACCACATCATTCTAACAGTGACATTTCTCTGCAATACCTGAAAGGGATATTTGAATATAAATAAAAACTTCAGAAAATTCCAGCAGTTTTGAACAGAAACTGCTTCTGTAATGGTTTCTTTTGGTGTGATGAGCAGGGGCAGAAGGAAATGGTTGGACTCCTAGAGGTCTTTTCCAAACTTAACATTCTATAAAACAAACACATTTTCTAAATTTTCTTCATCAAACAGCTCTGTTAGTTTATTATCAACAAGAAAATGAATCATCATGAATTTCTCAGCAGGACAAGGCTACCAAAAGAATAAAGTTTTCTCACAAAGAATCAGAAGACACAAAGAATGTGAGCTGCTTTATTGAACTATGTTTCCCTGAGGCTACTTCACATAATGCAACACAACAAATACAAAAAATAATTGGGTTAATTACTCTCCTTTTGTTCAGTGGACAGCAAGAGCTAGTGCTAGCATCAGGGAAAAAAACAAGACTATATACCAGTGGACAAAACATGTTTTAGCTAAAAGAAATTCAGAACTATAGATTGGAAAAAAAGCTGTCATAAGGACACAGAATTTTGCCCACTTTGCTTGGGATCATGTATTTCCCAGTAGTCATATGAATAGAACCCAAGCACCCTGCTACTAAAACCTCCTTTCTAACCACTAAAAAGTAAGAGCTAATCAGTTTAATGAGGAAATAATGCACCTGAAACCAAACAAACCCTTGCCTTTTCATGTTAACCTGGAACTGTTAACTTTTAAATACTAAAATTCTATTAAAAAAAACCAACAGAGTTGTTTGTGATCCATACTTGTGAATAACTATAACCACAGGAACGAGCTAACAAATGTTTCATGCTGCTTTTCTTTCCAAGAAAGAACTATTTTGTAGTCTGTGTGTAACCTGAAAGTGACTTAAAAATCCCCCAAAGTAACACTCCCCATCAAATCACCAAATCAACAAAAATCTTCTCTCAATGACAGCTGCTTAGTTCCTCCATTCTTTCTACACCAAAAAATCCAGAGGTGTGCTTTAGAAAGGGATTAAGGGGGAGACAAAAGTATGTTTTAATGAAAAACAAGAGCTTCAACTTTGACCACAGGGCTCAAATGGCCTTCCTAGAGTATGGGGCCATCTCAACAGCATTTAGTTCCTGTAATTTAGCATTTGGTCTTCCTGGAAAAAATTCCTTCAGTGTTAGCACTGTGGATTAGTGTCAAGAGTGAGTGCTTTGTCCCTCACAACTGGGACAATTCACCTGTATGATAAAGGAACACATATAAGTGATTTTAAGATAATTTATGAGAAAATGGAATATATGCTAATTGAATAGCTAAGCTGAGTCTCTCCAGGTAGGAAGGGCCTTCACTTGCTCCTGAACAGGTTTGTTTAGACAAACTGTCTCAACTTTGCATCTCTCTTGCTAAGCAGTCAGCTTAGCACTTTGTCAGCTGGCACCTGGATCCAACAGATGGATAAAGTGACCTCTCCTCCCCAGTGACAGGAGTTTCAAATGCCTGCTTGTGTTTGTGCAAGAAATACAATGGTGTGCCTGCACCTTCTAAATATGTTTAAGAAGTGGTCTTGTCTCCCTTGATTGGTAAAGCCACCATCAACTCTGAATTCATCAGTGCTTTCAGAGTCCCTTTGAACTGGGTCGTTCATTTATCCCACGATTCTGCTGGAGTCATTAACTGAAAGGACTGCTCTTGGCATTTGTAATCGGATGTACGACATTTCGTGGGCACAGCTACACATGCTTAACTGGCATGTTTTTAAACTACTCTTCATTCAAACTACTATTTCTTATCCCCTAGAAAGCACTAATATTTCATAGTAGCAAGAGAGCAGCTTGGAAAAAAAACTGAACTGACCATTTAAAATGAACACAGGCAATTGTTTCTCCTGCAGAGAATGACATACAACTTGCAGGAAGAATTAATTTAAATCAGAACCAAGCTGATGGCAAAAACATTTTAAACTAAGGCCAAAAGTGGCATCTTTAAGATTTACACAGACTCTTAATTCAGTATGAATGAATGGTTTACTCCAGAGAAGAGCCACTGTCCAGTGTTGTAATCTGTCTTGCAGCCAAATCCCATTCCCCAGCCATTCAAAGTCCTCTCTCATATCTTACCAGAGATTAAGGTATGCTCCAGTGTGGGAGAGGGATGGTGGCTAAAATAATTACCTGTTGTCTATCTCTGAAAACAAGAGAGCTTAGAGGCAGTTGATGGGAGACTGAGCCAATCAAACAACAGTCAAAATCCACAAACCCATCCCATCCCAGTGCTAGAAGCTGAAGCAGCTCCATTTTCTGCCTGGAAGCACACACAGTGAAAACACACAGCTCTTCAGGAAAAACCTCAACTCTTCTAGTTTTTGTCTTAGGACAAAAATACTGCATGGCAGTACCACCAGCCAGACACATACAAATCATCAACAAGAACTGTTAACTTGGTTTAAACAAAGGAAACAAACAGGTGTACAGACAGCTTAGTTTACATCAGAGCAACTTGCTTAGGGAAATAAGCCCTCTATAAAAAAAATACATTTACTAAGCTTGTACAGGAGGGATTTCTAAGTACAGTGGACATTTTTAAATTCTGTGCTGTATTGGGTTTGTGTGGACAGGTTTTGATGGCAGGGGGGCTGCAGGTGTGGCTTTTGTGAGAAGATGCCAGAAACTTCCTCCATGTTCAACCAGGCCAGATGGACTCACGGCTGATCAGTGTTGAGCCCATCAGTGGCAGTGGTAACACCTCTGGGATAAGGTGTTTAAAAAGGGGGAAGAAAACACCAACTGTACAACTGCTTCTGCAAAAAACATGGAGAAAGTGTGAGAGAAAAAACCCTGCAGTGAAGAAGGAAGGACAGGAGGTGCTCCAGGCACTGGGGCAGAGATTCCCCTGCATCCTGTGACCATGGTGAGGCAGCTGTGCCCCTGCAGCCCATGGAGGGCTGGGGTGTGTGGGGAGATCAGAGGTCCATCTGCAGCCCCTGTGGGCAAGAATCCCAGGATGGAGCAGGACTTGCAACCTCATGGGAGACTGATTTCTGAGTGGTCAATGTAGAACACTAATCACAGAACCAAAGAACAGCAGAGGTCTATTGTGACCCTGAAATATTTCTCTGACCTATACACTCTTCAGTTTCAATCGAATTTTATAGTGATTTATTAATTTTAATTATAAATGTCCATTATGTTAGGGATTTCAATACTTCCCTTGTAGACCTACAAAAGATGGCAAAATATTTCATTACTTGGAAACCTTTATAAATATATGAGCTTCAGCTCAAAACATACATTATGTTTCTTTCAATAAACAGTATCACACAGAATATCAATATATATCTTTTCAATATTTATATGTTTAGCATATTTCATCAATAGCTAAAACATTATTTTGGTCACAAACATAAAACATTGCATCATGAGCTGCTACAAAGAAAATTAACTCCACTGTAGCCAGACACAGTGCAAATTGAAAACATACTGATTATTAATCAACTGTCCATATAGTGCTAAGCTTTGCAAGAAATTAAAGACATGAGAAAGTAGTAAAAAACCCAAACTATAGAAAAATGCCAGAAGAACCAGAAAAGTATGTTCAAGTTGGAAAGACATGGATAAAAGGGGAAAATAAAACATCCTGTATGTATTAGGTAAAATGTCAAAGACTAAGGGAGAAGAACCTGCAACCTAAGCTCCTTGTTTTTTAGCCATCTGCTCTGAACTGTGGTGTCTGAAATGGGAGCCCAGGTATTGCAATTCTGGAAGATTCGCAGGCCTTCAAAAACCAGTTTGAAAAAAAATTAGCATCTTGTCTGACTTTATGCTCATTTTTGCCTCAACGTGCTTTTTGTGTTACAAGAAACAGAGAACTCCATTCCATTTAAAACCAAACACTGGGGATTACAAGCCAGGTCTCCGGGTGAAAACACACTTCCACAAATGCTTCAGATATTTTTCCTGGATATTTTCTTACCCCCATCTCCTTCTTCTTCTCCTTCATTTAGAACAATAATGCAGATATGTTTAGTCAGCTGACGTGTGTTGGAGAACTTGCGATTGCATTTCCTACATTCCAAACTGCCTGGTGAGACTTCAGATGGTTCTGGGACCTCTTCTGTTCCAGGGGGAGTTTCTTCGCTTGGCACAGGGTTGTTTTCTGTCACATCTTCATCCACACAAAACTTCTTAGTAGACCCTTTTGGTCTGCCCCTTTTCCTCTTAGCTACAAGCAGCTCTAGAAAAGAAAGTTAAAGTTTAAAGGAAGCTATCATGAAATTCTACAGATAATAAGCTAATATCCCTCTTATCTTTGAAAAATTAGGTACATTACTTGAAGTTTTACAGACTTTATCCCAAAAGCTTGAAAAAAGATTAGCTTCACACAAACTTATTTCAAGCAGTGATACTTGTTGGCATTTCTGGTGGCTGCAAAGCAATAACATTCGTGTTACTGAGATCAGCAGATGTCAAAATGCCACAGTTTTACATAAATTACACTGCAAGCACTCTTTTAGACTGTGGTGTAACAGTATCAGCATATGCATCCTCGAAAGTTGTTCTACTGTGTTCTAGCACACGAAAAAATCCTTTTAATTTAAATAATTTTCAAAGAAATTATTTAAGTATAGAGATGTAATCAGAGAAAAATTATTTATATTTTAAAAGCAAAAGCTCATTGTTCTTTTAATATATTGAATAATTACTCCCTATTATTTCCTGTGGTTATTTTTAGCACTCTCTACCCAAAAACTGTCAAAAAAAATTGTTGATAACAAATAAACTCCAGAAGTCATGCAAAAAATGTTTCCTTAATTAAAATCAGAAGTCATCCACAACTTCTAATAAATATGATATAATTTTACATTTTCAAATTTCTGTAGAGGAAATAGATGTAGAACACAAAAATGCATGACAATATGAATTGTTATTTCCCGCTTCACATTTCTCTCATCACTGCTGTAGAACCACAGATTCTGATCAACTGAGATTGACATTGTAAAAGTCCGAAAAATCACGAAAAGAGAGAATATTTAAAAAAAAAAAAACTCACAAATAATTTTCAAGTCCAAGTTCCAAAAGACCTTACTGAATTGGTTGATTTAGAGCATATGGAAAAATGACCTCAAGGCTTCTTAAGGGAGGATGATATAGGAGAACAGCAGGTGGTGGCAGCATCTTATTCATAATCTGTTCAGCATTTCCCTTAAGTATACCAGGCAAGCAAAAACTCACATGCAGAGACCACAGCTTTAAGTTAATCATGTAATTACTACCAAATGAAAAAGAAAGGCGTGACTGAGTACGTGTCAGTACGCTTAAAGAAATGTACTAAAACCACCAAAAACTTCACTATGAATAGAAAAAAGCAACACTTTCCCCTTAAGTTTTTGCAACTCTCCATTGGTGTCCTGAACTTTTGGGCTACTCCAAAGAAAGTGGGTTTGTCAGTTATCACAAAGGGGTGATTTCAGTGCTCTCAAAACTTCTCTTTGCTACCATTCATGTTATTTTGATATCTATGGATAGCTGCAATCAATATTTAATGCCTTGAGTTGAATAAATTGACATACAATTAAAACATGACAAAAAACCAAGAATTATCTTCACATCAGCCTGTCAAAAAGTCATGCTTCACTAATGTGCCCAACACAAGGAATACAGATGTGGATACTGCTCGAGTTACCATAAAATAATTAAATCTCAGGATTGAAAGAGTGACTATTCTCTGTGTATGATATTCCTTTCATTCTTTTACAAGGCAATCATCAGATTACTGAAAAAAAGAAATAAAGAAAAATCAGGCCAAAGAGATGGTTCTTCCTGACTGTTTTAATGTAAACTTAATGAGAAACAGAACAGCACTTCTACATTAAAAACAGAAATTGAAATGAAGTCTTGCATGCAAGTGGAAATGTGAAAAGTGCTACTTTAGACAGCTGGTGGTAGAACCACTGCTATGGCTTACAAAATTGCAGTTCTTATCACTGTGACTACCAATGGTGTGGCAAATAAACAAAGAACGTGAAAATTTTACAAATGTTTGTAAACATGCCCACAAGTAAGAGAATTTACAGTAGCTCTCAAACATTTAAAAGGGTTTGGTGGCAGCTGTTGGGCAACAAAAAACACAGGGGTAGGAGGGCTCATATGCGCAACTGATAATCACCAGCACTTCTGAGGCTTATTCTTTTCCCTGCTCTTGGTTTTCTGTTTCCAGGATAAAACACATCTCAAACTATTTTTGAGTTAGCAATGCCAGAATTAAATGTTTTAATGATGCACATGACCATAAATTCCAGCTGTCTCCTGCCCCCACTGAGCCCTTCACACTGCATTATACTAATTCCAGCTCAAAGCACCACCTAAGATTAACAACACACAGTAACGTGAGCACATTGTTATTCATCTGCCAGCACAAAACCAAGTTAATCAAACATCACTTGCTAGAAAAAGAATCTGCTTAACTGTTAAAAAAAGCAGTGTATTAAATAAATAATGAAAAAGAAAGCCTAACACTTATTTCAAGGACACTTAGTCAGAAATAGAAGTTTTAAATTGGTCATTAAAAAGATTTTAAAGTAACATCTTGTTCCCCCAAGAACAAATTAGTTGTTTCTGGGGATTTTACACCCATTACAGACTCACTGACACCAATCTTTACGCTGACTGGTATTGGATGAGCAATGGCAATATTCAGGGAAGACATTCTGTGCTGTATAATTATGTACTCAAAGACATAAAACAGGCATTCCAAAAAGAGAATAATGAAATAAATTACATGTCTATTTTTATACTGTTCCTTCATTGAATTATTCACATAAGCTTCTCCAAATCAATCTGTTTAATACAAAAACTTTGCCAGAAGTCACAAAAAGCTTGTGCAAGTGTTCACTTAAACATCCTGAGCAAATTTTAACAGATCTATGCATTATGGAACATGAATCCTTCTTCAAATGTGATAAAAAGCTTCTATTTCATCCAGTACAGTAGTACATGGCTATATTCAGGATCTTCTGCACAGGGTGTCATACAAATACATGGAAACCAATCGAATCCACAGTCTTATTCTGCTACTGTCATGTCTGTGTATCACCCAGAAACTCTTACCCCTTAAGTGTGAATGCCTGCTCTGGTGGTGTCCCGGGTTCAAGCAAGGATGAGGCTGATGCACATCCCATGGCTTTAAGTGACCTTAATGAGTTAAATTCCTTAGAGAAAATTAAGATACACAGACTAAATTCCTTCAAGGTTTCATAACCAATAGAGCATGTATCCCATAATTCAGATATAGCCTTAAACAAACAGTGATCCATCAGGGAATAACATTACGAAACCAGGGCCATTGATGCTGTCCTCAAATCTTCACCAATCTGACTAAGTAGAAGTAAAAAAAAGCAGAGTTTTGACAAGCACTTTGAAGGAAATGCAGATCATTGTGAAAATTAATGAAAGAAAGTCCTACACAAAACTGGAGTGTGAGTGACTACAGTTCCCAATAAATACCTGTCATTTCCCAAGCAGAGATGTCAGATTCCAGCACTGAACAAAATGTGACCCATAGTTGACCCATGCAACATTTGCCTGGTACCCTTGGTCCCCCTTAATAAAAAAGCATCGTCCTACCAAAATGTTTAGAACAGATCAACTCTAAATAGATCATGACTTAACAATGGGAAAGTGGAGTGACTGAACAATATTCAGCAGAGAGCACTGTCAATAAAATAACATTAGAGTAATAAACACAGATTACTTGCCTAGCACTTTACTTGTCCACAGTACTTATAAAATCATTAATTTATTACTCAGGCAGAACAAAGAGCTCCATTAGCAACTCAGCATTCACTCATCTATACCAATTGTGGAATAGCTACAGTGTTTACCAATACTTGGAAGAGAAACTGGGCTTCCAAAGGACAAAGATGTTCACCTATTAGTCACTGATACTAAAAGGAAGCTGTAATTTCTATGACTGGCATTCATCAATTACTTATCCTTTCAGTAACAATACTGAATTACTACAGAGACTGGTTCATGGACAAAAAATTGTGTATTATAAACTTAAGTTTTATCTGCTGCAGATTCTGTAACAGGATGGAAAATAAATTGAAAGAACTCTTCCTAATTCCTATATTCAGCTGTAGAATACCCTATTTTTTCCATTTTTTAAACAGAACACAGAAAATAAGAATCCTCTTCTCCAATCAATCTATGTGATGGGAAAGGAGAAATGCTAAAGTATGCTGAGCATACAACTTGAAATCCATGTGAAAGTAATTTACCTTGACATTCTCACTGACAGCAGATGGCAAAGAATTGGGCTACATAATCTGAAAAAGGTGTCACCATATAAGTACATCAGATATACAGAAGTACTCAACAAAAATAAGCAGAAAGGTAACTCATGAATATGTAACTCAACATATGAATGTTATATTTCACATAATTAAATTTGCAAAGTTATTTTCTTAAAAGCTATATATTTCTAATTACTGCTGCTTCAGATCATAAGTGTAATTACAAACTTTTCTGATAAATATACAATGCATGCTGAACATATACAATACAGAAAGTGCAGACAGCCCTGACACAAATGCAAAGAGAAGTTTACAGAAGAGTCCTTTTACTAAAAGGAATAAGAATACGTTACAAAGTACCAGCTTCACTGTGCTCAGAAACACTATTTAGTGGAGGGATAAGAGGAAATAAAGATTTAGGAACAGAAGATGCATTCTACATGCCTGAGGAATTAATCCTGCGCAATTAAAATAGAATTAGAATGGCATTCTGAAACCTGATTTGAAATTTCTTCATCATCTCCTGATGCACTGACAATTTTGGGCATTGTGTGAAATAATAATCTGGTGTGATTTTTTTCTCACCAACCATGTGAGGACACAGCAGCTACAGTGGAATACTATATGAGCATTATTAGAAATATCTTCTTGCATTAATGAAGTTAATAAACTACTGAATTACTGCTGATAAATAAATGAAGAAACATCACATGCATATGTTAATGCTAAAAAAAGTTCTTTAAAGTATGATATTAGAATGGGTTTGATTCATAAGCACACAGTTTTTAAAATCCAGAAATCATAATGATTGGAAAATCGTAGTACTTGTGTTTGGTAACAGGTTTCCCAACAATATAAATCCATCACTCAGTAAGGGTATAAAAGAAGACATCATTATAAAGCCTGAATTATTTTGAACCCATTCCTAATATTCCAAGGGATGGCATGAATGTAACTTCTTCCACTGCAGAGTAAAACTGTTCTGTATAACTAATTCAACCTCTGAGTACCGGACTGCTTTATCTACCAGTGTCAATATCAAAACACAGATGTAAATTATGAATTGTACCACTTCCTTGTTGGAATAGAACTAATAATATTACCTGAATCACAACAAGTTAAGACAACTCAAGAAGCACAACTAAGCCTTAAGACACACTCTCATCCATGGTGTCCCCGTTGCTTTCCACTGATGTTATACAATCTTCCCACAGCTCAAATTAAACCTGTAGAAAACAGACTTTGCTATACTTGACATTTAAAACTAATGAACCAATGTCACCAACCCCTATGACATGCTGAGTTTATCCACATCTGTCATATGATCTATTCTGCACTGAATAAAATTCAGGGTGGCAGTTGTAGAGTGATTATTACAAAAACAAACTATGGAAATCATCACACTATAGGTTTTATTTAAAAAATAAGTTAACACTGAAAATTACATTCCTCTCAGTTTATGAATGTACCTTCTCCATCCTTGCTTGTGTTTGTGGGTACTGTTAGAGGCTGGAGTGGAATAATGATGTCATCCACATTGGTCCCTTCATCTGTGTGCTTCTCGGAGACATGAGACAATAGTTCAGACTGATTCGGTGAAAATAAGTTACAAAGCTTACACATGAAGATGGAATTGATCCCTGAAAAGTAAGTTTAAAAACAAGTAATTAGTATTTTCAGATTTATTTGTTTTACCACTAGTTACTGAGATTTTGGTTCAGTCCACATAGTAACTATCAGTTTAATACACTTAACAGACAGTAACAAGGTGAAGCAAAGAATATTGTTAAATAAATGCATTCAAAATACATTCAACAATGAATTAATTCAAGAAATTGTTAAACTCCTACCCAGATCCTCACAGGGCTAACAAGTTCTTCTGGCATAAATCTTAGAAATTTTCTAACAAGACCCAAAAAGAAGCAGGACAGATTAAGACTTACTTTTCCTTACGGCCTCAGACAACATTAGAATTTTATATATTTTCAAACACATTGTAAAATTATGCAAGACATGAAGTCCTTGTCCAGGTTTGTTGTGGATCACACTGGTATAAATGCAAAATATTTCATCCTTTACAAAGCAGTTCTGAAATACAGTTGGGCTCCAAATCCTAATTTATGTTCAAGGACCTCATTGTTACTTTTTATATACTTGACCTTTCTACTTATCTCACCTAAGCAAGTCTAACTCTCTAATTATTTGTGTAAGTGCTGGAAATAAAAGAAGGAAGGAAACATTAAACACCATAAAATATAAAAGAAAGCTTTTCCTTCACTGTAGTAACATTTGTTAAAAAGTAAATATCTTTTTATTAAAAAAGTATGCTTTGATGTGTCATCTTTGCCCTAGAGCATTACCATGAGCACAAATCATGAGGTACCATGTTAAGTGCATGGTTTCAGAGGTCGTTATTCTTAGATGTGGCTCTGCCATAATGAAAGACTGGGGAGGAAGGTCAAAACATCTGCAGCGCTGCCAACCACAAAATGGTTCATCATATGACAGTCACAGCTATGCAGTCACATCCTTTCTCCTCCTGGCCATTCACTTCACAGTGGTACAAACACCACCTTTTTCCTTCTTTTACTTCAACATGTTTGAAAGAGTACAACCACTCTGAAAAGTATCAGGCCACATTTTGACCCATGTATATGAAGGAAAATGGTCAGGAATTGAAGGAAAATTTATGAAGGGACAAAAATTTTGCTCTTATCAGAGCAAATATTAATCTCAGACGCAATATTAATGTCCAAATTAGTAAAACCATCTAGCAATACACACACTTTGACACACAAGTTCCTGTTGATTTTAAAAAAAACCACAAAACAAAAAAAACCCAACAAATTAAAACACTTAAAGCAGCAGCAAATGAAGAATTTCATTAAAACTCTCCTTGATCAATGCTTTAAGCAGAAATTTGACAAAACTTTTGAGGCAAAACTTTGTTTTTTTTAAATTCAAAGGTACTTGAGACGCAATGTGAAAGCGAAGCCTCAGGAATGTAAGTAACAATAAAGAAGGATTAAACTAATCCCAGCTAAAAGAAACTCAAAAAGTTTTGGCAGAGAAATTCAGAGGACTTTGCTTTCTAAAACTGATATTATTTGGTTTACTCGTTTGATTTTTCAACAGCCCCTGCTCCCTTCAGTGTCCAACAAAACCTAACAATAACGAGGAGCCAATTTTACCAGCACACTTGTTCTCCCAGTAGACGTATGAAATCCTAGCCCAGAGACTGGTTTCAGTCGCTACCCTCCCCATGGAAAATTAGGGACACATACACACTGAAACCAACCTGGAACAAGCAACACTATTTGAGGTGCAAACCAAACCACAGATCAGCAGGATAAGTACAGAAATAAAGGAATATTTTGTGAGCTTTGGCATGAATCTGAGGGTAAGAAAACAGGTGAGCTGTAGTTTGGGACCTATTTTCAAAACAATCCTTAGCAAAGATCACTACCCTATACAGCATTATTCCACTTTCTTCATGACATTCATTATACAGTCCTCACCACTTAAGAAAAATCCCTCTTTAAAGTGTCCTGAAAGTTAAGAGCAGCAGACCTGTCTCTCTTTTAGTTATTTGCACTTGAAATATAAGAAAAGCACACCTCGAAACTAAAAGGCAGACTATGCTTTCATCTCTTTCAACACATCTCTGAAAAACAATCCCAATACTGCTTCTTTTGTTTAAAATATCCTCTACATTACACACAAGCAGCTATGTAAGTGTATCATACACTGTGTGTTCTTAGGGGCTCAGTGGGGTTCCTTCTCAGACTTTCTGCTCTCTTGGGCACACAGATATTTCTATTTTGATTGCAGTATGTTTATAATGGAAATGTTCCTTTGAACTAGTTCTGCTCCAGTTGGCACTATTTTTTTTAAGTGAACGAAGCCTGTTATTGACCCAGCGGATGAAAATTGTTCTCTTTAAATGTAAACACTCATTTATTCACAATAAAACCTATGAGCATTCACCTAAATGTTTAACTAACACTGATATTCCATGATTTAGCTGACACTTCTGTTTTGAGGTTTTATTTGTCACCGTTTCTGCTCCCTGACCTGCTGGATGTTTTCCCTAGAAGTTCAGGCTCCCTGCTTTGTATCTCCTGTCTCTTCCTTCAACAGCTGTAATCGGTACTCACACACCACCTTATCTCTCACCCCTCCCAGGGAGGGCCTGGAGATGGGCAGAAGGGCAAGCAGAATCCCCAGAAGTCTCCATGCTTGTTTCAAGTGTCTGATTGCCAAAACCATCAAACAGAAGTAAAGCTGGACCAAACCCACGTTTGGTGGTGGCAGAGGACGATGTACTAGTGAAGGTGCAGGAAGCACCAGGAGAATATGCAGAAGATGTGAGAGCTTTGCTCAGAGAGGAGATGGAAATGAAACCGAGCAAAGAAATTATTGTAGCAAGAATGAATAGTAAAGGAGGTCAGAGAGCAGAGGATAAACCGTGCTGATCACCAGACTAGACAAGTATGGAATAAGCAAACAATAATTGATTAACCAGTTGCTAATTAGGCAGTGTAGCAATAAAGCAATGAATTATAGTCAATTAAATGTAAAAATCAAATAAGGAGTAAGTTAATTAACTATGCAAGGAATCAATGGCTAATTAGTGAATAATTAATTATGTAGGAAATCAACAGAGCAATTAATTAGGCAGCAATTAAAAATGCAGGGAAAGAAAGAAACAGTAATCAAGTATTCAGGTACACAAACATCAGGAATTTCAGCCAAAACCAATCTGGAACATTCCGTTCACTAACATGCATTGTGGTAATTCATTATCTTCAGTTTGCCCATATTACCTGTGCTAAATATACATTGAAATAAATAATACCAGTAATTTTCTTCTTAAACAGAAATGTGAAAAAATAAGCTGTAAGTGAAGCCATTTTAATTTTTCACAAAATCTCAGCATAGTGCTTAGTTAGTAATTTTTTCTTTACACTAATCATGTCTATAGCAAAGGAAGTTTAACAAATGGATTACTAAAAACAAATAGCAAGTTGCAGACTAGGAAGCAGATTCCCTGATTCCCAATCTCCTTCACAAAGAATAAAACAGTCTTATCAGCTTCAAATCTCTAAAACCAAGAACTTTATGCATTTAAAAATCTTATTCATCAGATTATCACTTGGTTTTATTTTGTTTTTCTCTTTCTTTCTGCTGTTTCCGTTGAAATATCAAGGCCAATAAAGCAGGTACTACTGGTTTTGTTAAAGAACTCTTCATACACAAATGTTGAGGATATAAGATACTAAAGTGTTTAAGAATAATAAACAAGACTTTCCCTTGCTAGCTTTTTTAGGTAGAAGCACTGAAATTGTGAGATAAGTTGATATGAAAGCAGCAGGTAAAAAGCCAGCAATTTGCGTTTAATACAAGAAACACTATTTCTCAATTAAAAACTATTTGACCTGAATATAAAACGCTGAGCACACAGAGTAAAATGAATTAGGATATCCTATACTACTGTCAAACACATTAAAAACATTTTACTTAGACATCAGATCTTATTCCTTTGTGCATTAGAGATTTTTCATTTTCAATGCCATTTCAAATGGATAGAATTTTCACAAACATAATGTATCTCTGACTTTATTGCTTCATTGGAGGGACACTTATTTGCTGGCTTGGGTTTTTGTGCAGGTTTATGGGTTTTTTTTACTTAAAGTCTACTTCCTTTAGATTTACTATGAGTTTAAGAGAGAAATCAAAGTAATTTTTAAAATGTGAACTGTATGTGTTTTAATACCTTCAAGAAATGAGCACTATTTCATAATTTCAGTAAAACGTCGTAACAGTCAGATGCATTTTTCTATCTTTCAAAAAAGGATCTTTAAATGAACAGAAGTTTTGATTACATAAACTTTAACCTCACACAGCTACATTACGCCACAGATTTATTTCTTAAACCTCTTTCTCACATCATTTTAATCACCCTTTTAATAAAAGATGCTGGTATAAACTAATTTTATTTCTCTTCATTTCATAGAGAAAAAAAAAAATCAATACATGTTTCCTGTTATTTTCTCTATTTTGATTCATCAAGAAATTAATATGCAGAATTACAGCATATCTCCAAACCAAAAGCATTATCCTCACTAAGTGTTAAAGAGAAAAGTATATAAAGTCTATAAAACACTTTGCTCCTCTTAGAACAGCAGCACCACAATGCTCAAAACCAACAAACTAACTGTAGTAAAAGCATCGCTACCACTTCAAAATACTGAGGACAAAGCGGCATGTATTGTTTGTGATGCCATACCGCCTGTTAGAAGCAGTTTAGGGTCAAATCTGATTAAGAGGTTACTTTAACAAGTAACAGAATTCTTGAGGAATTAAAATGCAGTGCACAGAAAAGCATAATGTAAGGACTATCCATGAGGAACAATCTGACCACAAGGGTATGAATGACTATGACACACTGCAGGGGATAAAAGGTTACAAAGGCAGAAACAACCATATCATGGAGGCTTTAATTAGCCTTATGCAGAGTGGTTAAATGTCAGGTCAGGACAAGATGCCAAGATTAAATATTTAGACACCATTAATGACTGTTTCACCCAGCAAGCATTCAGGGAAACCACATGAGGAGACAGTTCTTGACTTTATCAGAAGTAAAACACAGGACCCCTTTCAAAGTGACACTACTTGAGAGTTACTCTGTGATTAATGCAGTACTCAAAAATCCTCTTAAAGAATGATAAAGAGCCAAATGTTTGTGTTTCATGTCAACAATGTGAACTATATTAAGATAAAAAGCATCTTTAACCAAACAAATCACAAAAAGAACTAAAAAGGTTCCGAGACAAACTAAATCCTTGAAAACAGCATGAAGGCTATTTAAAAGCATCATATTTGATGCTAATCATCAAAGGTTTTAGAAAGGGGAAGGAAAAAATCTAGCACAGTTAAAATAGCAGTGAAAGGAAGCTTTAGTAGAAGAAAACATCTTTATAAAAGTTTTGTCAAAGGAGGAAAACAAAAGAAGATTGCAAATTGCGTCAAATTTAACGTTAAAACAATAAGGCAGGTCAATAAGGATGATTCTATCAGCTTGAAAAATAAAAAGCAGTATGCAGCAGCAGTTTTAAAACATCCCTACATTAACAGGCCTGCCCAAGAGCCTGTGCAGTGAAAAGCAATCTGTGCAGAAAAAAGACCCTTCAAAGAAGATGAACCCACAGTAAAGCACGCTTTTCAATTCGCTCTCACATTATAAGGGTTTGAAGAGGTTTTCTATGAAAGATCTCTCAATTATGTCAAACACTTTAAAGACAGCCTCAACACAAGGCCAAGAACTGCAGTGCTGGAAACAAAACCTTACAGTTACAGGAGACAGTCCTGTAAAACAGATGGTCCTATAACACGTAGACCCGTAAAAACCAGAAAAGATTACCGTTGCAAAGGTCTATACTGAACTTACATCTTTGGATATTGTTCCTTTGACTTGAAAAATTAATAAAATAAAATAATAATAATAATAGTAATCTTTAAAAGGTACAGAAATAAGAAAAATCACCAACATAGCACAGTTCCATACATGAGCAGTTAAATAAATTAGAATTTTTCTGCCTGGAAGGGATGGGATGGAGGACTGGAGAAAAGGTAAATTGCAAAATGAAGAACAATAAAATAACTTGAGTCATGATCTCTCTGAAACCACTGCCTGTCTTTCAGCTGCTCTCTCCTTGCTGCTGCAACTGTAAGATGGGTACACATCCACTCAGCATTCAAAATTCTTGGAAACTGGTCAAGAACTAAATTGAAAGATGCTAGTCAGCGTTCATCAAAGACTGTAAGAAGGTCTAAGAGAATATTCTGGACAATTATCACTATGTGCTTGCCCTGTTCTTACACATCTCTATTTAGACTTCCATCATGAGTCACTGTCAAGACACATGATATGACACTAGTGAAACAAAATTGAGATCCAAATCATTCAATACTTTCTTAGATTTTGGTTTTTTAAGTTGCAACACTAAGAATCCTGAATAATGCAGACTCTAACACAGCTCAGTTACTGTAGCATTCAAATAGCAACTTTCTCAGGAGAGGCCCCAGAGCTGGACGCAGAACCCCAGACAGGAAGAGAGGAGTGGAATCACCTCCCTCGACCTGCTGCCCACCCTGCTTTGGATGCAGCCCAGAACACAAGTGGCTTTTGGGGCTGTTCGAGCACATTGCTGCGTCATGTTCAGCCTCTCATCCACCAACACCCCCAAGTCCTTCTCCCCAGGGCTGCTCTCCATCCATTTTCCTCCCAGTCTGTACTTGTGTTTGGGATTATCCTGACCCAGGTGCAGAACCTCGCCCTTGGCCTTGTTGAACTTGATGAGGTTCATACAGCCTCACCTCCCCCACTCTCACCCTAACCAAACTCACCGTATTTAACTACTCTGTTACCCTGTTTGTGAAAAGACACTGGAGCTTAACTAATGATGGCAAGTAAAAGTCATTTTCTTTGTCTTTTACACACTCCATTGTTACAAACACTGCTGGAAATAGTTAAATAAAGTTCTTTAAAAGAAGACAACTGCCTCCATGCATTTATGTTGGCTAAAATACATATAAAATTCAGAACTGGATTTAAAAGGATCTTCAAAAAACTAGGAAATTAAATTCTTTGCAGCAGTTTAGCAAAATCACTTTACCAAACATGTAAACAAGGAAACAATGCCATCATTAAAGAAAAAAGAAGCCAGAAAAGACACGGTTATACTAAGTTGGACCTTTTTATTTTCATGTTCTAAGATCTCCCTCATGTGGCTAAATGCACCACTGCTGAAGATACCACTGAGATACACTAATGCACAATATCGAGCTGTAAGATGCACTACCAGACACCAAAAACACTCCGAACCTCTCAAAGAATAAAGACACACTACGTGATCAGCCATCAATTTCAGAATGCCCTGGATGAAAATCTCCAAACCTGATTTTGGAAGCACACGTAATGGAAATGAGTCTGAGGTCAGACACAGTTCAGCAGAGGCATTATCAAAAATATTGAACGCTCGTGACACTTCTGGGTTCAGCTACCCTCAGAACACTTTTTGTTAAGACAAACTGACTGAACAAATATGAATTTATTATATATATATTATATATTTATTATATATATGAATTTATTAGCAGCACTAATAGTAAGAGAATTATTTCTTGCTGAAAGTTGGATCACAGAATATAAAGCAATCCTGGAATGCTTTTACAATAGTCTTTCAGTAACACAGTATCTGTCAGCTATTCAGATACAAGTTATTCTCCTTATAGTGCCATTCTCTTCGGCATAAATTCCTGTTCCACAGAATAGATGGAGTTGGAAGGGACCTCTGAGGATCACCCAGTCCCAACACCCCAGCCAAGGTAGGGTCACCTGGAGCAGATGACACAGGAACGTGTCCAGGTGTCCTTGGAATGTCTCTAGAAAGGAAGGCAGATTCCATGACCTCCCTGGACAGCCTGTTTCAGTTCTCTGCCACCCTCAACATAAAGAAGTTCTTCCTCATATTGAGGTTGAATTTTTTGAGTTTTATTTTATGGCTATTACACATTAACAGTGGTTTGAGCTGTAAGAGTTATAAGATAGGTAGAAATAACTCAAAACTCTAAAAAATTAAAATGTCAACTCAGTGAATGACAATCAAAAGCCAAATCTGAGTATGCAGGATAATTAACAGGCATCAAATTATTGCAGCACTTCACAAACTTATCCTGCAACAGCACAGAGGGATTGTGAAACACAGAAAACACATACACAGCATTACTAATACTCTCACTTCTGTGTAACTTTACTCACAGGTGCAAAGCCTGTGAAAGCCAGGCCAACACATGGCTCATAAAGGCCTGAGATGACAATGCAGGGGAAACATCTTTAATGTGATATATCCCTTCTGCAGCTGAACTCGGAGGCACTTGAGCTATTTACACCATTGATATTACTGGCAGGAGCTGCCAAAGGAGTGCACTACTGTTTTAAACCCAAATATGCACAGAACCATAGAATAACAAACGTGAAGGGGTTGGAAGGAGCCTTAAAAGTCATCTGGTCCCAGTCCCCTGTCCCGGGCAAGGCCAGGCTGCTCAGAGCCCCCTCCAGCCTGGCCTTGGACACTTCCAGGGATGGGGCATCCACAGCCTCCCTGGGCAACCTTCTCCAGCGCCTCCCCGAGCAAAGAATGCCTTCCTTGCNCCGCCCGGCCCGGCCCGGCCCCGCTCACCTGCGGCCGCCGCCTCCATCGCTGCCCCCGCGCTGGGCCTGGCCGGGCCGGCGGTGGGCAGGGGAGCGCCGGGGAGAGGGGGAACAACCAGGACGAAAGCAAACAAAAAGAAAACAACCAAACACCGGCTCCCCGAGCCGCGCGGTATGGCGAATCTGCCGCGGCCGACACGGCGGTGGCGGCGCGGGCGGGGCGGGGCGGCGCATGCGCGATGGAGGCTGCGCCGTGCCCGGGGGCACCGCCCGTGGGTGTGAGAGCGGTGGGGACGGGGATACGGGATAGCAGGGATAATGGGGNGGATAATTAACAGGCATCAAATTATTGCAGCACTTCACAAACTTATCCTGCAACAGCACAGAGGGATTGTGAAACACAGAAAACACATACACAGCATTACTAATACTCTCACTTCTGTGTAACTTTACTCACAGGTGCAAAGCCTGTGAAAGCCAGGCCAACACATGGCTCATAAAGGCCTGAGATGACAATGCAGGGGAAACATCTTTAATGTGATATATCCCTTCTGCAGCTGAACTCGGAGGCACTTGAGCTATTTACACCATTGATATTACTGGCAGGAGCTGCCAAAGGAGTGCACTACTGTTTTAAACCCAAATATGCACAGAACCATAGAATAACAAACGTGAAGGGGTTGGAAGGAGCCTTAAAAGTCATCTGGTCCCAGTCCCCTGTCCCGGGCAAGGCCAGGCTGCTCAGAGCCCCCTCCAGCCTGGCCTTGGACACTTCCAGGGATGGGGCATCCACAGCCTCCCTGGGCAACCTTCTCCAGCGCCTCCCCGAGCAAAGAATGCCTTCCTTGCATCCCGCCCGAATTCCCCCTCTTTCCCACTGCTCCCTGCCCCGTCACTACAGCTCCTGTGGGGCAGCAGGGACAGGGAGGCCTCTGAGAGCTCCGCGCCCCCAGCACAGCACCCACAGCAGCTTGGGCCGCTCTTTCCCACGGTACTTCCAATCGCTCCTAGGCGATCGGCATGGGCAGTCGGCTTTCCTGCGACTCCCCAGAGCAGCCCCTCGGCCCCAGAGCACCTCGGTCCCACAGCCCCTGAGCCCAGGGGTTTTGGGGCCGGCGGTTTTTGGGGCCCGGGCGGCGGCCGCGGGAACTACTTGTCGCGCGGAAGGAGCGTCACACCGCAGCCGCCGGAACTACGGCCTACGCACCGCCNATAATGGGGATAACTGGGACAGCCCGCGGGGGCTGAGGGGCACGGGATAGCAGGGATAACAGGGATCATGGGGATAGATGGGACAGCCCGCGGGGGCTGAGGGACACGGGATAGCAGGGATAACAGGGATCATGGGGATAGATGGGACAGCCCGCGGGGGCTGAGGGACACGGGATAGCAGGGATAACAGGGATCATGGGGATAGATGGGACAGCCCGCGGGGGCTGAGGGACACGGGATAGCAGGGATAACAGGGATAATAGGGATAGCCCGCCGGGGGACGGGGACATGGGATAGCAGGGATAACCGGGATACCCACAACAGTCGGGATAGCCGGGATAATCAGGATGACCGGCACACGGGATAATTGGGATAGCCAGGGGAGTCGGGATAGTCCTCCGTGGGCTGAGGGACACGGGGTAATCGGGGTAGCCGGGATAACTGGGATAGCCCTCCAGGGGACAGGGACATGGGATAGCCGGGATAATCGGGACAGCCGGGATAAGCGGGACAGTTGAGATAGCCGGGACAGTCGGGATAATCAGGATAGCCCGCCGGGGGTGAGGGACATGGGATACCCAGGATACCCCTTTGTGTGCTGAGGGACACAGGATAACCGTAATAATCGGGATAGCCCTCTGTGGGCTGAGTGACACGGGATAACCAGGAGACTCCTCCACGGTCCTTCAGCATATTTACCATGAATTAATAATGGTTTGGGTTGGAAGGGACCTTAAAGATCATCTAGTTCCAACCCCCTGCTCTGGGCAGGGACACCTTCCACTAGACCAGCTGCCTGTTCTCAGCTGCCTTGTTCAACCTGGCCTTCAACACTTCCAGGGATGGGGCAGCCACAACTTCTCTGAGCAGCCTGTTCCAGGGCCTCGCCACCTTCACAGTAAAGAATTTCCACCTAATCTAAACCTACTGTCTCTCAGCTTGAAGCCATTCCTCCTCATACTGTCACTACATGCACTTGTAAATAGTCTCTCTCCATCTTTCTTTTAGGTCCTTTCAGGTACTGGAAGGCCACAATTAGGTCACCCCGAAACCTTCTCTTCTCTAGGTGGAACAATCCAATTCTCCCAGCTATTCCTTGTAGGAGAGGTATTCCATCCCTCTAATCAGCTTGGTGGCCTGTTCTGGACTTGCTCCAAAAAGTCCACATCCTTCTTGTGTTGGGGACCCCAGAGCTGGATGCAGCCCTGCAGGTGAGGTCTCATCAGAGTGAACAAAGGGGCAGAATCCCCTCCCTCATCTGCTGCCCATGCTCATTTTGATGCAGCCTGGGATATGGTTGGCTTTCCAGGCTGCAGAAATAATGGGACAAACTTGGAGCAAAGTACAGTTTTTTCCAGTTTAACAAGTCCATAAACACTGATGACTTGCAGCGCAGGGGGACACTGAGCCTTATGCCCAAGCCCATGACTGTTTTGTAAGTCTGTTTCTCAGAAGTTTCACATTTGCCTTGGAGAGCAGTGGGCCAACATGTACCAACAGTCTGCAGAATCACATAGCTCTTTGATCCAGCTCCCACATTAAGAATTTACGTATTAAATTGTTTCTTCAGCTTTTTCTTAATAGGAGCTTGAAAGTTACTTCCATGGCACAGCATTAGTGCCACTGGAATACACATAAACACCCATTTCTGCCTCATGTTTTTCTGTTTTGTTTTTCTGTTTAACTAGCAACCGCTGAATATGTGTTTTATCAATTTCACTCTTAAATCATCAGAACTGTTGTATGTATTCAATATTAATGAACTTAGCATTAAATTCCATAATGTCTGTTACTGCAACTAATTTCAGTACAAATGACTGTGTAGGAATCTCATTATCCTCCCTAAGCATTCACAGTATTATATTTTTTCTGTCATTCTGTAGATGTACTCAATTAAATATAAAGGGTAAAAATTGTGAAAATGAATTCATTTCAGGATTAATTACAATAATATTTCAGTATTAATTACAGTAATAAACCTAACTAATTTCCTGGTGTAAGAGAAATAGTGCATATTATTCTCAGTATTAACTGAGAAACAGCTTATAAAAATATTTTTTAAATGTCCCTGTTTATATCTCACTGTAAAAGGTAACATTCAGCCATGGGCAAAAGGCCACAAAACCTATATATGCCTTAGTCTGACAAAACAGGTTTTAACCCAAAAACACCCATATGATGATTCATATCACAAATATTGACTCTCTAGCCTCAAACCAGATTTACCACAGCCCTGGGACTGATCTCTGCTATCACTTGGGCATTTTCTGATCCTTTCTGTGGTGTTTCACTGCAGTGTTACAGTGCAAGACTGTTGATCTTCCTGACATAGCAGAGGCAGCCTCTCAACTACCACCCCAATCTCAAAAAACAGTGGGGGCTAATGTCTGCAACTTCCTCTTTCTCACTGGTTTTAGTTTTCCCTAGCTTTCTCTGCTGCATGCTGAAGTAATCCCACAGTAAAGCCTCACAGTTTTACGTTTTAAGCAAATGCCCTTAGATCAGATATAAAAGAAGACAAACTACAGCCTTGGAGCCAAAGAAAGGTGCTTAGCTGTTATTTAACTCACCGGGATCTATGGAAGCCACAGTCAAGAATCTAGCAGGGGTGGAAATACAGAGATTTCTAATGGCAATTTCGAATGGAAGTGTGAGTATTGGGAGCAGGAGGAGCTGGAGGTCGTCAGTACCCTGGCACATCCTCCAGACCCCCAGATCAGGGACACAAAGGGAAGAGCATGCAGAGAGGAGGCAAGACAGTAAATTAACAGTGTCACTGATGCCTCGTGGGGTGGGGCAAGGTGAACGTGCCCAGGATGAAAATTACTGTCAGCTCGTAAAGCGTACAAATGACACATCCAAACATAAACTTGCCAGTCAAGGAACAACCGGGAGCCATGACCATTGGGACCCAAGGGCCTGTGTTCCTTGTGCTTTGTGTCACCACAGATAATCCTGGCAGGACTACCTGAACAAACACCCTTGGTGCTTATGGGTGTGAAAAGGCAAGTGCGAGGAAGTGAAATTGTTTGCGTGTACAGCAGTCACCCGTCCTAGCTGGTGCCATGCTGTTACACTTCTTGCAGCACTAACCAGCCTCACACTGGTTTTGTACATCATTTTCTACAGGTGCCAGGAGGGCTTGGCCAGGAGGGCTAGGCTGACCCTTAACCCCCAGTAGAGACTAACTGGGCAGCTGCACTCTACCAGTGTTCATCCCATCAGTGCTCCTCTTCCTCAAGATGATTTAGATGAGACAAATCTTACAGAGATATGTTCTTTAGAATTTATGTCAGTGTCTTAGTTCAAGAACTAA